>QVRM01003283.1:0-392500 GCA_003439945.1 Dermanyssus gallinae | reverse complement strand
CAACAACAACAACAACAATACCGTGCTACCTAACACCCCCAGTCGATTTAACTGCCTCGCACGAAGTGGCCAATAGCGTAAACGACTTCATCAGTCTTTTTTTTTGTTTTTAGCAGTTTCGACAATCCGAAAGCGATTTCAGCTTGTAACACTCAATACATTTCTGCGCGCCGACTGAGCAGTTCGACATCTTTACAACAGACCTGGCGGGAAAACTGTTGGAGTCTTTCTCTCTCCTACCATCACCTTCATCGTCGTCGTCTTCGTCGTCATCATCGTCGAGGCCAAAATCACCAACAACCGAGTCGATCGTCCGTCCTGCGGTAACAAGAACAACAATAACAGTAACAAGGGACAACAACAACAATAACAGTAACAAGGGACAACAACAACAATAACAGTAACAAGGGACAACAACGACAATATCAACAGCAGCAACAACAACAATCTCAATAATAACAACAACAACGTCAGCACCTCTATCCATGTTGCTATAATAGCCGCCCTCGTCATCTTTTACTTCTTCGTCCTTCTCTCTATCTCTCTTTGCCCCTGCTAAGCCATGATCAGCTTCATCACCACGAAGATCCGTGTGATGTATATATATATATATATATATATATATATATATATATATATATATACATATATAAAAATAAATATATACATACATACATGGTCGCATACATGGTGTTGACGCTTGTTGTTGTTGTTGTTGTCGGTAGGTCCTCGAACGCGCGCCGAGACGCCATTGTTGCTGTTGTTGTTGTTTGCGTTGTTCTGCCCCTTTGAGCAGTGGGGCGACCGAGGGGAACGAATTATTAACAGCAGCAGCAGCAACAGCACTCGTAAGCAATTAAGAACGAGCCCTGTCGACGATGACGACGATGAAGACGCCGGCTCCGACGAAAGCGGCGACGATGCTGGCGATGGCGAGAACAAATAGTCACAAAACAGTGCGGCTATGCTAACCGCTGTCGAATCCAACGCGTTTCCCTCGTGTTTTCCTCGTGTTTCCTTTTCTCCCAGTAGCTTACAGTCTTCCCCGTAGTTGTAGTAGGAGTAGAAGTATTGTGTGTGTCTTTTCGTCTCACTCTCCTACTCCTCCTGCCCACCCCCAGCCTAGTCTCGAACCCCCAGCTTACTCTTGCTATTATTGTCGACTTCTATAGAATCGTCGGTCGTCCGCAGCTCCGCGGCTCCTCACGCTGGCGTATGGCACGTTTACAGCACACTTGGCGAAAACGCGATAAGGGTCAGTAGCTAAGAGCACACACACAAAGCAAGGCAGGATAGGGAACTCAACGCAACACGATTGTTTGATCAGCACTAATTGAGTACTGAAGAGATGTACATGTGCGTATATATATATACACGTACATGTTGTTGACTTTTGAAACGTTCGTAAGTCATCGTAAATATATATATATATATATATATATATATACATACGATGACTTACGAACGTTTCGCAAGCAAACAATTCAAAGAATGTATCTATTTAACGCATTTGTTATCGGAAAGAAATAAACATACCATGTAGGGAATCGCTCGTCAATGAGAGATGTCGTTAAGTGGCTAAGTTTTAAGACGTTTATACATGCTGTTGTTATATTGGATTATTTGCAAACAGCACATACATTTCGAAGCTGAATCGTCGAAGAAGTTTGTAGAATGTGAGTGACTATTTAGAAACGCACCTAAGAGCAAATGACAATTAAGTCAGCCGAACTCAGGTTTTCTGGAGGCACTGGATAAATTAATGTTGAATGTAATAAAGGACATTCTTTTAGCATCTACCATCTATTCAAGCAATGGTTCTAAAGCTTTTTAACGGTGAGAAGCTAGAAGCATTTCTCATTTTAAGGACCGGTTGGTTACAGAGTCAACACCACCTGATTATTGATGTATGATAGGCACTAGATGTTTTTTAATAGTTATATTTAACATGTTTTTTTCATAATCTCTGTAATAAACAAAATGCTGATGGAAATCGTACGTGTAGTTTTAGTACGACAACCGAGCTTGATGTTTTTAGGAACGACGGTTTCATCGGGAAGAAGAAAGCCGTTAAAGTTTGCATGCATTTATGATTATTATGATTTAGCGGTCAAAAATAATAAATACAAGTATTATGGTTCATTAACACCCACGTTAGGTAAATTATAAACATACACATCCGGCACAACTAGTGTTTCCTTCACGTCATTGGGTCTTCTCTCATCTTGCTAGTTCAGCTATTGACTGAACTTCTGGACATGCTGCGGCGTGGTATCTATCGCACTGGCCTCGTGCACCTGCAACACTCCTAAGGACTGTGAAATTCTTCCGTGCTGCATAACACGCGATGAAACCCGTGGGCTGCAAACATCGTAGTTAAATGTCTGCTTTTCTATCCGGCTGCTCGCCAGGCCGTGCTTGTCATCGCTACCGTTGTATATATTCCTAAATCGATTTTCTTTAATGTTTCCGTCCACTTCAAAGTATAGGCCTCAAACGCTCTGGTCCTAGGTAAACCCCATCGAAGTTGTAATTCCTGTGTGATATTTAAATCCCCACTCTAATATAATTAAGATAATAAATACAATGGTAGAAACCAAACTTGATTGTATCGTTACAGTCAATCCGGATTATATACATATATATAAAATAACATCAAAAGGCAAACATAATAATTCGCTTTTTATCGCCAACGTCGATAATCGAGTTTAAAGTCAAGTCGCGTTATCATCGCTGTTAGTTAGCTGTGAGCTTAGCTTGGAACGAATAGTTTGGGTCGTCGGTTTGGTCGGGTATCATAATACTATTGCTGACCTTTGCTGATTTGCATTTATTTACGTACTTTGTTGCTTCGTTCATTGGTTGTCGTCTGCCACATTGTTTGTGTGCTGATGCAGTTGGTGGTTGTGCACTGATTTATCGGTACGTCATCAGCATCTTCGCCATCAGGATCATCTTCTGTTCACACATCGTCTAGCGTCGACCGTCGTCGTCACCGTCACCGTTCGCGTCATTATTAGCGGCTCGGCGGCACTGTGGTGCCCCCTAACTTTCGGGGGTTCGGAGGCTCGAACGCTCGCTGACGTTTGTCTATTTGGACACTCTCAACTGAGTGATGAGAAAAGACAACAACAGCAGCAGCAACAGCAACAACAACAACAATAACAGCTACAACCCGTCGGCTAGGAGAGAGAATAATAATAATACATCCGTCTTCTTGTGGCGCGAGATTGTTTCATCACTTTGGTTCAGCATTGTCGTCGTCGTCATCATAATTGCTTAAGCGGCTTGACGCGCTAACGCCAACGACGAACATAGCTTAATAGAATGCAGAACAGTGACTGATATATATATATATATATATATTTATATATAATATATATATATATATATATATATATATATATATATATATATATGTATATATCTACGTGTGGAGATAGGACAAAATGATAGAGCAACGGATTTTGGGGCAAAATGGTGGCAAAGAGGTTGTCGGCCGCTGATCGAGCGAACCAGACGGTGCAGAAACGCGAGCTGATCGTGGTCGCCTTCGTTAACTCTCCCTGTGTGTGTGTGTTAACACGCGCGAGTTCAACTGAGCTGACGTTGACTTCACCCGATCTGTCTGCCCAAATAGAAAAACAATCAACTCAAGAAGAGGTTCCTTCTCTCTCTCTCTCTCTCTCTACTCTTCCTCTCTGCCCTCTCTTTCGCCGCTTCCTCGCTGTCTCACTCTATCACAACAACAACAACTCGGAACAAGTCAACAAGTGACAAGGCAGGGCCGTTTTGATCGATGCTCCTTATTGTCATCATCGAGCTATTGACAAACAAGGATTTCAACCGATTATACACACACACTATACACACATACCCACATATATGTATATATATATATATATATATATATACATATATAATATAAGATTGATGCTTGTGCTGAAGGAGACAATTACCGGTAATGGGCTACTGCTGTTCGATGCGCCAATTTTATACGAATGTATAAGAAAGCCGGAAAGAAAATCCTGAACAAGAACACCACATCTAAAATAGACGCGCCCCTAAACGTACGGGCCACATTACGGAAGTTCATAACCTTGCATGTTAGTTTTGCACAAGTACAGATTTGTCAGTCTGTAATCTGTACACTTACTATTTGTTTCTATATTTGAAGCACTTTGCAAGTGCTTATCTTTTTATTTATTCATTAATATTACAATACTGCATAGGTAAACATGTTAATTTTCAGCCTAGAACTGCCCTGGTCTGCACCATTCGTCAAGCGATCCCAAAATTGGGATTGCGTTGCCTCGCTGAACATTAATAGAAAGTCTCTGACGTAAAAATAGTGCGGCTCTTCTGTCCCCAGTAGTTACTACCAGGGGGGGTTAGTAGGTACTTGCATGTTTTGCAGAGGTTGCCCTGAGCCGGGTCCTAGTAGACTCATTATCAGCTTGATCAGTAAGTAAACAAGCATGTTGATCGGCTAGTAGAATTGACCATTCACTCTGAGATGTAATATATTTTGGTAAAGTTCCAAGAACCTCAACTGGAATGGAAGTGAATTCGAGCTGGCCGGCTTGATCAAGGACCTCGCAGACTCTGCCGGAAACCTGATGGGTGACAGCAACTATCGCAGGGAGTGCTAATATTGCCGGGTCTGGTAAGCCAAGCCTCCCTTGGCTATTGGCAAGAAAATCTGCCGTTTGGCTGTATCGTCCGGTTCAATGCTGAGCAGGTTGGATATCGTATCGGCTGTAGAGTAAGAGCGCCTCAGCAGGTAAAGACCACTATGGTATCCTATGAGGGAAAGGAATCTGCGTCATGAGTCCATACGAACAGTTCGCATTTCGACGGGTTCAAGTCAAGCCGCTTACCTTCTCGAAATCGATAATCTTCTGTAAGTCATTATCGATTGTGGAGGTGTTGCCTGCCGGTACGCCATCGTCCAAGTACCACATGTTAAGCGGGCTTTCGAGCGATTTGATCAAGTCGTTAACTGCCAGGCCAAATGAAGGTGGACCAAGGGAGTCTCCTTGTTGTATACCTGTTTCGGACGATATTACTAAGTCAGACGTTACAAGGCAAGTTGGACGTTTTTATAAGGACTCGACATAATGATACATGTCTGGGGTGTAGTCCGTGACTGTCCTTAGCAAATTGTCTTTCTGAAAAAACAGCTTAAGCAAGTACGTGGGGCAAGTCCTAGAGGCCAGAAAAGAGCGAGTTGTATGAACCGCTTTTTCTACCCCGGCTTTGACCGAGAACCCCAGTTGTTGGTCGTCTATTAGGTGTGTGAGCGGTATTATCCCTTATGCTGACCTTCGAAGCAATCATGCGTAGTTATGATGAGCATGCTATGGTCAGATAGAGCCGCACTTCTTTTTCTATGTAAATGATTAGTAAAAGTTCCGCTGGTGGTTGCCCAAAGCGCAATATGTCAACAACTTTGGCTATAGATATTGTCAACTTATTTGCTCTCTCTCCGAGGTTTGGGGGCAGCAAGTCGGCTAGTAGTCTTGGGCGGATAAAGTCTAATTCTGCTGAGGAACTTTTTGGAAAAGATTGAACAGCAGCAAAGATGTCTTCCTTGCTTGTGGATCCGGAATCTGTTGATGCTGATTCAGGCCATATAGGCTCGGCTGGTGCAGGCGGGTGTTTCGCTCTTAGTGAGTTGGCGGTATCTTCGCCAGATGAAATTGTGTCTGTAGAGCTTAGGATTCTAGCAGCAATGGTGCCATCTTCTTTGGATAACTTGGCTAGGACTCTTTGAGCAACATCGGAATCAACGTAGGTTTGCGCGTTTCTTTGAGTGATTCTGTGGGCCGTCAGGTTATGTAACCTGGTGCCGCACTCGTAATCCCGGAGGTTCTTCCTTATGATTTGCGCTAATGACTGGTTGATACTTCTATTGGCTAGGAGGCGGAGGATGACCGGTACGAAGGAAAATAAGGGCAACCAAGCGTGGGAACTGTTTTGAGTGTGCACACCATCGAGCACCTTAGTAAGGGTCATGGCTAAGATAAGTCTAAGAGATTTTGGTGAGATACGTACTAATTTTAAAATGTTACTACTGTTATGAGGTTTGATTAAGATGTTTTCAACTGAGGGATCGGCGTGGTGACTCGTATCCATATCGAAAGACGACGATATTGCTGTCGGGTGTTTTGTCCTGGTGTGTCGTAGTAAGCCACGCCTGGTGTATAGTAGGCCACACACCGGGCAGAGAACTTTCAGGCTAGGTTCGGCGTCTGCGATGTTAGGTTGTGCCAGCAGTGTCGTCGTCGTTGTTGGGGTTGAAGAGTTCCCGGATGACAGCTTGGTGTGATCTTCCATTAAGGTGAGGTGTGTTTGTTGTTAATATTAGTATTCTACTATTATTATATTAGTAATATTATCCTACTTTTGTTATAATTTTGGGACATATACATATTTTGTGTTTAATTTTTTTGCTATATATAGAACTATTTTGTGTATATTTACAAAATACTTATAAACATTATATATATAATTTTTTGAGACATATCTATATAAGCTAGTATATAGACATGTATCAAAATATAATTAAAAATAGTAATAAATATTTTCCGTTGCGTTAGCCCATTGCGTTCGAGACACTTAAGAACCAGGTCCATTGACTCTAAAACAATTATCAACAGCAAAATTTATCCACCGCATTGGGTACCCTGACGAACTGGTCAGAGCCCTAGTCTGGTTAAAGGTTCCTTACGGCTAATTCCGCCGTGTGTTGCACATCTTAATAATAATGCAAATATATGTTTTCCATTGCGGGTTTATTTATATAACTTGACAAATAAAAACACACAAACACACACATATATATATATATATATATATATATATATATATATATATATATATATATATATATATATATCGGTTTTGTTACCATTACATTACGCGTGTTCATTGAATCTCGAGCACGACATTCGTTTTTGTATGTCTTGACCATATATAGAATACGTTGTATATGCATATATGCATATGCAAAATATCACCGATCCCACACCTAAATAGCTGGTGCTGACCAACATGTCTCATAATGACATAGGGTACAAATAAGGCCACAAAAGCGTTGCTGTACAAACTGTGCCCGGTCCGATGGCACAGTTTGTAATAGAACCCATAACCCTTTAAAATGTTAACTGTTCGCACAGAATTCCAACTCCAATTCAACAATCTTCATGATCACGCACAGGTTACCGGGTTGCATGAAACTCAACGCGGACGAAATAGAACTCCTAGGGTTATCCCTACTTCAGGAGGATACGAACAGTTTATTACAAATACACTCGCTTACACTGATCACGCTTTCAATTTGGAGGTCTAAAGCGTACACAAGCCCCTATAAAAATGTCTTTATCTAAATCGTTGAGTGTTTTTTTAATAGCGGCAGTGAACAGGCCTACGTTAGCACGTCGAGACTTTTAAACTCTCGCTTAGTTACACCCTGTGCTATGAATAAGCATGTGCATAGTCGTTATGGCCATGTTAGATCGTTTCTGATCAAGATCGAAGGATTCTCAGAAATTTGTAGTTTGATGTGTCGATCAGTTCTTGAGTCCTTGCTTTGCGTGAGCATCCCCCGTACTGCGTAAGGACTTCGTTCTGTTTCTTCTGCAAGCGCGAAATTAGCTGCGGCTCGCTGAACTATCCGTAGACTGACACCAAGTAAATTTGCAATCCGCCTATTTAAGCAGCCGACGTCGCTACCTCAATGCAATTCGCGCTGCGAGGGCAGCATTCTACCGAAATCGCCTCTAATTCTTGCGTGATGACTCCTCTAAAGTCTGAAAATTCATTAACTGACTTTATAGCAGGCGACACGACGCAGTACACTTACCGTCCGCGTTATTAGTTGGTGATGATAAAACTTTGGAAAACCCAGTGAAAATTGCAGACGAGCTAAACCGTCACTTTCCCACGTCAGGTAATACTACGGTCGCTCACATCGAGAAGAACAAGGATATAAAAATCTTAATTGATAGGGTCTAGAAAGAAAGTAATTATACATTTTCACTGTCATATACGCTACAGCAATATTTCCGGTTTAGCAGTCTCTGAACATCTGCCTACGTCTGCGAGCTTGGACTAAAATTACATCTGAACAAGATTGCGGCTATGAAGTGTCGCAGGCAAGAATTGCAGCTAAGTAAATCCTCCGGCTGTGCTCAAGAGACCTCAAATACATCAATTCAATTATTTAATTATTTTGAAATCGTAATTCTGCTCAACAATCTTTCATCGGTGATTATCGATAGGGCGAGGAGCGCTTTTTTTGCCGCTACTACATACAAAAGCGGTCGAGCCCGGTGGCGTGGTGTATTAGCGTCCGCCAACCTGCGGCCGGAAGAGACACACAGGTGCATGGGTTCGATGCCCGCCGTTGCACATTTATTTTTATGGGGCCCGTCATACGAAACGATGCGAAAACTACTCCAACATTTTGAACATTAAATACTGAACATTATAATATTATATGTATCAAGCCGGCCTTTCTCAAAAACGTGCTTGCATTGCAGTCATCTAATGCCTTTTTTTAATCGAGGGACCACAACCGTCACGTAGACGTGTTCGCTGCAGAGCATTCTGCCCAACGTGTCAAGGGGTGGTTTCCGTGGTCAGTAACCTTCGATCAATAACATCTAGCATTTGAACTAAATCATCTTCATTACGCCCTTCATTGTACCTATTATGAGTGAAAAATAATAAGGTGAGTTAACCTGGTCGTGGTAATAAGCTAACAAAAGTCGATACGACGGAGATAAACCCGACGGTCCCACTTTGACCCCTTTTGCAGAAATGCAGCACCTATTTGGGAAAGATTGTTGAACTGGGTTAATCCTAGGTCAGGGAACCTGTGACTACACGTTCGCGGAGACCATTGTTCACTCCAAAGTGTATATATATATATACATATATATATATATATATATATATATATATATATATATATATATATATATATATATATATATATATTTATATATATATATACATAACGTTAATTGTCCCCGTTCATTGTTGTAAATCGACATCAAGTGTTCTTTTGGAATGAAACAAAAATCAAAGTATTTACGTTGTTCGCGGCGGACCTCGGAGTCGTTATTCATTGTTGTCTGAAAGAACATAATTACCTACATATAATTATACATAATATTACGCGTTTGTATATACATAATAGCCGCTATGTAATACATTGGCTGTATGCGACGCATAATTATGCGCAACTTCGCAGGATCGTTCGGGCCTCGGTAATTCGTTGTCGATAAACCGCCATTGGCCTGCATGGAGTATGAGCAACCCATCATACGACGGTTGTTAGCGCGCATCGAATTGCAGATTTGCATTATCCAGCCAAAATCGTTTTGTGTACATTTATTTGTACGCGCTTTGCTCCGCATTAGTGGACGGTCGTGTGTATGTGTATGTTCATACATGTGTATAAATAATCGGATTGTATGTCTATTACAGCCGTCATTGTTTTCATCGTACATAACTGCGGTTCCATACGACCAATGTGTAGTGTCGAACTGCCGAACAACTGAGGCAGCTACGATAAGTAAACGGACAGGGAATGGCGAAAAATAAAATAGGCGCGCCAGTAAAACAGATGACGGTGGGATTCGAGGGAAGGCATTGTCGTTCAATACTATTAACAAATCACCTTATTCTAGATTTTAAATAAGCATATATAAATAAACGTACATGAACAATCATCTTCGATACGAATTGCTTCTGTTACGTTAGTGTAGATGTGTAGACCTTTAGGACTTTCATTACAATAAGTGGCTGGACTGGCTACCGAGACTGGACTGGCTGCCGCTTAATCAATCGCCATTCCAATAACTTGTTGGCCTTGACTAAAAGAAAAACAACCTCGCTCCTTACGTCCCGGAGTTATCCCGTATGTTCCGTAAGGTCACGCAGCCGTACATGTTATACGCCTGTCTCTCTTATTGCTTCCCAGTCGACGCCAAAAGATACAATTAGGAACAAGGACAAACAAGTTTGTATGTTTTTGAGTGTCTTTAGGTTGTGTGCCGTCAAAAGGACTGCCATAGGCAACAGCCAGGCACTTATTCTTCCCTATCTGCTTCAATTTTTCCGCTTGTTCAAAATCACTTTTTAAAAGTTATGAGTGAAACTCATAACTTTTAAAAAATTTTAAAAAAATAAAGCGGACCGATGCCGCTTACATGCGGCATCGGTCCGCGAATTGTATCCTTTTGCCGTTGCTTTACGGTACTACACGTTGATATTGTTGTTAATATTGCCAATAATGTTGTGACTGTTGCCGTTTTGATGCCGCTGTTTTTGGTACTGCTGTGGTTATACGATAACAATTAACTGCCAAACACGTTTTTCGATTTGCTATTTATATATTTTATTTATATTTTCTTTTCTTACGTAAGTTATTTAGTTTGCTGATGGTTTGCATGAAGATATCTTTATGACTCACGTAGACATTGTCAACATTGATGTACTGCTCATACTTTCGAGGAAGCGTTCAAGCCTGCTCGGTTATAGTTCGTTGGTGTCCATGATGGTTTTAGTTGCTTTTTTATTAATCATTATTTTTTAGAACTCGCTTAATGCATTCCAATACTGGAACGTGCTTTCTCTGTTATCAAGGCTGTGCCAGACGAACTATGAGATCGTTCTTGGGGAAGCAGGCCCTATAGAACCCTAATATGACGTGTGCCGTCATCAACATACGTCACATCGCAATTATGCTGTAATTAGGGTAGAAATTGAGACCTTCATAACTCTTTTATTAACTTCACATCTATTGTGGCGTACTACTCGGTTTTCACCTTCATCGATGTTTTCGATGTGTTTTATCGCTGTTTCGCGTACGAGATTGATCCTACCCCCCTATTGCGTTGTATGTACCAATATCATTGGAATAATCTCCTCTCCCGTTGCGCTAACCTGATATCCTTACAGGCACATTTGCTGCAATGGCCTTCCATTTCTGCCTAGCCCGGTGAGCGTACTCCAACATGCTCCAGTTTATATAGGAGATACGCCAATATACGCAGGATAGCACTGTATTTCGGCATGTAGGGCTATTTCACTTAGCAGCGTGACTGACAATGACCAGCGCGGCATAATAATAGCCAGTGTGGCTGTATTTCTTCGCCATACTTCTTGACATCGTTGTGACGGCGGCTTCTGCAAATGACAATGGCGGCACGATTACGATCTTTCATAAATTAGACTTTAGGAAATCCCAAAATTACTGTAATTTTTTGCCAGTCACGTTCGGTCTATATAGTCCAGCTCGCTTGATAGGATATGATCGTCGTCTAACACTCTTGTTCAAAGCCGCCTAAGCCTGAGCAAATATTCAGGTCTATATTAAGCAAAAATTGCGCCGGAATTTAGCTCGGATTTAGACCGGTGTCAGAGTTTTCGGCCAGCAATTCTCCCCTGTCCCCTACCCGACGAGCTATTGCAATTTTGTGGCAATGAGATACATACTGTAGATAATGGCTATGCCGTGAAAGACGAGATATAGAATTTGCTTCATGTTTGCGCGAGGGATGAGAGACGATGGTGCTTGGTATTGGTTGGTATTAATAATCATAATCATAATTAATAGAGTAATCGATATCGTAGTAAACACAACAACAGCAGCAGCAGCAGCGGACCTAACAACAATTGCATTGCCGCTGAAGCGTTGTTGACCCGATTCGCAGTCGTTCGTCGATTATCTCCATTATGCGAGCTGCTGTTGTTGTTGTTGTTGTTGTTGGTGGTGGTGGTGGTGTATTTGTTGTCGTTATTGCTATTCGACAACTCAAGCAAATAGAGCTTATTAAGTAATCTATTGTACACATGGCATAACGTGTCGGCCAAATGCCTGTCTGCTTGCTGGTATTCTTCACTATGGCGACGACGGCGACTACATGATTATTATACACTATTCCTGCTGCTGCTGCTACTACTACAACTACTACAAGAACTACTACGGTAAGAGCCACGTAGCCATTATGTAGAATTAATGCGGATTGCTTTGCCATCATCAGGCGGACAGACAGACAGATAGGCAGACAAGCGTTCGACGTTCGTTATGACGACTCGAAACGGACGTGCCAACGTTCGAATTACAGTTAGTTTCTAATTTGTGTTTTATTAATGTGCGCCCATACATACAAACATACGTACAAACATCCATACATGCATGCATGCATAGGCCGCCCGCAGCTCGCCACTGCTGAGAGGTTAATCGAGACGCGAATCGAACAAACGAGTCTGCTGTTCGCTTTGCCGATCGATTGATCGGGTCTCCACCATCAGCGTCTGCCGTGATCTTCCCGGCGTGCGTTGTGAAGAAAAGGCCAACAAAAACCCGGCGACTTCGCACGGCTGATATCTGTATCTCGTGTCTCGGGCCAACTCGCTCGAGTATTACTGCTATGCTGATTATGCTTATTATTTGTATTACTATTGCTATTGTTATTAGTAGTTCCAGTATTTATTATTGAAGCAGTAATTTTGTTGCGAACCCCGCTGTGTCGCGTCGCCGCATTGCGCGTATTCCGCGCTCCTATTCACAATCGAACGCGGCGGCGTATGCTGTTGTACGTGCGAGCTGGTCGTTGTGCGTTTGTGTATGCTTTGGCATTTAGCTGATTTGTTCGTATAGATTGGCCGAACGTTGATGGATCGCTGATTGCCACCCAATTCCTCAATTTGGGTCGCACGCACGCACGCAAGCTTCAGAATTGTTATATTGGTTTATTTGATTTATAATTGTTACTGTTTGCTGCTTGTAGAAATAATAAGAAGAAAAATTCGAGCATCTTTTAGCGCGTGCGGCGCGGGACCAAGATGGGGAGCCGTTGCTACTGTTGTCACGTTAGCACTGCCCAAACACACCTTGTCAAACATTGATGCTAATATGCTATTGTTGCCATGATAGGCGCTAAAATTACAGATAGGTAAAGAGGGCTACCGGGACATACACGAGACCACTGTTACAAAACAAATTACGCAAAGCTAGACGCGGAGCAATTGCGCAGATTTGTACATCATTACCCTTTACCGACATAAGTATCGCACGTCGGACAAGTAACATTGTTCCTAGACGATTGGATCAGACTATTTACGGAACGGCGGGCTCATGCATGCTACCAGCACTCAGTATGTTACTTTTATTCTAAAACACAACGACGTTTGCTCATTTATTATAACTAGAATCTAAATCTACAAATCGTAGGAAACATGCTTCGAAATGGTATGCGTCAGCGCCGGGATCGATTCCGCAACGTCTTGTCCTAGAGCCGCCGGCTATCTTCTTCGTCCCGTCAAAACAGCATATATATATAAGGTAGGTTCAAATGAAAAGGTACGAAATTACACTTGGATAGACCCCAGCACTCTACTGCGTTCGTCGTCCGAGTTTAAGGGCCTTTGAATATTCTTAGGGGGAGGTGGCGACGCATGCACCAATTCCATGATTGGTCGCTTTGGCTCTGTCTCGAAAAGTGGCACCAAAAAGTGATGGCACCAACTTTCCCTGTTCTAAAAAAGCGGGGTGTTCATGATGTCAGAAGAGATGTTGCAGTGCTAGCCCTAAACGCAGTTCCTCTTGCGGTTTGCTGAGTTTTTTTTCAGAACACACCTTTTTGTAAGCCGACCTGTCGTGTCGGTTGGACATCTTTCGCAGTCAGAAATCTGATAAAGCCTCGCTGCTCCTCAATCATCAAATTTTGCAATGGAAATGACATGAGGTCTTTGGACGCACTGCCGCACAGGGCACGCAACTGCACGCTTTCTTTTCCCGTCATGTGCAGGCGTCCGCACATGCGCACAACTACGCCGGATACACCATTTGCGTTCCTAGATGTCTCCCTACGTTATCTCAAAGCAGCATATTTAAAGTTCAACCGGTAGTTTGGTTGTTACGACGTTTCGTACCTTTTCATTCGAACCTACCTCACATGTATACGAGTATATACAATATACGTAATTACATGCTTCAGATTCGGTCGAGCTAGTTCTGATGACGAGGGCCCCTGCATCTAACGCAGCTTGAACGATTCAGCCCTTAATGAGAGATCAATGGTTTGGGCTGTCTGGTGAGCGAATCAATTGAGGAAAACAGCTAGAAACAGAAGTTTTTAGAGATGCCGATCGTTTGTCAAATATGTCAAACAAACAGGGTGATGATGTACAAATCTGCGCATTTCCTCTGCGTCTAGCTTTGCGTGATTTGTTTTGTAACTGTGGTCTCGTGTATTTCCCAGTAGCTCTCTCAGCATGTATCTAATTTTAGCGCCATATGCAACAATAGCATAATAGGCATCGATGTTTGGCAAGGCTGTGGTTGGGAAGTGCTAACGTGACAACAACGGCTCCCATCTTACTCCCGCGTCGCACGCGCTAAATGATGCTCGAATTTTTTTGGCTCAGACAGCAAGGTAGGGTATCTCTGCTCCTATCTTTGAGCTTCTAGGGCCTGTCGCCCTTTTCACAGATAGTATTCGTTTTTGATACGCGTTGACGTGATTAGACATGATTTATATGCCTTAGATACTTGTATATATATATGTATATATACTTATTTTTAGTTTAAGTCGAAATCAACAATAACATATACTTTCTCATTGGAACGAGGGGGCGAAAACGTCTTGTTAAGGAGTGAGAATAAAATTTAAAGTGTAGTTGTTTTGTCTTTTTCTCCCACATAGTTATGCAAAATCTACGTTTGCAGGAGAACCAGAGAGAGTCGATCATACCGGCGTGTTCGGTGGAAAATTCGGCATAATCAGAATAAAACCAGACTCAAGCTAGCAAAAGGCCAGATTAAGAAAAGTCATATAAAGTCCAGATGTTATTTTGTCTTACGTTGAAGCTGTCAGTTGCAAAATCGTAAAATGTTGCCATTACGGCCGAAAATTTACGCTCTAATGACTTTTATCAGTCTTTCAATAGCAAATTTAGTGCCTATCATTTACAGCAGCACCATCACCTTGATACAACAAGGTGATGGTGCTGAGTTGCGTAGTTGCCAAGTAACTGAGCTTTATCGACAGTCATATCGAAATCGAAGGCCTGCATACATGCATAGGGTGTATGAGAATGTTAGCTACATATTGCCTGAGAATGGGGGGTTTGGCCGTACATTTTTGGTCATTATGGCAAATGTTTACGGTTCGGCACGTGAAAGCTTCAACGCAAGACATAACAACATATCAACTTTTTTAAATACATTTCCTTAAAATGAGTACTTACCTTTTGCTAGCTTGCGTTCCGTTCTATCCATATTATGCAGAATTTTCCGCCAAATACGCCGTATGATCGGTTCCTTCTTGCGTGGTTCTCTCGAAAACGTAGATTTCGCACAACTATGTAGAAGATAAAAGGACAAAGTAACTACAATTATAATTTCTATCCTCACCCCTAAACAAGACGTATTAGCCTCTTCCTTCTATTGAAAAAACAATTTTCTTGCCGAGCTCTACCAAACTTTAAAATTAGTACATACGGTGGAGGGCTCTATATATATATATATATATATATATATATATATATATATATATAAAGGTACATTTCAAATAAAATAAATGATGAGTGATAATAATGGGGAATCGGAAAATAATGCACTATCTCTTTTTATTGAGACATCTGTGCTTCCCGTTCTTCGTCCGATCTAAATTGGAAACCATGAAAACCAATTTAAGACTGACCGGTCCAGGTCATGAACCCAAAACTTCCCGAATGCAGTCGGTAAATCTCGTATACGATTTTGAGATATGCTGATAAAAGATGCTTATAAGGCCATTTAGCGCTAAGTAGCGTATCATTGCAGAATGGTCTTAGATAACTGTCTAGTGAGACAGAAATTTTTGTTCAAACCCCTAGTACGAGTATTAGCAACGGTTCTGTAGGTATATACCAATGCGTATAGAACGTATGGTATACGAGTATGTCGAGTCCGGCTCACCACAGGCCGGCCATTACGAAGTGGGCTACTCGAATCAGGCATCGTCAGAAGCGTAATTACACTGACTGAAATAATGTTTGTATTGTTGTATTTTTGCTGGTGCCGTTGTTGTTGTTAATGTTGTTGTTGTTGTTGTTGTTGCTTGTTGTTTCTTGTTGTTGTTGCTCGTTGTTTTTGCTGCTGTTGTTGTTGTGGTTGTTGTTGTTGTTTTGTTGTGGTTGTTGTTGTTGCTAATGTTGTTGTTGTTGTTTTTGTTGTGGTTGTTGTTGTTGCTAATGTTGTTGTTGTTTTTGTTGTGGTTGTTTTTGTTGTTGTTGTTGTTGTTGCTCGTCGTTTCTTGTTGTTGTTGCTCGTTGTTGTTGTTGTTGCTGCTGTTGTTGTTGTCGCTGAAACTGAACTGCCTATTGACCTGATACGTCGACCGGACCTCGGCGAGCTGACGGCCTTCATCGGTCCTGCCCTCGTATTTGTGGCTGGTTTCTGCTGCTGCTGCTGTTGTTGTTGCTGTTGCTGCTGCTGCTGCTGCGGCCACTACCACCACCACCACCATCTCCTTCTACCTACGTATCTATCGCTTGTTCGATCTGTCTGTCTGTGTGTCTGTCTGCGTGTTTGCCTGCTGCCTGCCTATCTGTCTCCCTACGTTCGTACGTATCTACCTACCCTGCTGTGAGCAGGTGATGTCGCTGCGGCGGCTGCCGCAGCTAGCGCCTCTGGTGCGAGTGCCAGTGCTGGCTGGCTGAGCCCAATCGAAGTCGATTCTTCTCGTTGATCTGATTGAGTTCAGCGCTGGTCGTCGTCGTCGCCGTCGCGTTGGTCGACGCGCACTCACTGCCCTTCCGTTCGTAAGTTCCGAAGTACGGACGCCGATCGACGTTGTATTTGCCTACCAATTGGCGTCGTTGTTGTTGTTGTTGTTGTTGTTGCGGCTGTTATTGTTGTTGCTGTTCTCGCTGTCATTGCTGCTGTTGTTGTTGTTGTTGTTGTTGCTGCTGCGGCAGTTATTGCTTTTGCTGTTCTTGCTGCCGTTGTGCTTGTTATTGCTGCCGTTGTTGTTGTCATTGTTAACAACGTCGTCGTTGTTGTTGTTGTTGTTGTTGTTGTTGTTGCTGCCGTTGTTGTTGTTGTTGTTGTTGCTGCCGTTGTTGTTGTCATTGTCAATAACGTCGTTGTTGTTGTTGTTGTTGCTGCCGTTGTTGTTGTCATTGTCAACAACGTCGTTGTTGTTGTTGTTGTTGTTGTTTTCATCGTCATTCAGTGGCCAGCATCACCGGCACAGCGGTCTTCAATTTACAATTACATGAGAGCGAGCGAGAGAGCGAACCAGTAAGCGACGGATATTACGGGCTGGCTACTTTTTTGTACAGCTTCACGTTACGACACTACAGCTCTTGTGCTACTGCTGCTGCTGCTGCTGATGTTGTGGCTGCTGCTGCTGTTGCTACAACGAGTTCGACTAAGACTTCGGCTGCTATCTGGACGACGACATCGATCCAATGTGTTTCTAGCTCGTAAATAATATTAGTAAAAAAAAAGAGCATATAAACGGGTCACTATCGGCAGTGCGATCAAATGCGACGGCCGTGACGATTCGACGACTCCATCGATGATGATGATCAGCCGTACGAACTCCACGACCTCGACAAGCTCCACGGGCGATCGCATGACGTCCGCAGTGCCTCCGGTAACTTTTGTTGCGATACCAATAACCTCATTGTCAACGTTGTTTTTGTGTTGTTGTTGAATGCAAATGCTATTATTATTATTGTTGTTGTTGTTGTTGTTGTTGTTGCTATTATTATTATTATTTTTTTTTTTTTATTATTATTATTAATATTTTATTATTGTTTATTGCTGATCATACAATTGTGAGGTCTGAACATGTATTAATATATAATTAAATATCTCGGTAGCAGTCTCTTCCTCTCAAAACATTGACCCGGTTATACAGGCAGCGTTACCTCTGCATACCGCCAGCGAGAGCAACTGCCGCAGGAACTCGCTCTCTCGTCGGTCGCCTGTGTTCTCCTGTATCCGCTCGCCAAGCTCTTTAATGAATCTCCTTGTGCCTTTACTAGCGGGACCTAGCGTTTCCATAGCGATAGGCACGACGTGGTATCTGAGCTCTAAGTCCCTGTACTTTCGTCTTTTTTCTCGATCTGCATGTTCGGCGACCCAGCCGGCCTCAAGGGCACTGTGTCGCAGGTAGGACGGGGCAACAGTGCAGGATACTGTTGTATCCCATGCCAGACACTTACCGCAAGACCACAATGGAATAGTGACTCCGTCGGGCCTCCTGTCACTGCTTGTATCGAGTCTGGGCTCCAGCGTACTCGGTATGCCTGCACGACGCAGGGCTCTCCTTATGATCGAGTTAAGTTCCGCGTGCCTAGCGGCTCTTCCTTGGCTTTTGATGCAGCTCAGGGGGTGAAGGCCGTTACTCTCTACAGGCGTCCCACAGGCTGAGCAATTATTATTATTATTATTATTATTATTATTATTATTATTATTATTATTATTATTATTATTATTATTATTATTATTATTATTATTATTATTATTATTATTATTATTATTATTATTATTATTATTATTATTATTATTATTATTATTATTATTATTATTATTATTATTATTATTATTATTATTTTTATGATTATTATTGTTGTTGTATTTGTCGATACTGTTCTTATTGATGCAAATGTTGCTGTTGCTGCTACTGTCATAAGCATCATTGCCATCCCTTGTGCTTGCATATCCTGCTGCTCTTATTTATGTTGTGATGTTGCTCGCGACCATGTTGCTCTCATTGTTACTTATATTATTGTTGCTTTCGCTAATGCTACTGCTGCTGCTGCTGCTGCTGTTGTTGCTGTTGCTGCTGCGATGGCTGCTAGGACTACAGAGCCACATGACCGATGATGCTGATATTACTGCTGCTGCTGGGGCGGCGGGTGCAGATTCGATTTGGATGGTATGATCCCCAATTGAGTTTTGATCGCGCTTCTTGTTAGCGTGGACGGGGACGCCTTTCGGGGATGCACCCAGTACCACCGGGCGGACAGACGTAGTAGACTAAACACCACAACCACCACATCACTACCACAACCACTAGATCTACTTCTACCACATCTACCACAACCGCTCTCGCATTGTTTCATAAGACGGGCCCCAATAAATAAATACAAGTGTGTAACGGTGGTGGGGATCGAACCGGAGCATCCTTGTGTCTCCTTTTCCTCCGGTCGCGAGGCGTACGCGAATACACCACGCCATCCAACTCAACACTACAAATACTACTACTACGACCGCCAGCATTATATTGCTTCTTTCTAAAGGCGTTAACAACAGCCGCAGCAACAACGGTACCTGCTGCTAGCAAAATGGTCGGACGTCCAAGTGCCACGTGCTATATCAAGGGCGCCCATCCACGTCATTTACGTGGACGGCGGGCGACGTGTCATGACAATAGGTAATAATACCGTACAAGGCAAATCCGATTCTAATCTGGACAAACAACGTACAACAGGAAGTTAGACCAGCATTTGTGTACGTGAGCAAAACAGGGCAGAATAATACAGTGATAAGACGCAAGCAAAAGACGAATCTAGCTACGAGGTAACGGCAAAAGTATAGCAGAGGCAAGCAAGGGAACGAGAAGAAACACGCACTCAAACAAACAAATAAACAAGCAGAGCGTAACGAATGACAAATCGCTGAAACGTCATTGCTTCGTTTCGATATAACATCAAACAATCTAATGACCACAATGACGACGAAGAAAAAAAGAAGGAGAAGAAGAAGAAGAAGACTTACAATGGCTTGAACAGGAATGAAGCTTTATTTGAAGCACAGTTGAAACAAGGACATAGGTACGTAATCGACAGAAGCATATGGCGGAGGCGCAAAGCGATTTACCCCGTTCGATGTGGTCATAACGACGACGACAATAGCAACAATTATGGCTACAATAACATTGTAGGAGTAGTAGTAAAGCAGCAACAACAACAATAGACGCCCTTCGGTAAGACCTCATTGGGTACGTAACCGCCTCTGCGCAAAGGTCCGTTTGCGCCTCCGCGCGACCGGAGGAGACACATAGGTGCGCGGGTTGCACATTTGTATTTATGAAGGTCCGTCTATGCAGCAGTGCGAAAAAGCAGTTCCGTAGACGCTAAAATCTTAGCTGGGGGTTAGCCCGAAAAGTATTATTTTATTATACAGCCACAACAATAACAGCAACAACACATAAACAACATTGTATTGCTGTGCTGTACATTGTAATAAGAGCAATATTACGCGCGTAGTATAAATCGTGCTAATATTGGTAACAGAAGCCACAACAACAACGACAATAGCAACGCCGACAATAACAACAACATCAACATCAACAACGACGGCACTAACAACAACGACACTAACAACAACAATCAAAATAAGAATTACACAAATAGTGAGAACAGCAACAACCAATCACCACCACAACAGCAGCAGCCGCAACAACAAAAACAACAACAACAACAACACCCATAATGGCGACTGTCTGACTGTCTGAATCTCTGCCGAGTGGTAGCAGCAGCAGAAGCAGCCATGAACAGGTATTGTGCCCTGCTGATTCGGCGATCACGACCATCGATGTACCGCTCGCTTACGCTTACCTACTACTCACGGCTTGTTTTGCCACTGATGATTATCGTCGTCGTCGTCGTCATCGTCGTCGTCGTGGTTGTATGTATCTGTCGTGAAAGCCTCCGCACGCTCGTTCGTATACGCGGCGTGGAGTGTCGAGAGAGTGGCAGAGAGGCGGTTGGGCGGCCGGCGGCGAATTCGCGCGTGGCCTGGCCGTGCGGGACGGACACGAAGCCTATGGGAGGAAGGCGCTGACGCCAACAACGGGAAACCAACACGGCAGCCAACCAAATAGATAGATAGATTGATAGATAAACAAATAGATGGATGGATGGATGGATAGGCAGAGGTCGCCACTTAGCCAGTTGTCAGTTAGTTAGTTAGTGAGTTAGCGAGCTAGTTGCTATACTGGGCTGCTTGCTAGCGGCGCCGCTCAGCTAAACGAAAAATATAGATCGGTTAGTGTGTTTAGCAACAACGACAGCAACAACAACAACAACAACAAAAACAGAAGTGGCAGCGACAGCAACAAAACAGCAACAACAAGCAGCAACGAGAACAATAAAAACAACAACAATAGTGGCATCGACAGCAACAAAAACAGCAACACTAACAACAACAACAACAACAACAACAACAAAAATCTAAACCATAACGCCTCAACCACGGCAATAGCAGACGCAGCAGCAGCAGCAACATTTGTCATAGCCGAGGCCGAAGCAGAGAAGAAAGTGGCAAGCATTAGCAACGTCGAAGTGCTCAACAACGAGTCAAGACATAGATGATAATGATGAGAGATACACGAGCAGCATCGGCAGCAGCGGCATTAGCAGAAGCGTTACATATAACAGCTTCCGAAGTTTAACTTAGGTTAGTTTTTTCTCCATTTCTCTTCGTTTCTCTGTTTGCATTGCTTCTCGTTGCTGCTCCTTGATTCCACTCTCGCTCTAGTCATGTCTCAAGGAAAGAAACAAAAAGGAAAAGCTCTGGAGAGACAAGCAGAGACGAGGAGAAAGCACACAAAGCGGTCTATCGTCGCACTGCAAAAAATTCGGCTACTGCCGTGTTGCTGTGGTGGTGATTTTTTGCAACGTCTCGGCTGTGCTGATGCTGTTAATGCTGTTGGTGCTATCTGTGATTGGGCTGATGATATGATGATCGTCTCCGAGCGAGCGGGAGGTGTTCGCCAGCCGAAACCGTAACGTCCGCCGCCTAACGTAGAGTGTTCTTCCCCCCGTCCGGGTTCCCATCGTGCGGCCATCGAGACCGCTGGCTTGTTCATTTATACATATATATATATATATATATATATATATGTATATATAGCTCACGTGAGCGGCCGCGACAGCCACTCACCACAGTCGTTAATTGTCTCCTTTCGCCGCGAGCTGAGCGCAACAGTGAAAAACCAGTGCCCAGCAATGAAGTGGCGAAATACACGAACGAAATCGATTTTTCGTTGCGTGGGCGGGTGTTTGTCTAACGGAGGTTTCGTTTTTTTTTGTTGTGGCTGTTGTTGATAATTGTATTGGGGCGCGTCTGCGTCTCTGCGCGATAGCGTGCGAGCTCGCGGAAACAGCGAACACCGACCAAGTATATCAACGAAATGAAGCCGGGCAAAGAAGGACATGACTGCCGTTGTTTTAACGCAACACAGCAACGAACGTGATTAGGCCGAGCGAAATATTGATGCCTTAGTGCTGTTTACTTTTTAGTTAAAGAGAGCTTACTTAGTTAAACCTTTAGTTAAAGAGAACCTGCTGCGGGCAGGCCGTATTGGGGACTGGTTGCGGCGGTCAAGGCCGAATGTCAATAGCAAAACTTGTTGTTGTGATTGTTGTCGTCGTCGTCGTCGTCGGCGGCGTCAATTTAACATACTTCTTATAGCTGTTATAAAATTATTAACTAATATTTCTCTAGTACATTTGCTTTAGCTCTTCCGCGTATGCACGTACAGTAAGTTAGACGATGTAACTTGTACATAATCAGCTTAGTCACTTGGCTAAGTCAAGGAATCGCCCGGCAATGCGTTTTTGCACAGTCGTGCATTTGCATATAAGTACAAGAAATTCATTACCACATACGCTAGAAACATCGCTGAGACATCAATTGCAATGCAATGAGAAATTATTATTTATTGTGTAAGGGTAATTAATGCACGTATGTGTCTTATTAAAATAGCACACCCTAACGTTTAGGACGATGTGTTTAAAACTATTTGTGCTTCCAGCCTTAACCATGCCACTAACAGGGTTTCAAGTTGGACTCCATGATTTAGTTTGGTAAGCATAACATAGGCTTGCACTGGGTGAACCTGGCATGTTACAACAGCCACAGAAGCAGTTAAACATTTATCAATATAACTTTGTTCTGTTAGTACTTAGGAGTAGAGGCAGTTAGCATTCGTTGCTCCATCAAACAGACGGCATAATACACATCTTCGATAGGTTGGATATTCGATGCAACTTTACAAAGCTTTTGCACACATAACTGTAAAATTTGGTTATTGGTTTCAGTTGGCTGTGATTTTATTTAAATAAATTGCACTCATAATAGAAACAATTACAAATGAAGAAAAGAGGCTATATTTTTGCCAATCAAATTATAATACGAGATAATTGTGTTAGCAGTCATCATTTTGGTTCTTTCGGCACCAGTTTACTGCAGCAAGCGCGTATAGAAACGTAACATAACACTGACCTACATTTTGTCTTGCTGATTCTTCTTAATCTAATTTGCTAGCTAGATCTGCAGTTTTAAATGTTGCGCACATAAGGTGTCTTATGAAGTTTAACTCAATCCTAAGCGGCCAGTAACTAAAAAAGAAATGGTTTAATAAGAGTCACAGAAACAGTTTATTGACAGGAGTACGAGCTAAAGTATTCCGTAAGAAAACCCAGATATCATATCAAACGTGAGCTAGCCTAGATATATTAATGGCGTGCAGCTATATACATAGATCGTTTATTCAGTTCACAGGTACGTTTAATACGTTTTAAATTACATACTTGTAAAGTGGTAGTCTTCCCGCTGTGTTCTCGTTCCATTTTAGTAAACAATTATTTTATACGAAGCTGTTTACGTTCGCAGTTTATTACTTGCACACTTTAACATACTTGTTGTACAGATGCTCGACTGTATATATAGATATACATCCCCGCTTACGGCGCTTGTTGTAGAAGACAGGTCAATTCTTCATTACAGGCCACGAGTCGCTTCAAATATAACTATATTGTTGTCGTGACAAACATTGGGCAGCTTTTAACGAGAAGCAAGTGGCCCAGACACCGATTGGCCACTGACTGCGCGCATCGCTAGACACGCCTGTCTGGGCCATTTTTCCACTTCGCCGATTTTAGGTTGTCGTACCATTGTTGATTTAGAGCGACGTGTACGGATACTTTTAGCGTCGCCGCAGTTGCCATAATGTCGCTATTTCAGATGGCTTACGCTACCCGCCATCGGTTTCGTTAGCCGTCCTCTACCGACTAGGTTCTACTAAGCGGTAAGTGATAGGTCGTACAGTAAATAGTATTTAGCAGCTCGGCTAAAAATTGCAGCAGTTATACAAAGCAAAGTTGTGCTTCGAATAATCAAAGAATCAGTCGGGCGTCGGCCTTAACTGAATTTATGCCGTTGAAAGGTTGAATGCTTAGTACAGGATGTCTAACAAACGTTCCAGCCTGCAGTACTTGGCGTGTGTTGTGATACGCATTACCCACTGTGACTTTTTGTTAGAAATAACACTACATTCAGCCCGAGATTCAAAAGGCACATACACGTGCCTCTTTATTGAGTTAGTTTAATTGATTCGTCCTCAGGGAAAATGTCAGGTTGCTGCCAGTACTTTTGTACGATGCAGTTTTACAGTAAACCCTATGACAAAGTCTACATAGAAATCTGTTGAACTTATGGACATTAGTCTTTGCCAAAGATACTTGAAGGTTTCAGAGTAACAGCTTATTAACATCAAATACTAATATATATATATATATATATATATATATATATATATATATATATATATATATACGATATATAATTTGTATATATACTTAAATTGAAATATTAATAAATGTTGTTAGATTTTTCTTGTTTGCTTCCGTAATATACATTTCTAATCAAACATACATGCGCTGGGTTTTTAAATCAGATTTAATTGATTACATATATATATAAATATATTCACATGATTTATTTACGCACTAGATTGGGTAAAATATACAATAGTACGATCGATATCACTACAGCCTCGAAATGATATTATTATTATTACTATTATTGTTACTTGTTCTTAGAACCAGTTTGTTCTGGCTTGTTTCTTAGAAATTGACTCGTTTCTTAGAAATCGACTCGTTTCTTAGAAACCGACTCGTTTCTTAGAAACCGGCTCGTTCTTAGAAACCGGCTCGTTCGTAGAAACCAGATCGTTCTCAGAAACCGGATCGTTCGTAGAAACCGGCTTGTTTCTTAGAAACCGGCTCGTTCTAAGAAACCGGCTCGTTCTTAGAAACCGGCTCGTTTCTTAGAAACCGGCTCGTTCGTAGAAACCAGATCGTTCTCAGAAACCGGATCGTTCTCAGAAACCGGATCGTTCGTAGAAACCGGCTCGTTCTAAGAAACCGGCTCGTTCTTAGAAACCGGCTCGTTTCTTAGAAACCGGCTCGTTCTTAGAAACCGGCTCGTTCGTAGAAACCGGCTCGTTTTTAGAAACCGGCTCGTTTTTAGAAACCGGCTCGTTTCTTAGAAACAGGCTCGTTTCTTAGAAACCGGCTCTTTTCTTAGAAACCGGCTCGTTTCTTAGAAACCGGCTCGTTTCTTAGAAACCGGATCGTTTTTTAAAAACCGGCTCGTTTCTTAGAAACCGGCACGATTCTTAGAAACCGAGCTCGTTCTTAGAAACCGGCTCGTTCTTAGAAACCGGCTCGTTCTTAGAAACCGGCTCGTTCTTAGAAACCGGCTTGTTCTTAGAAAGCGGCTTGTTCTTAGAAACCGGCTTGTTCTTAGAAACCGGCTTGTTCTTAGAAACCGGCTTGTTCTTAGAAACCGGCTCGTTTCTTAGAAACCGGCTCGCTCCTTAGAAACCGGCTCGATTCTTAGAAACCGGCTTGTTTCTTAGAAACCGGCTTGTTTGTTAGAAACCGGCTCGTTCTTAGAAACCGGCTCGTTCTTAGAAACCGGCTCGTTCTTAGAAACCGGCTTGTTCTTAGAAACCGGCTTGTTTGTTAGAAACCGGCTCGTTCTTAGAAACCGGCTCGTTCTTAGAAACCGGCTCGTTCTTAGAAACCGGCTTGTTCTTAGAAACTGGCTTGTTCTTTGAAACCGGCTTCTATTTAGAAACCGGCTTCTATTTAGAAACCGGCTTGTTCTTAGAAACCGGCTTGTTCTTAGAAACCGGCTCGTTCCTCAGAAACCGGCTCGTTTTTTAGAAACCGGCTTGTTGCTTAGAAACCGGCTTGTTTCTTAGAAACCGGCTCGTTCGTAGACACCGGATCGTTCTTAGAAACCGGCTCGTTCTTAGAAACTGGCTTGTTCTTAGAAACCGGCTCGTTTTATAGAAACCGGCTCGTTTCTTAGAAACCGGCTCGCTCCTCAGAAACCGGCTCGATTCTTAGAAACCGGCTCGTTTTTTAGAAACCGGCTAATTTCTCAGAAACCGGCTCGTTTCTTAGAAACCGGCTCGCTCCTCAGAAACCGGTTCGATTCTTAGAAACCGGCTCGTTTCTCAGAAACCGGCTCCTTTCTCAGAAACCGGCTCGTTTTTTAGAAACCGGCTCGTTTCTGAGAAACTGGCTCGTTTCTAAGAAACTGGCTCATTTCTCAGAAACCGGCTCGTTTCTTAGAAACCGGCTCGTTCTTAGAAACAGGCTCGTTCTTAGAAACCGGCTCGTTTCTTAGAAACCGGCTCGTTCTTAGAAACAGGTTCGTTCTTAGAAACCGGCTTGTTTCTTAGAAAGCGGCTCGTTTCTTAGAAACCGGATCGTTCTTAGAAAACCGGATCGTTCTTAAAAACCGGATCGTTCTTAGAAACCGGATCGTTTTTAGAAACCGGCTCGTTTCTTAGAAACCGGCTCGTTTCTTAGAAACCGGCCCGCTCCTCAGAAACCGGCTCGCTTCGTAGAAACCGGCTTGTTCTTGGAAACCGGCTCGTTCTTAGAAACTGGCGCGTTTCTTTGAAACTGGCGCGTTTCTTAGAAACCGGCGCGTTTCTTGGAAACCGGCTCGTTCTTAGAAACCGGCTCGTTCTTAGAAACCGGCTCGTTCTTAGAAACCGGCTCGTTCTTAGAAACCGGCTCGTTCTTAGAAACCGGCTCGTTCTTAGAAACCGGCTTGTTCTTAGAAACCGGCTTGTTCTTTGTAACCGGCTCGTTATTAGGAACCGGCTCGTTTCTAAGAAACTGGCTCATTTCTTAGAAAGCGGCTCGTTTCTTAGAAACCGGCTCGTTCTTAGAAACCGGCTGGTTTCTTACAAATCGGCGCGTTTCTTAGAAACCGGCACGTTTCTTAGAAACCGGCTCGTTTCTGAGAAACCGGCTCGCTCCTCAGAAACTGGCTCGTTTCTTAGAAACCGGCTTGCTCCTCAGAAACCGGCTCGTTTCTCAGAAACCGGCTCGTTTCTTAGAAACCGGCTCGTTTCTCAGAAACCGGCCCGTTTCTTAAAAACCGGTTTGTTTCTCAAAAACCGGTTCGTTTCTTAGAAACCGGTTCGTTTCTTAGAAACCGGTTCGTTTCTTAGAAACCGGCTCGTTTCTTAGAAACCGCCTTTGTTTCTTAGAAACCGGCTTGTTTCTTAGAAACCGGTTCGTTTCTTAGAAACCGGCTCGTTTCTTAGAAACTGGCTCATTTCTTAGAAACCGGCTCGTTTCTTAGAAACCGGCTCGTTTCTTAGAAACCGGCTCGCTCCTCAGAAACCGGCTCGTTCTTAGAAACCGGCTCGTTCTTAGAAATCGGCTTGTTCTTAGAAACCGGCTCGTTCGTAGACACCGGATCGTTCTTAGAAACCGGCTCGTTCTTAGAAACCGGCTTGTTTCTTACAAACCAGCTCGTTTCTTAAAAACCGGCTCGCTCCTCAGAAACCGGTTCGTTTCTTAGAAACCGGTTCGTTCGTAGAAATCGGCTCGTTTCTCAGACACCGGCTCGTTTCTTAGAAACCGGCTCGTTTCTCAGAAACCAGCCCGTTTCTCAGAAACCGGTTCGTTTTTTAGAAACCGGTTCGTTTCTTAGAAACCGGTTCGTTTCATAGAAACCGGCCCGTTTCTTAGAAACCGGCTCGTTTCTTAAAAACCGGCTTGTTTCTTAGAAACCGGCTCGTTTCTTAAAAACCGGCTTGTTTCTTAAAATACCTGCTTGTTCTTAGAAACCGCATCGTTCGTAGAAACCGCCTCGTTCGTTAGAAACCGACTCGTTTCTTAGAAACCGGCTCGTTCTTAGAAATCGGCTCGTTCTTAGAAATCGGCTCGTTCTTAGAAACCGGCTCGTTCTTAGAAACCGGCTTGTTTGTTAGAAACCGGCTCGTTCTTAGAAACCGGCTCGTTCTTAGAAACCGGCTCGTTCTTAGAAACCGGCTTGTTCTTAGAAACTGGCTTGTTCTTTGAAACCGGCTTGTATTTAGAAACCGGCTTGTTCTTAGAAACCGGCTCGTTCCTCAGAAACCGGCTCGTTTTTTAGAAACCGGCTTGTTGCTTAGAAACCGGCTTGTTTCTTAGAAACCGGCTCGTTCGTAGACACCGGATCGTTCTTAGAAACCGGCTCGTTCTTAGAAACTGGCTTGTTCTTAGAAACCGGCTCGTTTTATAGAAACCGGCTCGTTTCTTAGAAACCGGCTCGCTCCTCAGAAACCGGCTCGATTCTTAGAAACCGGCTCGTTTCTCAGAAACCGGCTCGTTTTTTAGAAACCGGCTAATTTCTCAGAAACCGGCTCGTTTCTTAGAAACCGGCTCGCTCCTCAGAAACCGGCTCGATTCTTAGAAACCGGCTCGTCTCTCAGAAACCGGCTCCTTTCTCAGAAACCGGCTCGTTTTTTAGAAACCGGCTCGTTTCTAAGAAACTGGCTCATTTCTCAGAAACCGGCTCGTTTCTTAGAAACCGGCTCGTTTCTTAGAAACCGGCTCGTTCTTAGAAACAGGCTCGTTCTTAGAAACCGGCTCGTTTCTTAGAAACCGGCTCGTTCTTAGAAACAGGTTCGTTCTTAGAAACCGGCTTGTTTCTTAGAAAGCGGCTCGTTTCTTAGAAACCGGATCGTTCTTAGAAAACCGGATCGTTCTTAAAAACCGGATCGTTCTTAGAAACCGGATCGTTTTTAGAAACCGGCTCGTTTCTTAGAAACCGGCTCGTTTCTTAGAAACCGGCCCGCTCCTCAGAAACCGGCTCGCTTCGTAGAAACCGGCTCGTTCTTGGAAACCGGCTCGTTCTTAGAAACTGGCGCGTTTCTTTGAAACTGGCGCGTTTCTTAGAAACCGGCGCGTTTCTTGGAAACCGGCTCGTTCTTAGAAACCGGCTCGTTCTTAGAAACCGGCTCGTTCTTAGAAACCGGCTCGTTCTTAGAAACCGGCTCGTTCTTAGAAACCGGCTCGTTCTTAGAAACCGGCTTGTTCTTAGAAACCGGCTTGTTCTTTGAAACCGGCTCGTTTCTAAGAAACTGGCTCATTTCTTAGAAAGCGGCTCGTTTCTTAGAAACCGGTTCGTTCTTAGAAACCGGCTGGTTTCTTAGAAATCGGCGCGTTTCTTAGAAACCGGCACGTTTCTTAGAAACCGGCTCGTTTCTTAGAAACCGGCTCGTTTCTTAGAAACCGGCTCGCTCCTCAGAAACCGGCTCGTTTCTTAGAAACCGGCTTGCTCCTCAGAAACCGGCTCGTTTCTCAGAAACCGGCTCGTTTCTTAGAAACCGGCTCGTTTCTCAGAAACCGGCCCGTTTCTTAAAAACCGGTTTGTTTCTCAAAAACCGGTTCGTTTCTTAGAAACCGGTTCGTTTCTTAGAAACCGGTTCGTTTCTTAGAAACCGGCTCGTTTCTTAGAAACCGGCTTTGTTTCTTAGAAACCGGCTTGTTTCTTAGAAGCCGGTTCGTTTCTTAGAAACCGGCTCGTTTCTTAGAAACTGGCTCATTTCTTAGAAACCGGCTCGTTTCTTAGAAACCGGCTCGTTTCTTAGAAACCGGCTCGCTCCTCAGAAACCGGCTCGTTCTTAGAAACCGGCTCGTTCTTAGAAATCGGCTTGTTCTTAGAAACCGGCTCGTTCGTAGACACCGGATCGTTCTTAGAAACCGGCTCGTTCTTAGAAACCGGCTTGTTTCTTACAAACCAGCTCGTTTCTTAAAAACCGGCTCGCTCCTCAGAAACCGGTTCGTTTCTTAGAAACCGGTTCGTTCGTAGAAATCGGCTTGTTTCTTAGAAAGCGGCTCGTTTCTTAGAAACCGGATCGTTCTTAGAAACCGGATCGTTCTTAGAAACCGGATCGTTCTTAGAAACCGGCTCGTTTCTTAGAAACCGGCTCGTTTCTTAGAAACCGGCCCGCTCCTCAGAAACCGGCTCGCTTTGTAGAAACCGGCTCGTTCTTGGAAACCGGCTCGTTCTTAGAAACTGGCGCGTTTCTTAGAAACTGGCGCGTTTCTTAGAAACCGGCGCGTTTCTTGGAAACCGGCTCGTTCTTAGAAACCGGCTCGTTCTTAGAAACCGGCTCGTTCTTAGAAACCGACTCGTTCTTAGAAACCGGCTCGTTCTTAGAAACCGGCTTGTTCTTAAAAACCGGCTTGTTCTTTGAAACCGGCTCGTTATTAGAAACCGGCTCGTTTCTAAGAAACTGACTCATTTCTTAGAAAGCGGCTCGTTTCTTAGAAACCGGCTCGTTCTTAGAAACCGGCTGGTTTCTTAGAAACCGGCGCGTTTCTTAGAAACCGGCACGTTTCTTAGAAACCGGCTTGTTTCTTAGAAACCGGCTCGTTTCTTAGAAACCGGCTCGCTCCTCAGAAACCGGCTCGTTTCTTAGAAACCGGCTTGCTCCTCAGAAACCGGCTCGTTTCTCAGAAACCGGCTCGTTTCTTAGAAACCGGCTCGTTTCTCAGAAACCGGCCCGTTTCTTAAAAACCGGTTCGTTTCTCAAAAACCGGTTCGTTTCTTAGAAACCGGTTCGTTTCTTAGAAACCGGTTCGTTTCTTAGAAACCGGCTTTGTTTCTTAGAAACCGGCTTGTTTCTTAGAAACCGGTTCGTTTCTTAGAAACCGGCTCGTTTCTTAGAAACTGGCTCATTTCTTAGAAACCGGCTCGTTTCTTAGAAACCGGCTCGCTCCTCAGAAACCGGCTCGTTCTTAGAAACCGGCTCGTTCTTAGAAATCGGCTTGTTCTTAGAAACCGGCTCGTTCGTAGACACCGGATCGTTCTTAGAAACCGGCTCGTTCTTAGAAACCGGCTCGTTTCTTAAAAACCGGCTCGCTCCTCAGAAACCGGCTCGTTTCTTAGAAACCGGTTCGTTCGTAGAAACCGGCTCGTTTCTCAGGAACCGGCTCGTTTTTTAGAAACCGGCTCGTTTCTCAGAAACCAGCCCGTTTCTCAGAAACCGGTTCGTTTTTTAGAAACCGGTTCGTTTCTTAGAAACCGGTTCGTTTCATAGAAACCGGCCCGTTTCTTAGAAACCGGCTCGTTTCTTAAAAACCGGCTCGTTTCTTAAAATACCTGCTTGTTCTTAGAAACCGCATCGTTCGTAGAAACCGCCTCGTTCGTTAGAAACCGACTCGTTTCTTAGAAACCGGCTCGTTCTTAAAAATCGGCTCGTTCTTAGAAATCGGCTCGTTCTTAGAAACCGGCTCGTTCTAAAAACCGGCTCGTTCTTAGAAACCGGCTCGTTCTTAGAAACCGGCTCGTTCTTAGAAACCGGCTCGTTCTTAGAAACCGGCTCGTTCTTAGAAACCGGCTCGTTTCTTAAAAACCGGCTCGTTTCTTAAAATACCTGCTTGTTCTTAGAAACCGCATCGTTCGTAGAAACCGCCTCGTTCGTTAGAAACCGACTCGTTTCTTAGAAACCGGCTCGTTCTTAGAAATCGGCTCGTTCTTAGAAATCGGCTCGTTCTTAGAAACCGGCTCGTTCTTAAAACCGGCTCGTTCTTAGAAACCGGCTCGTTCTTAGAAACCGGCTCGTTCTTAGAAACCGGCTCGTTCTTAGAAACCGGCTCGTTCTTAGAAACCGGCTCGTTCTTAGAAACCGGCTCGTTCTTAGAACCGGCTCGTTTTTGGAACTGGCTCGTTCTTAGAACTGGCTCGTTCTTAGAACTGGCTCGTTCTTAGAACCGGCTCGTTCTTAGAACGAGTTTGTTCTAAGAACCAGCTTGTTCTTAACACCAGTTTGTTCTTAGAACCGGCTCGCTCTAAGAACGAGCTCGTCCTAAGAACCAGCTTGTTCTAAGAACCAGCTCGCTCTAAGAACGAGCTCGTCCTAAGAACCAGCTTGTTCTAAGAACCAGCTCGCTCTAAGAACGAGCTCGTCCTAAGAACCAGCTTGTTCTAAGAACCAGCTCGCTCTAAGAACGAGCTCGTCCTAAGAACCAGCTTGTTCTAAGAACCAGCTCGTTCTAAAAACCGGCTCGTTGTTAAGATCGTTCTCAAAACCGGCTCGTTCTAAGAACCGGCTAGTTCTTAAAGCCAGCTCGTTCTAAGAACCAGCTCTTTCTAAAAACCAGCTCGTTCTAAGAACCAGCTCTTTCTAAAAACTAGCTCGTTCTATAAACCAGCTCGTTCTAAGAACCAGCTCGTTCTAAGAACCGACTCAATCTAAGAACCGGCTAGTTCTTAAAGCCAGCTCGTTCTAAGAACCAGCTCGTTCTTAAAGCCAGCTCGTTCTAAGAACCAGCTCGTTCTTAAAGCCAGCTCGTTCTAAGAACCAGCTCGTTCTAAGAACCAGCTCGTTCTAGAAACCAGCTCGTTCTATAAACCAGCTCGTTCAAAAAACCAGCTCTTTCTAAGAACCAGCTCGTTCTAAGAACCAGCTCGTTCTAAGAACTAGCTCGTTCTAAGAACTAGCTCGTTCTAAGAACCAGCTCGTTCCAACAACCAGATCATTCTAAGAACCAGATTGCTTAGTGGCAAAGACTTCGCCTTGCATTCGGGAGGACTGGGTTTAAGACCCAGACCGGCTACTCTTAAATTGGTCTGCAGGGTTTCCAATTTATCCATGGTAAATGCCGGAGTGGATTAAAAATGAGTCATGCCATGACAAAGCCGTACACGGGCATTAGCCTTACGGATAATAAAAAAAGATCGTTCTAGGAACTAGCTCGTTCTTACACCGGCTCGTTCTTAGAACCGACTCGTTCTTAGAACTGGCTCGTTATCAAAACCGGCTCGTTATTAAAACCGGCTCGTTTCTTAAAAACCGGCTCATTTCTTAAAAAACGGCTTGTTCTTAGAAACCGCATCGTTGGTAGAGACCGCCTCGTTCTTTAGAAACCGACTCGTTTTTTAGACCGGCTCGTTCTTAGAAATCGGCTCGTTCTTAGAAACCGGCTCGTTCTTAGAAACCGGCTCGTTCTTAGAAACCGGCTCGTTCTTAGAAACCGGCTCGTTCTTAGAAACCAGCTTGTTCTTAGAACCAGTTTGTTCTTAGAACCGGCTCGTTCTTAAAACCAGCTCGTTCTAAGAACCAGCTTGTTCTAAGAACCAGCTCGCTCTAAGAACGAGCTCGTCCTAAGAACCAGCTTGTTCTAAGAATCAGCTCGTTCTAAAAACCGGCTCGTTGTTAAGATCGTTCTAAGAACCGGCTAGTTCTCAAAGCCAGCTCGTTCTAAGAACCAGCTCTTTCTAAAAACCAGCTCGTTTTATAAACCAGCTCGTTCTAAAAACCAGCTCGTTCTAAAAACCAGCTCGTTCTAAGAACCACCTCGTTCTAAGAACCACCTCGTTCTAAGAAACCGGCTCGTTCTTAGAACCAGCTCGTTATCAGAACCGGCTCGGTGTTAAAACCGGCTTGTTCTTAAAACCGGCTCGTTCCAAGAATTAGCTCGTTCTAAGAACCAGCTCATATTCAGAACCAGCTCGTTCTAAGAACCAGCTCATATTCAAAACCAGCTCGTTCTAAAATCTACCTCGTTCTTAGAAACCGGCTTGTTCTTAGAAACGGGCTCGTTCTTAGAAACCGGCTCGTTCTTAAAAACCGGGTCGTTTTTAGAAACCGGCGCGTTTCTTAGTAACCGGCGCGTTCTAAGAACGAGCTCGCTCTAAGAACCAGCTCATTCTTAGAACTAGCTCGCTCTTAGAACCGACTCGTTCTAAGAACCAGCTCTTTCTAAAAACCAGCTCGTTTTATAAACCAGCTCGTTCTAAAAACAAGCTCGTTTTAAAAACCAGCTCGTTCTAAGAACCACCTCGTTCTAAGAAACCGGCTCGTTCTTAGAACCAGCCGTTATCAGAACCGGCTCGGTGTTAAAACCGGCTTGTTCTTAAAACCGGCTTGTTCTTAAAACCGGCTCGTTTCAAGAACCAGCTCGTTCTAAGAACCAGCTCATATTCAGAACCAGCTCGTTCTAAGAACAAGCTCATATTCAAAACCAGCTCGTTCTAAAATCTACCTCGTTCTTAGAAACCGGCTTGTTCTTAGAAACGGGCTCGTTCTTAGAAACCGGCTCGTTCTTAGAAACCGGCGCGTTTCTTAGAAACCGGCGCGTTTCTTAGTAACCGGCGCGTTCTAAGAACGAGCTCGCTCTAAGAACCAGCTCATTCTAAGAACTAGCTCGCTCTTAGAACCGACTCGTTCTAAGAACCGGCTAGTTCTTAAAGCCAGCTCGTTCTAAGAACCAGCTCGATCTTAGGGCTAGCTCGTTCTAAGAACCAGCTCGTTCTAAAAACCAGCTCGTTCTATAAACCAGCTCGTTCTAAGAAGCAGCTCGTTCCAACAACCAGATCATTCTAAGAACCAGATTGCTTAGTGGCAAACCTTCGCCTTGCATTCGGGAGGACTGAGTTTGAGACCCAGAGCGGCCACTCTTAAATTGATCTGCATGGTTTCCAATTTATCCATGGTAAATGCCGGAGTGGATTAAAAATGAGTCATGCCATGACAAAGCCGTACACGGGCATTAGCCTCACGGATAATAAAAAAAGGTCTTTCTAGGAACCAGCTCGTTCTTACACCGGCTCGTTCTTAGAACCGACTCGTTCTTAAAACTGGCTCGTTATCAGAACCAGCTCGTTCTTAGAACCAGCTCGTTCTTAGAACCAGCTCGTTCTTAGAACCAGCTCGTTCTTAGAACAGGCTCGTTCTTAAAACAGGCTCGTTCTTAATATCGGCTCGTTCTTAAAACCGGCTCGTTCTTAGCCCCGGCTCGTTCTTAAAACCGGCTCGTTCTAAGAACCAGCTCGTTCATAGAACCGGCTTATTCTTAGAACCAGTTTGTTCTTAGAACCGGCTGGTTCCCAGAACCAGCTCGTCCGTACACCGGCTTTTTCTTAGATCCGGCTCGTTCTTAGAACCAGCTCGTTCTTAGAACCAGCTTGTTCTTAGAACCAGCTAGTGCTTAAAACCAGCCAGTGCTTAAAACCAGCTTGTTTTTAGAACCGGCTCTTCTTAGAACCTCTCCTCTCTGTCTACAGGGGACTCTAGAGCATCCGAATTCTTGTGCCAGAGGCTGTCAGTCGACATTCAACAAGGAAATGCAGCATCTGTTCGGGGCACATTGTTGAACTGGGCTAACCCTCGGTTAGAGAACCTTTTTTAGTTTATGCCACAGCTTTCGTTATTTCTTGTTTTCTCTCATCTCGCGCTGCCTCACTTGAGGTGTGTGTCAGCTCCCTTGTCGTCATCTGCATTTCGCCTGTTCTGTCATCTTGCAGTTACGACGCTACCTTGCGAAGCTTACGTCACAACGCTCTCTATTGAAGCATCCAACGGCAGCTATCGGGCAAAGTACTTGTCATGCACACACAGGTACACATATACCCACTAATTGGAAGAAGGGACGATCATTGACCGGTCATGGCAAGTCTAATATCTGCTGGTTGTTCTTTTTTCTAATTAAATGGGAAGTTTTACGAATGGACTATGCACATGCGTCGTCGCCAGCAGCACACAATGTGAGACTCACAAATTCACGAAGCGCGGGTTCCTCCCCACCGGCTCGAAATTGTATGGCATTGGATCAAAGTGCCTGTTCACCTATCTGCCCTTATGTGTAGGTCCCTCTGTGTGTTTGTCCGTCAATGATAAGTTGTTTATTGTGACTGCCTATCACTTCCTCTACCAAAACTAAAGAGTAACAACAACACCAACAACAACAGCAACAACAAGAACAATAACAACAACAACAGCGACAACAACAACAGCAACAACAACAACAACGACAACAGCGACAACGACGACGACGACAACAACAACAACAACAACAACAACAACAACAACAACAACAACAACAACAACAACAACAACAACAACAACAACAACAACAACAACGACGACAACAACAACAACAACGACGACGACAACAACAACAACAACGACAGCAACAACAACAACAATGACAACAACGACAACAACAACCGTAGTATTAGCAATAATGACAAACGACAACAGCAGCCGTCCAATCGACCAAACGGTCGACTAAAACTTTCGGACATCGAACTGTGCACCTATGAACAAGCCCGCCATCCCGATCAGGACAAATTGCGCAGACGCCAGCGATGATGATGATGATGACGATGATGGCAGTGATAATAATAATAACGATGAGAATATCGCGCGACTTTCGCACGCTTCACAACACAGGTTAATCTCGCCCATATATATATATATATATATATATATATATCTACCGGTATATTGCTCGTGGTGGTGATGATGATGATGATGCTGATCTTCGGTCCTACGATGAGCAGCTATAGACGACGTGATGATACAGCCGAGCTCGGTCATTCGAGGTCTCAATGGGCACCGAAAGCAGTAACCCCATTTAGGCACTGCCCGACTTCGATTTCCCCTTAGGTAGTTGACGACGACGACGACGACGAACGGGCCATGGCAATGTCGGCCACAGCGACAACATGCATAGTACAGCAACAACAGTCAAATCAGACGGCGACGGCAGCAGCAGCAGCAGCAACAACAACAAAACTGAACATTAACAACGCCGCCGCCGCCGACGACGGCGGCGACCGAAAAACTGGGACGGACCATATCAACAAAAACATCTGCTCAAGGTGATGATGACCCTAACGGCCACCAGCACAACAGGTCGTCAGTAATCGCGCGTCGGGTGACTTGACCAGCCCGGTGTCGTCCATAACCTCCTCAATTAGTCCGCCGGTTCCGCTCGGTTTGCCTTCGATCGCCACCATTGTTGACGAGAGTTCTGGCAGCCGTCGCAATACGCACAGGCTTATAGAGAAATATATATATATATGGTATAATATAGTAGCAAAATAATATGGTATATATATATATATATATATATATATATATATATATAAGGCCACGCATCGACTAAGACGCCAAAAAGTTCCTCTTTCTAGAGGATCCCTAGCGCGTTACTTTATTCCATTTTAGGCTTATTTGTTGAAAAAACACGTTAAGCAGGATGTTATCAGGGTTCCGATCAAGTTTGTAGTTTCATTTGAGCATTTCACTTTACAAATTGTGGCGGGCCGAACTCTCGTGTGACTCAAAAACAGGGAGAAGGAAGATCATCTGCCAATACAGCTGCTTGAGTCAAATATAACGCACGTTGGGGGGTATCTTCGCAGTTAGTGCTTTTATATGGAGCGTATAACGCCGTGACGGCAACTAACATGCAGAAAAGCCCACTGTGGCGACTAATCTTTGACGTTTCGACGCGACTGAGTGGCTGGGCAGCTGGCGACGAGACCAAAGCAATCACAACGACAACGCTAGCCACAACATCGCCAATCTCTCGCCTTCCTTCGCGAGCAAAGACAGTGATACCCTTGAATGGGCGTCGTCTACGTTTGCCTACAGCTCTTGTGCAGGTGTATCTCAGAGACACAGGCTGGCAGATAGAGCAAGCTTCGTCCATTGGTGTTTTTTAAACCGATTATAGCGTTGTACTGTTTCGTCCGCATTTAATAATGGCGCCGTGAATAATGAATCCCCTTGGCCGTTCTGGGTCGCCTGTATTGCATCCGATTCGATTTAATGACACGGGGAGAGCAACAGACACTGAATGCTCACAGTAGCTTTCCCCGCATCATCAAATATGTTTTAGGTTTCGTCGTCGCTTCACTGAAGTCGAACACGAAAACGTCAGTCAAAACCAAGTGGGTACAGTTTGCTGGCATACTACAAGTACAGCCAGAGGGTCGCTCTTACCCATATCCATTCGGCAACAAGCATAACAACAGCTATGCATATTCAGTTGATCCGCACGTCAACAACACGTCTTCACTAGAAGTTTCTCGTCGCCAGGGGAGGGACATGTCAAACATGTATTAAATTAAAACGCAGTAGAGAAGAACATGACGTGCACCTCGGTAGTGTACTTGGGTAATTTTGTGGTTGGCCATTCCACGCCGTCTTCAGGGTTAAAAAAGTTACCCAAATATATGTGCAACATTTCTAAACCAAGGCTAAACAGTTTCATGTACGACAAAGAGCGGAATACATAGCGTGAGAAGTCCCATATAGAAAGAGTACACAGAAAATATCTTCACTGTCTCTCCAAAGTAATTACCTAGAATGTAATTCTGGAAGTCACACGCACACTTGGGAGACTCCAACCATGTTTTCTTCAACTTATTTTGTTTAGCCCAATTTGCCAATTCCTTGAAAAATCGCCTCCAAAGAGCCAAGCATGTTGAAATATCTAGGGTTTTTGCAGCAGTTCTTTGTGGTAGCATGGCCGATGACTTCTGAGGTATGGTTTGTCATGTATTGCCAATGAGCGTCACTCAAAGAAGAACTTGACCAGAGACGGGGATCGATCCGGCGGCCCTCCGGTAGATGACAACCATGACCAGCTCACTACCCCCGTCTAGAAATCGCGTTTACAGATAACGATATGCCGCCGTTGTACGGTAAATGGTATGTTAAGCAGGTGAGATGTTTTATCAGCAGGTCCAGCTTTGAACGTTAAGCCACGCCTAACTGTGGTGCATTACCTTAAATAAGTAAGAAGGGACGACAACCACCTAGCTTTCATCTAACAGACCTGCGCGGAGCGGGACTAACTGATGTAAATTATAGGCCCTGACTGAGGTCTGCGAGGACGGAATATGATAGGCAAATACAATTTTGTCGTCCTCTTCATTGCACTTACGTATCAGTTCAGGTGTTTTGTTTTCTGACTAGCTACGACCTACTATGTAAGCCATTTGGCGTCCTCGACTAGTGCACAATCACCGCGTTTTTTTCGAGGATCGCTCGGCCACTAAAGCAAAATCAGCGTCAATTATTTAATCAGCAGGAATGCCAGAGCCAGAGCAAGCTAAGGGCAAGCAAGGCTCTTTATTTAGAATTTAGGACCTTCTAGACTTCGGTTAATTGCCCAATTAAAAACGACCCCCGAGCTTTTCTTCAAACTCGCGAGTAGTCACCGTGGAACTTTGCAACTTTTTGAGCGTCTTCTAGATTTCGGTTTATCGTCCATCAGAATAAACCAAGACACAGGAAGGAACACCGTCGCCTCTACATAAAGACGTACGTTAAATAAAATTGTAAAATACTTCGAAAAATACCTAAGGGTGTCAGACTATCCCTAAAAAAAAAGCTCCATCAGCTGCTTTATCAGAGATAAAACCCCTAACATGGATGAGAATAGTGAGAAAAAAAAACAAATTGTGGAAACAACTTAATTCACTTCGCTCCAAATATTCTACACGAAAACGAAGTCAACCAGCAGAATCAACGTCTAGCGTCCCTGGTCAACGAAGGTCACAGCACTCTTGGAGTCCGCAAGCTTGTCTCGCCAAGAAGCTGGTGCGCAAAGTCAACCAGACGCTGGCAGATAAAAACGAGCACGTTCCTCATCTGTTAGCGTGGAAATTAATTTAGTAGATAAAAATCCAACAATGAAACAACACAAGGTTTGCATAACAGATTTCAGCATGCGCGGAGCGATTAGACTTGCCAGCTAAGAATACGATCGCCATATAGAGAGCGTTTAACCAGAAGAGTGAAGTATTGCTCCGCACCAGCACGCAACGAGGCACTACCGGCAATTCTGCCATCAGCTTACGCGCGCCGGTCGATCGGACGTTCAGCTAAGGACACTGCAAAGGCACGCTGAACCTTTCATACCGGAGTGACAAGAGAGCTGGACAGCCGACGGACTAACAAGCCAGCATGTCGGCTGCGGCTGTCTCTGCAGTTTGGCAATCTACTATATCTGCAACATAAGTAGCGTACTATGTGCTATGTACTGGTGGCGTTGACTCCGCTCGTAAGCAGCCATTTTAAGTCGCGTAGCTGAGACAGTAGGCCAGACACTATCACGATGTTCAACACGAGCAGTGCAATAAAGGCCGATAGTATTGGTCTCCATGTGGTCGATGCCGGTCTTCAATTAGCATTACCAATAGGCTATGTGAACTTACAGTGTGTATGACATCGGACGCATTTAGCAAATATGTTACTACAAGGAAAATAAGGTGAGGGCACTAGAAAAGATGAGGAGAACAGCATTGTTTAACATAGACAGATTTAATTTGTTTTATTACCATTTTTAAGCCTAATACAACTTAATTAAACATTTAGTCAACTAAACAAAACCAAAAAAATATTTAATGTTTTAGTAATATGATTATTTAAATTATTATACAAGCATGTACCCGACAATACAAACACACGCATATGTGTGTGAGTAAAGACTCACAATCAACCTCGAAGGCGTAAATCGTAGCACCATGATGTGAAATCAAACTGCCCTGACCTTGAAACGCCAACCCTTGAAGGGTGAATCCTTCTACCACATAAAGTTTAAACTTGGACGCTTCTGATATAATGCATTAAGGCATAAATAACCGCTAAACAGTTGGCCAAACGATTAGTCTGAATAATGATAATGACAACTGTTGCTGTCATCGCTGTTTTTCAAAGTCTATATATCTTTAAATAGAGGCTAAATAGACGGCAGACATCTCCTATATATATATATATATATATATATATATATATATATATATATATATATATATACTCAGCTAATTTTGTTTCGTGCATTAAATTAGCTGGTTTGAGAAGTCCAGCGAGTGAGAGAAAGAGTTATATGAGGATATATCTAGATGTGGGGCAGGTTTGCGTATGCCGTGACAACGTTGCTATCGGGCATGCTGGCGCATCAGAAGACGGATCTATTGGCACAACGAAGTCCGCATGATCTTCATCCTGTTTTCAGTCGCCGCCTCATCTTCATGGCGACCTGCGGACGCAATAAATTTAAACGTTTTATAGACGATTTATGAGGTGCTGAGGTGGTGCTCCGACTCGGCGTGTTCGCGCCATCGACTCGCCGAGCCAGGTTAAATGTTTGATTCTGCTGACACGTAATTGCTCCTGCCTAAACGAACGAACAACAAATTCAACAACACGCTAGACAGCAATACAAACACACGCGGAGAACACATTACGGGTAAAAGACGGCATACGGTGTGAACACACTTTGTTGCAAGCGCATCGACTCGGAATACAGTAAACGTTTTCGACGGAGAATGCTTTCTAATAATCTGTGGAGTATATCTAAGCTACTTTGTCTGCGCGCTTTTCACATATGTATATATATATATATATATATATATATATATATATATATATATATATATACTATGCTTTAAATTTCCTTTAGAATTAAAATAGTAACAGCTACGTCGTACTTAACAAATAGACACGATCAAAGCTTTATGACTGCAGTAGAGCAGGCCTCCAGCCAAGGGCTTCATTGCATCACTATTTTCGGGTAGAATATTAAGTTAATCGCTTTGCTGTGTTTTGGTGTTGAACGGCTGGTAGCTCGGCCGATTTTGACTTATAATGGGCGGTGCGGAACTTTGACTACACCTGTAAGAATGCGTCAAATTAGCGAACAAAGTAACAGACATTTGCAGCTGGGGGTGGTCCAGATCTTTAAGCCAGCTTTTTGCTTATACGATACAGTGTCGACGAAACGAATTGGAGAGAAAGGCTATATTTTGTATAATATGAAGATTTTGGTTAAAGTTATAGTCCATTAACGCAAAAGACCGTCGGCTACGTGCAACGTAAAAAACGACTCTTCACACAGTAGTACAATAAAAGTTTTACAGTCGAAATGCTCGTAGAGGCTACACCTGCTAGAGTAATATAGAACACTGCTGAACGACGTGGGTACACATCACGACTCCAAGTCATGAATTGTCTCTGCATAACGACGCGATTCTATGAACACTGTTTCCTATGAATGGAGACATAGATCATCATTGGCAATATGAATATTTTGTTGTCGTTGTTTTGTTTAACTCAAACGGTTTTGTTTTCAACTATTTGATGCAATCAATCGCTTGCTCGCTTCGCTGCTTCGTTAAGTGACGCCGCACACTGGCAAGCTTGTCGTCTCCTTGATGACGATTTTCATCTGGGCACATGCATGATCGTTTACGGCTTCGAAGAGAGATTGTAGCTACAATCAGAAGCCCGTCCAGCGGCTACGGCGACGCAATGTAGCGCCATATTGATTAGAAAACCATTCGAGAGAGAGAAGTGGAACAGATAAGATCGATTCATTGTTGACGCTGTTTTAACAGAATTATCGTCTCCACTTAGAACGCTTTGGCGTGGGCGCACGTTGCGTTGGCCCGCCCACTTTATCGGCTTCTCTTCTTCTTCTCCACTTTTTATGGTGTCCAAATAAATATTTTTGTTTGAATTAATTTTGTTAAATTACCGTTACTACACGTGCGTACGTATGTAAGTGTATGCTTCTATATGCGCATATATATATATATATATATATGTGTGTAGGGTGTGTGTATACGAGGTGTGTTCAAAAAGGATCGCGACTTTTGAATTTTCGCGGGTTACGTATATTCGAATTTCGATTTTTTGTGGCGTTATGTTGGTACTCATGTCTCTCACTTATGCCGACAAGCTCGGCCATTTTGAATGTTCACTTAATTGTTGACAGCTGCTTTGCTTGCACGTGTTTTGGATCGTCTTCGATTTTTACCTATTCAAAAAAATGGATCAAAGAACCTGTATCAAATTTTGTGTGAAAAACGAAATTAAGTGCGCGGATGCATTCCGAATGTTGACTGTGGCATACGGAGAAGCTACCTTAGACCGAAGCAACGTTTATCGGTGGTACAAAATGTTCTCAGAAGGCCGAGAAGATGTGAACGACGAAGAGCGTGCCGGACGCCCGAGCACTTCAACAACAGACGAAAAAAATAATGAAGTGGAGAAAATGGTATTGGCCAATCGTCGAATCACCGTTAGAGAAGTTGCTGAGGACCTAAACATATCGATTGGCTCGTGCCATTCGATTTTTATCAATGATTTGGGATGAGACGGGTCGCCGCGAAATTCGTACCAAAATTGCTCAATTGCGACCAAAAACAGCATCGCATGAACATTGCTAATGAGATGTTGGACTCTGTCCGTGACGACCCAAATTTGCTCCAGAGGGTCATAACTGGTGACGAATCGTGGGTTTATGGTTATGACGTGGAAACCAAAGCTCAATCATCTCAATGGAAGCTGCCGCACGAACCAAGACCGAAAAAAGCGCGCCAAGTTCGGTCGAATGTGAAAGTTTTGCTGACAGTTTTCTTCGATTGCAGGGGCGTGGTGCATCATGAGTTCTTGCCACAGGGTAGAACGGTCAATAAGGAATATTACCTGCAAGTTATGCGCAATTTGCGCGAAGCAATCCGCCAGAAACGCCCGGATTTGTGGAAGAACAAAAATTGGCTTTTGCACCACGATAACGCCCCTGCTCACACATCGTTGCTTGTGCGCGAGTTTTTGGCCAAAAACAACACACTAATGATGCCGCAGCCACCGTATTCCCCAGATCTGGCCCCCTGTGACTTTTTCTTGTTCCCTAAACTGAAGAGGCCCATGAAAGGACGACGTTAGGCTACGCTTGACGAGATAAAGACGGCATCGAAGGAGGAGCTGAACAAGATAAAAAAAAATGGTTTTTTGAAGTGCTTCGAAGATTGGAAAAACCGTTGGCACAAGTGTATAATATCTCATGGGGATTACTTTGAAGGGACAAAATAGATATTCATGAATAAATGAATAATTTTTGAAAAACACAAAAGTCGCGATACTTTTTGAACACACCTCGTATATAACTAACTAAATGTACACACTGTGTCGACTAGATTTTAGAATTGATTTGTCCGTGCGACCGTTTACTCTGTAATACGTAGACAACATTCGTATACGGATATCATCAGTACCTTAGCTGTTTTACCAATCAATATTGAAAAAAACTCCTTCACACATCGCACCGCTATTCTATCTGGTACATATAGTGGCGGGGTGGTCTAAGGGACTAGTACGCATGGTTGCACGCATCGATTATCTCCGGTTTAATCCTACTGTTAATCAATACTTTTTTAAGCATGCTTATTGAGAATAGATTATAAACTACACCGCTGAGAGTCAGCGGCCATGCTGCTGCAACAACGACTGTTGGGAAAACCCTAAACATCTCAACATGTCTGTTTACGCTGCTGCTTTAAACGAAGCGTCTCCCCTCTCATACAAAAAGGCTACATAAGAAACTAAATACAAATGTCATGCAAATAGTAAATCTGTCCATCCATAATTGCATAGAAATCGTTTTTTTTTTCTCTATAGCCAACTGTTTCTCGTTGACTCTACTAGGCATTTACAGCACACGATTACATCCATAGACACTGCCAGTGCAAAGTATAACGTTGAACTTGCTTGGGTTCTACACATTGTGCTGCTGACTGAGCCGTTAACAAAGGCAAAAACGAAAGTTTTTACTCTTAGCGTTGTCATTTCGTCTCCAGTGCCCCTAGTGGTTACCACTCTGGCAGTAAGCTAAATATGATTACCCTGATGAATTGTGATCGTTATTCGCTATCATCGAGATAATCTTGTTTACTTATTATTAATATTGCTCTTCTTTAAGTACACGTTTTCAAACTGATTTTCAAGCTCTCAAAGTAAGCCTAAGCTGATTGCCCTCATCATCATCTAGCGTGTGTCAATTTTTCGAACATCGTCAGATTGAACAGAGGTACACAGTAATGTTAATGGAATGGGTCTCATCAGCCTTGGAAGACATTGAGCCCCTCAGCGTAGGGACTGAGAAGTTCTTCAGGGATATCGCAAGACGTATGGACTGGCAGCCCGCACGGCGTGCGCGCTGCGAATAGACTCCCCGGTCTGCGAGTCATTCTTCTGCAAATTATGTGTAGGGTCCATGGATCCTAATGGCCTAGTACCTATTGAGTTCTCTCAAATGCCTCGATATGTTTCCCAGACGTGCAGAACTCAGCGTGGTTCAGCAAAAAGCTTTCAGAGGGGCTGGTATACTATTCACACCCGAACTACAGGGCGTGATGAAGCTATCCTACTTTGGTCATATGGAAAATGCTTAGCGTCAGACGTAACGGTTTTGTGCAGGGTGGCCGTGTTCTATTATACTTGCATCACAGCTCAGTCTAGCCAGGCTGGGTAGGGCAACGGTGAAAAGGAGGAAAATATTTGAATTGGTAAATAATGAAGGTCAAGCAGACGTTCACAAATATTTTGAACAGAAATGATACTTAATAACAATGAAAATAGTAGTATCAATAATACACATTTGTTATTAGTCCAGGTACTGCCCCAACCTACATGACCGCGGCTACTGTGGTAGTATACAAAAAAATTACTAGCCCGACGGTGCCCGAGCAGGAATCCTTCTAGTGGAGCATCGCCCTGCAAATATATTATTTTCCCGCCATATATATATATATATATATATATATATACGTGCACAAAACCTATTTATTAAAGCTGGCTGGCGTTGTCGTGTATGCAGTGTGGCAACAGCTGACTTCACGGTGGATCGTTTCACAACTTTTCTGGATAGCCTCAACGTTGAGACAGAATTCATGGGCTGTGTTATGTTTCTATTCCGGCGAGTGCAGTCGCTTGAACATGAGGTTACCGCCCTCAGACGTAACCAAGCTCAAATGCCACCCGATCAACCGCGCGAGGACCCTATGGATGCCACTGACGGTCGAGATAATGCCGCAGTGTTGCCCCCGCCGAAGAAATCTGTGTTGGTGCTGGGTGACAGTGTCGTTGGTCCACTTGGGCCTGCTCTTAAGAAACTTCTCCCTAATGGGACACCTGTGTCGGTGCGTCCGTCCTCGAGAATGGACATCGATACCATAGTGGCAGAGGCGGAGAAGCACATCAATGCTGCCAGTGGGCCAGTGTCGATTTTCCTGCAAGCGGGATACCACGAATGTATGGATTTCGAGAAAAATAAGTTTGTGGCAGCGGTTGAAGCATTGGCCGCAAATGTGCACGTCTCTCGCCCGGGGTCTGAACTCCATGTTCTGTCCGTACCTCTATTCGTACAGGACTGTAAGGCGGCCAACGATATGCTTGCGGCTAAAGCTGTGCAAGACAATGCTCTCTTTTCAGTACTTCCTCTCACTATCACCCAACGACAAGTAGTCGAGAGCGGCGGATATTCGTACAAGGGGGAAATCGCCAAAAAGATCGCGTACAACATTGCCAGACGGATCAAGCGTTTTTTAGGGGTGAAACTCAGGAAGCCGAAAAAAGAAAACTGGACATCCGCGCCCCAACCGAATCCGGTATCGAGAGCGACGTCTCAGTGCAACGAGAGTCAGGGTCCCCGCCCCCCGGTCAAGGATGCCAGGTCCAACAGCAAGGTCAGGTTTGCCGGTTCTGCCCATCTTCAAGGAACACCGAGATTGATCAACCCGCGCCGCACCGGGCCGAGCGCCGGGACCGGTCGGTCAGGCCCGAAGAATTGGTACCAGCTTCCGGCATCTCCGACAATCCTGGACTTTCTGAGCCAAGCCCTAGCGGCTGTATACCAGCAACCCGCTACCAGACGCAGCGTCTCCAACAATCGGAGGGAACCCACCGGCCGTCACCGGAGCAGGGGTCGGAGCAGAAGCCGTGGACGTCGCTAAAGATAGTACAGTGGAATTGCGAGGGCGCTGCAACCGTAGCGCTGCTCGCACCGTCGGCTCTGGATGCTGTGGATATTCTGGTTCTGACGGAGACGTGGACGACCGCGCCTTTTGATTACCCAGGTTTCTACGCCGTCCACTGCATGGCTCAAAAGAGTGCTGGCCCCGGACGACCCAGCGGTGGAGTGTTCGTGCTGTACAACCATAGAGTGGGGGACCTCACCCCCTGCCTTGTCGGAGACAACCTCGTGGCCCTACGAGGCTCCCGCTTTCGACTTATAGCGGCCTACGCAAGGCCTGCGGACTCGGAACCTACCCTCGCACTCGTTGAAAAGTTGGTCGGCGGCATTCAGGCCACGCTTCCGTCTGCTGCCCCTCTGATCGTCGCGGGAGATTTCAACGCTCGTCTTGATTGTCCCTCCTCCAGTCGCACGACAGCCTTACGTGATACCCTAGCTGACTATGGTTGCTGGATAGTTACCCCAGCGTCATGTCCGACCTTCCTCAACCATTCGGGGAGCTCGGTCATTGATTTATTTGCGGTCAGCTTAAGCGAGGACAGAGTAAACTATATTGGAGAAAGGAATTCGTTGAGTGAAGGCGGGCTTATTCGATCACATATCCCAACTGCGCTAGAATTCAAGGTACATGACGACACGTCGAGAGCCCCCAGACGAGTGCCTCGGGCCCGCAATCTAGACGTTGCGGCTCTACTGGAACGTTCGCATGAGGTCCTGCCGATTCCCGATTTCATCGACATTGAGCAATATGCTGATTGCCTCGTGGAGATCCTTCAATCGTCTACTTGCTCCCCCAGGAAAAAGAAACATCGCCCTTGGTTCAACCACGACTGTCACGTTGCTCGAGCGACACAGAAGACCCTCCATTTGTTGTCAGAGCTGCAACCTGCCGTTAAGCCGCTTGCTGATGTTTTCCGAACGATCTGCCGGAAGACATACTCTCAGCAGAAGAAACTATATCTCGAACAACAGGAGGCTATCCTCCTCACACACGCAGAACGAGCTCCATACAAGTGGCTTACACGCGGTGGGCAGACCTCCTGTCCTATTAGCTCTGTCACCCTCGTTGGACATTTCGCCGAAATGTTTGCATCGAATGACACAATCCCCCGCGAATCACCATTGTTCGCTGCTGTTTGGGACGAGGAAACGACAAGACATCAGAGCGAAATTGAGAAGGACTTCACGGTCATGGAAGTTCTGCAGGCTCTTCAAGGGCTGTGCAATAACAAAGCATCAGGACCGGACGGCGTTCGGAATGAGCACCTTAGAAGCTCGCTTGTACTCGCTCCGTGTTGGACAGCATTGTTCAACGAATGCCTCAAGACGGGGCTTCTCCCAACACAATGGAGAAATGCGACTCTACTGGTGATCCCAAAAGGCAAAGGTGACCCTACCCACCCCTCGGCCTGGAGAGGCATTGCAAAGAAGAGCATGTGCTATAAGCTGCTGTCGTGCTTGATCACGAAAAGACTAAGCGCCTTCTTGGAGGCCACGAACGTTATACCTGAAGAACAACATGGATTTCGGAAGGGGCGTTCCACGCAAACAGCGTGCAGAATTCTCCTGGATGACGTCAAAGAAACCCTCTCCCGACCAGGGCAGTCTCTGTACGCGGTATTCGTCGACTTCAAAGCCGCCTTTGACTCCGCTCCACGTGATCGTGTGCTCAACATTCTGGCAGAAGTCGGCGTTTCCTCGAAGATGCTGAACCTCATAAGAGAGATCTTACAGGAAAACCGGGTGACAATCGACGATGGAGTGTCGGAACTGCCGGCGTTTTCGCAAACAACCGGGTTTGCCCAGGGGGACAATCTGAGTCCACTTCTCTTTTCCGCCCTCTTGAAGGACCTGCCAAAACGAATTCGGGGGTGTACAGATCTCGTTAAGGTTTTATTATACGCAGACGATTTAGCTATATATGGAAGTAGCCGTTTCCAGGTCCAACAGGCGCTGGCCAGACTCAACACAGCCGTTACAGAGTTGGGGTTAACAATTAATCTTCGTAAGACGGAGGCACTAAAGTTCCGTAGAGGGGGCAGGGTCGCGCGTGACGACTCTCTTCATATCGGTAGCTTCTCTCTCGCCTACGTCAATAGGTTCCCTTATCTGGGACTAATCATGCCGTCAAATGGGGTAGGGTTCTCGGCGCATGTTATGGAGAGATGCAGGAAAGCCCTTATAGCGGCATCTTCCATCAGGAGCCCGCACCGCCTGTCCCTCGTCACAGCCATTCGCCTCTTCGACCTGAAGATCGCCCCCGTGGCTTCATATGGAGTGGAGTTAATATGGGCGCACCTGACTCCCAGGAACCTCGACCAGCTGAATCAGATAAAAGCAGCTTTCCTGAAACGGACTCTGGGACTTCATACGTCAACGCGCAACCGCCTCGTCTTCTTATTAGCAGACTGTCCACTTTTCATAGAAGACCTAACGCGCCGTTATAACCTCCCGCAAACCACAGCCTTCATCGACTGCATTAGAAAATGGGAGGCGAAATTTTCTGAGCTCGATCCGGAATTTTTCAGTACCGGAGCGATGAGAAATGCGGAGTGGAAGGGGCCAGAGCGTAGCAACAGGCACGTGATAACACGATTTGCAGTACACGGCTTTCATCACATTTTATGTCAACGTGCTGAATTCCATGAACCATGTGAGACTTGTGTATGCCGCCGCTGCGGTGAACACTGCCGAAGATACCATGCCGCAAAATGCAATCTTGTGCAATCTTTAAATGAATTAGCCCGTCATTGTGGGGCCTTGTAGCTTATATATTGTATATATATGTATGCGTATGTATATGTTTATATATGTGTGTATATATGTGTATGTGTATGTATCCATACATATGCAGATCACCCGGTGATAGTCTTGACTCACTGTCCTTATAGTTGTTAAAGAGATGTATTTGTGATTATAATCGCTACTCAACCTGAGTGAATAAATATGAAATGTATTTATTAAATTTAATAACGCTTTAAGCCAAAACTGCAAGTCTTAAGAAAGATCGCTTCGAAAGGATACGTGTTGCGCCAATGTGAATGTTTCCGGCTATCACCTCCACTTCGTTTCGTCCACATCACATAAAAGCATTTAAACTCTTTTGTAGAATCGCCAATTATTTGCTCAGTTCTATATATATATATATATATTCAGTTGCTATACGCTAATATGCAGATCACTGAAAGGCCAAAATTAAGACGACTACTAATGGCGTACGGTTAGTCCAATTCACGTCCAGATATACGTAAGATTGCCGACACGTGGATTTTGTGGCTGTTTATTGTGTATGCTCAGGTCAGCAGACTAGCCTTATCAGACCACCAACACCGCCGCCGCCGCTGCCACCACACCACTAGAATCACGACCACGCCGATTCGCTGTCATCGCCAGTGCTATTATGATTATTATTGTTATTATCGTTCAGCATAGCGGCCATTACTGGTATCAACGGCAGCTGGAGAAACGCCAAGCATCAGTACTAGAGAGAACAGTGCTCGCCAGACAATTGCGAGCACCATAATTTTGCATCCAATCATTATTCAGCGCTGCGTTCGGGCCAGCGCGCGGGGACCGTCCTCTCGTATCTCCCTCTCTTCTTCCCTCACCTCTCTCAACTAAGAGCACCATAGCACAACCCAGCCACTCAAGTAAATAAATAAACAATCGCCACGGTATTGTCAGATAAGACGCGACTAAGCACTTGAAGACGTGGGCAGCGCTCCGCCTCTTAAACGCGCGCACTAAAGGGCATTATAAATATAAATATGTTAAAATCCGCTATACTCTCTCTGTCTCTTCTCAATCACACGTGCACCTCACGGGATAAGCCTCATGAAAAGAATCAAATGCACCGCGCGCCGTCGTACTAACGTATTATTATTATTTTAGAAAAGTAAAGCGGGTGTAGTGTGGATGTACTCGGTGCTGCAGTGGGAATGCCTAAATTGCAGCTGCCATCCGTTGACCATCAAATGAGACTAAATACACAATTGCTCAAAGCCTTAGTCTATTAGCGTTGCATGAGCATTTGTCTACAAGCGTACGACGAAACTTTTAAAGCAAGTCTCGAAGCACATTCATAGGAATGCAATAAATTAGAGCCTTAATAGTCATTATGAGTGGAAGACGTAAAATATTTAGCACACGCAGAAGGTAACGTCTCACAGTACTTCCGCGCATTTTCTACCAGCATTGATTCGCTTCTCCGGGCGTTACGTTTAGGCATCGAAGCAAATCTCTAAATTGCGTTTTACGTTTTTCGAATCATTTTAGGCAGCACCAAAAACTTCTCTATGTGTTGCAAAGCGTTATCCACGCAAAGGCGCTACTTTACGGCTCCTGGCAACGGCGGTTAAACTCATTACGCGGTACGCCGTATCAATTAAAGTGGATGTGACACTAGAGTTAAAACTAAACCGTTCGAACCTAAAACAAGTTCAGAAAATCATTGTAAAAATAGAAAGATCGCCAGGGCTCATCGCACTGTCCACACTCTAAGCATTTTCTGACCAGCTAAAATTGGAGAAAGCGAGAATCGCGCGTGGCAGGCTCATCAGTCGGGTATCTCCACGAACTCTGTCCTCTCGCGTTTGAAACCTTGAGTGCACCTAGCGTGTGGATCAAAAAGCTAATCTGCAAAATCGGCACTTTGTTAAATCTCTTATTTGATGATTCTTCAAAACAACGCTTGGATTTTGACATAAAACGCGAAAACGTGGCACACCTCTAAAATGGTATTGCCCTGGTCTTAACGTAACGGACACGTGATGCATAATTCACGCCCGTTAGGCGCATTGGCTCAGCTAATCTTTTTTCTGATATTGATACATTATACTACGGAGTACACAACAAAAAAAAAGAGAGGAGAGAGAGAGAGAGAGAGAGAGAGAGAGAGAGAGGAGAAGAGAGAAGAGAGGAGAGAGAGAGAGAGAGACAGAGAGAGAGAGAGAGAGAGAAGGAGAGAGAGAGAGAGAGAGAAGAGAGAGAGAGAGAGAGAGAGAGAGAGAGAGAGACAGAGAAGAGAGAAAGAGAGAGACAGAGAGGAGAGAGAGATAGAGAGAGAGAAAGAGAGAGAGAGAAGAAGAGGGAGATAGAGAGAGAGAGAGAGAAAAGAGAGACAGAGAGAGAGAGAGAGGAGAGAAGAGAGAGAGGAGAAACAGACAGATAGAGAGAGAGGAGAGAGGTGGACATATAGAGATATAGAGAGAGAGAAACAGATAAAGACAGTATAGAGATAGAGGAGGAGATATATATATATAATAAATATTATATATATATATATAATATATATATATATACTATATATATATATATATATAGCTATATATATATATATATATATATAATATATATTATATATATATATATATATTATATATATATATATATTATATATATATATATATATATGCATACGAGAGTATGTCTGTTTTGCGCCCCTAAGAAAAAGTGTAGACTACATTCTGCTACACTGCTCTCGCTGCTGCGATACGGCGTTGCGATATAAGCGTTGACTAAATTCAGAAGGTTCGGCCCGGGTCAGCGAAAAGATTGATAAAGTCGATGAGGTCGACAACAGACAACATATCTTTTTAGCTTCTCGTCTAGCTTTGATATGCTGCGCGTGTTTAGAGCGCGCTTGCTTGATGGCCAGATCTGCAGAGACAGCACACGCATGTGCCGCAAACTTGAAAGAGAACAGCCCCGCAGCACGGCGGAAACCCGTAGAATTACAGCCGCCACCTTCGTGGAAGTACTTCAAGCTTAAAGTCCCGATACGATAAATAGAGAGAATACGAGAGAATAGCAATAGTGGCAAAGACCATCATGTGCCAATTTCCGCACACTGGGGAGAGTTCAGACCTTAGCGGTAGCTTTCGTCCTGACGGCGCGCCAACGTATTTCCGCTCACCTCTATGAATAACCAAAAAGTCGCATCATGTACACTAAAAGCGACGAGAAGGTGTAATTGGATTCTCAGATCCTTTGTTCTAAGAGATGCTAAATTGTATATGCAACTATTTAATATCTATGTCAAACCAGTACTGACGTATGCATCCCCTGCATGGTTTCCAAGCAACGAGAAGGATCGACAATTATTGCAGAATGTTTTAAAGAAATTTGTTCATAAAGTTGCATTTCGTTGCGGTGTGCCACGAAAGGACAGACATGTAGACGACATAGTTAATGTTTTTAAAGAACTGGACCAAAAATGCTTACAAAAGATCATACAAAATGAAGAATTATGTTGTCAAATGTTCAACTGTAGACATTCGCATACGCGATCTAAGGTTCGCTACGAACCGAAATGCATAGCGAAAAAGGAAATTGTAATGTCCCTGTTTCCTTGGAGAGCAACCCGAACCTATGCATGAATGTTGTGATTTTCTTGCAATGTACATTTTTCCCTTTATTGTAAATAAAGCGCGTATTATGAATATGAATGAATGAATGAATATGTGTGACAACCTTTAAGGAGTTGGCTAGGAGTCTATATATAAAGGTCTTTCTTAAACAAAAGCGAGATGACGTTCGTGGTCTGCGTCAAGTCTTAAGGGCCCAACGCGTGTCTCTAACTGAGGTCAAACCGTTCAATTTTACACTTTTGTTTAGTTGTTGCTTAAAACTCTTTGAAACAAGCTTTTCTCTTAATTTGCGCCTAAAGTTTTTCAACATAATCATATTTGAACATGATATACATTTTTATTGGGTGCTGGGGAAACCCAATCCCCGGAACTTGGGGTTTCCACCGCTGCCATCTTGGCAGGCTTTTTCAGGACTTTGTTAGGCTTATATTAAATGTGAACTGCAAAAAACGTATACAGAAGTATCTAGGGTCCAGACTGTTATAAGGAAGTTTTTTTCTGCAAGTAAACCAGTAGACAGATTTTTTTTTTATATATATAAACTATATTTATTAAGATAACATTTAAGTAGACAGACTACCCGTCACCGTGACCTGCCCGGCTCTAACCTCATTCAAGGCAAGAATTCAAGGCGTCGATGTCGCATTTACAGACGACGAGATACGCGAAGAGCTAGCAGATTGCGGTGTGATGCACGCTCGACGGTTATTCCGCACAGGTCACGCTGGTAAAATCCCACTCAGCAAGGTGATCCTGACGTTTGACCGCCAACCGCCTGTATCTGTCTTCCTGGGGTACAAGACCCACTCAGTCGTACTGGAGCCTGATCAACCAAAGTTATGCTACAATTGTCAACGAGTGGGGCATCTAGCGGACAGTTGCACTTTTCGCAAGGCCTGCAAGAAATGTGGAGGTTCTGATCATCTGGCGTCCAGTTGTACCAAACAATCGAGATGTGTCAACTGTGGTGGTCCTCACGCGGCCGGATCGCCTTCTTGTCCGCGTGTGGCTTATCTCCGTGAACGTAACAGGATCATCATGGAGGCGAGAATTCTTCAGCAAGTTAAGGCAACGCACCCGAGTGCATCGATCACGGAAGGACCTGATGTCACAGCCACAGTCGCAGAAGACGCACAAACTAACTGTTCCAACAGCAGCAAAGCTTCCTACGCAGCAGTTCTCAGGGGCATATCTACCACGCAAGAAAGCACCTCGCCTCAGCTGCTTCTTCCTAATCCGCGACCATTACCGAAGCCCAAACAAAAGCGAGCCAAGGCATACAGGAGTCGCCAAGTTCGGCCGCGACGCGTTTCTAAGTTTATTACGAAGAGAAACATTCATACCAAGACGTCGCGCAGATATGTCGAAGGCGCCTTAACAGACGTCGCTCGGATGTTAGAGGGCATCAATCCTGATTTGGCAGCAACCTTAAAGACGATCGCAGAGGCCCTAAAGCCTCTCTTGGCCCTCCTTCCTCTTGCAGAGAAGCTCAAATCTCTTACATCATAATGCCAGACAACGAAAACTCAAACGATACTCTTGTTGTTGGTGACCCCAACAGGGCTACATGTCCTGTGTGTAGAGCTGTCTTCACGAGAAGGGGTCTTGCCAGACATATATCGGTCAGACACGCCGACGCCGTCAACAGGCCGTCCACATCCCTCCAGGCTCTGGCAGAAGAATTTGATGTTAACACACTACTTACCGACATACAGGCAAACATGCGTCATGCCAAACTGTTACGCATTTTACCTAAATCTGTGCGACCTACTGTTGCGGAGGAGCTCACTAAGATCTTCCTAAACGTCGCCAAGGACAACGACCTCTTCGCCTGGTACTCTCTGTTCTCCTTCGTTCCGGTCGTGTTGAGACTTCCTCGGGCCAGGAAAGACGCTCAATCCCTGTCTGTCCTGGTCAGGAAGAACCTACGCGACTTTACATCGGGACTAAGGCTCAAGGATCTGACGCACGAGGAATCAGGACGCAAAGTTGTGGCCCACCGCGATGACGACCTTCCCAGACGAGTGAGGGTCAAGCTGTCAGAAGGCGATATTTCCGGTGCTGCCAGATTGGTGAGCTCCCAGGATACGCTAGCGTCAGCCAACGAAAATACGGAAGCTCTCCGCTCCAAACATCCAGATGCACCATTGGATCTCTCCATGCCGACACCTCCGGCAGTCACGCTGCCTTCCTCAACCTCACGTGAAGAGATACTGAGTGCAATGAAGACTTTTAGCCGAAGTTCAGCTGCCGGCCTAGACTTCATAAGGCCTCGTCTGTTGCAGGACTTGTTGTCTGGTGCACTGGGGAGCACGGCCAGTCGACTAGCGGACGCCATTGCTAAAGTGGTTGATGTGCTCAGATGGGGCTCGCCCCCGTCTTCTCTTTTATCACTCATCTTTGGGGCAAGAATGTTTGCATTAAAAAAAAAGATGGCTCATTACGTCCGATCGCTTGTTCTTCAGTCGTTCGCCGACTGGCGGCCAAAATCGGCTGCTACGATAATAAGGAAGCTATTTCAGCAACACTTGGTCTACACCAGCTAGGATTCGCTACCCCCGGGGGTACAGAGGTAGTGGTCCACTGTGCCCGTGCATTTTTGCAGTCGCGCAAAATGCCAACGGTAATGGTCAAATTGGACTTCCGAAACGCCTTTAATAGCGTCCAGAGAGACCATTTGCTTCGAGCCGTCAAGTCGTGGGCATCATTACTGTTTCACCAGACGAACCTGGCCTATGGTTCAGGACCATCCCACCTAGTAATGCCCCAGAGCGTTATGGCCTCGCAGACAGGTCTTCAGCAGGGTGATCCCCTGGGTCCTCCACTTTTTTGTTTGTGTATCAAGGAATTGGTGGATTCACTGCAGTCCCCCCTTAATGCCTGGTACTTGGATGACGGGATTCTGGGCGGGGACCTCCCGACCGTACTTGACGATATCCGGAAAGTTAAAGATTTTACTGCAATTAGCGGGCTGACACTGAACCCGGTCAAATGTGAAGTATATGTCACAGCTCCCAAAGAATTTGAGCCATTAGATTTAAGTAACCTTTTAAACTTGCTCCCGGGCTGTCGCGTAGTGGACAAGGTTAACCTGGAGTTGCTAGGTGTCCCCTTATTGCCGGACGGCATTGCAAAAGCATTAGACAATCAAAGAGATAAACTCGACTTCGCCACAGGCAGACTACCCCAATTGGGCGCCCACTGCGGTCTATTCCTTCTTAGATCTTGTTTTTCAGCCACGAGGTTAACACACCTTCTTAGAGGTTCCAACCTGTTTTTATCACCAGAGCTTTTACAACCATTTAATGGACTTAGTTTAGACATTTTAGAGAATATACTAAATCTTAAGCTGACTGATGCGGCAAGGGAACAAGTAATGCTCCCAGTTTCTTTAGGCGGTCTAGGTGTGCCGGACGCGGTCATGATGGCAGGACTTGCCATCGTGACGTCATTGAGCCAGACGGCGGACAGGGTTAAAACATTATTGGACAGTGATGGTTGGGATGCCTATAACCGAAGAATTGTCGTTGCTATTTGATTCTCCTCCGAAGGATAGGGCTAACCAGGGTAGTTGGATAGCCCCCTTACATGAAAAGCGACTAGCAGGCCTGATAAATAGAGCACCTTCTGTTGCTGATAGAGCCAGGCTTCGAGCTGTTAGCAGTCAAGGGGCTGGGGCTTGGCTACAGGCCCTACCCTGCCCGCGAATTGGGACTCTGTTAGACGACGAGACGACGCGTATAAACGCAGGGCTGCGGCTTGGTGTTGACCTAGTCGTGCCCCACCGATGCCGTTGTGGTGATTTCGTGGACGCCTTGGCCCATCATGGCCTGTCATGCGCGTTGAGTGCAGGCCGACGAGCGCGTCACTCCGCTTTAAATGACACCTTTAGCCGCGCACTTAGGTCCGCCGGCTTCCCGTGCGTTCTAGAGCCCCCGGGTCTTTCGAGGGATGATGGAAAAAGACCTGACGGTCTGACTTTGACGCCCTTTGAGCGTGGCCGCATGCTTGTTTGGGACGCAACTGTAACCGACTCAGTAGCCCCTTCGATGGTCGGTGCAGGTGCGGACCGAGCAGGTCATGCCTCCAGGTTAGCTGAGGCTAATAAATGCAGAAAATACTCAAGCGTCGATTATCCGCACGAATTTTGCCCGTTAGCGTTCGAGACTATGGGAGCTGCAGGCCCCCTCACGCTCAAGCTGATTCAGCGGGTCGGTAAAAGCCTTAATCTTTCGACAGGAGACTCGAGGGCATCCGAATTCTTGCGTCAGAGGCTGTCGCTCGACATTCAACGAGGAAACGCAGCGTCTGTTCGGGGCACATTGTTGAACTGGGCTAACCCTGGGTTAGAGAACCCGTGATCACACGTTCGCGCGGAGACAATTGTCCACTCCAAGTGCTAACATAGTGAAATTATATAAATAAAAATTAATGACCTAAAAAATATATATATATAGTAGACAGATTATTATGCAAGAGGCTGAAGTGAAATAGGTTACCCCTACATAAGCCAAATAAGTGGAAATCATGGAAAGCGCCAGAAACAAAGATAAAGAAGCTTTAAAACTACCAAATCAGCTAAAATAGTGGAAACAAAAATTACTCGTAAGGTTGGGGAGTGCATGACAGAATCGTCACTACAAAGCAGAATGACTGAGAAAAACCGATTGTGTTAAGGGGTTTATGTCACGAAAGCTATTAAAAGCATATGCTTATGATCTAGCAGCAGCTAAGAGTAAAACTGAAAAACGAAATATTTGTTTGGGCGCATTACTCATCAATAGAAATGAAGTTATCGTTCACGAAGACAATGCGCGTTCTGATGAGCTGGTTTGAGGTTAGATTTGTCGGTGAATTGCCCTGTAGGAGCATTAACTAACGCGGATAATCCAAATGCCAAAATCAAAATAATGTAATGTGCCGAGTGTGTTCTGTAATGTGAAGCATAGGGGCAACCATTCCTAATGACATGTTGAGCAAAGCTCAGTAGAGCATTAGGCGTTCGAGAGCAATTCACATGAAACCAAATAAACGACAACACGAAACGATCGTTAGTGGTACGGGCTAAAGTCTAATTAGGAGTTAGTAACATACTTAATTGGAGGACGAGCTTGCTTAGAATCATTCTATAAATAAAAAAACACCTTCTAGATCCAATGTTGTACCCAACGTCGGCATCGTCGTTAAGAAACGCGAGATATACAAACCCCGTCCGTACGCCATCCTTGTGAAACCTTCAAGATAGCTTTTTGTACGGCCTCTACGACAATTATCGATTTCTCGTCGAGAGCCTGCTTTTCATCTAAATCCCCAGTAACATTTGTGGAAACTTGCGAAAGCGGAATATGTAATTCGTGTAAAACGAGTGTACCTAAGTAGAGCCACAATCACACAAGTTACCGCTGTAGCTGTCCGGCTGTATGCCGACGATACAACAACAACAGCACACATTTCGTGCGACCACCCAGCCAGCGAGCATTGTATCTACGTGCAGAAGAATTGCTTACAACTACCGGTGGGGAGCTGAGAGCTGTCGTCATCATCGTCTTTTGAACCAGCAAAGCAATGCAAGCAGCATTGGGTGTTAACTGAAAGCTGGGAGCGAGACGACACCCAACGACGACCGCAACAACAACAACAACAACAGCATTACTCTGATTATTCTTATTATGATTGTTATTACAAGCATTGTTATTATCGTTACGGGTGTTCGTAATCCGCAAACATCGATTGGATCGATGCGCTGCGCTACGAAGCGCACCTAACAATAACCAGTTGGCTGGTTCGCTGTTCGATCCGTCGCTAGACACCACCGTCGTCGTCGTCGTGGTTGTCGGCTGTTGCTTTGAGTCCTGCGGCTAGCTCGCTCAAGCGTCCATTGATCCTCCCTGCTGCTGCCGCTACTGCTGCTGTGTGTTCGAGCGCAAACTACGGAGATCCGACCAGCGAAACGAGCATCCAATGGGTTTTTGGGCGGGAACGGGCGGGTCGTCGGTCGACTCGCCGCACAAAAACCCGTCTGTTGTATCTGTATGTATGCATTTATCTATCTGATAGTGTCGAGACTGCGAGAGCGGGAAAGAGGGAGAGTGAACTCGAGAGCGCAAGAGAGAGAGAGAGTATAATACCGCCCGCAGACAACAGTAGTCATAATCGCAGACGTCGTTGTAGTAGTAGTAGTAGTAGTAGTAGAGTACTGGTAGTCGCAGTGCTAATAAAGGTTCTAGAGCTACTGAAACTATCGCAGTTAACCAGATTTGTCCTTTGCAAACAAGTCGCGCTAGACCAGCCTCTCGTCTCGAGTCGAGTGTCCCAGTCGTTTTCTTACAGAAGCAGCTTTGCGGTGGTGCGTGCGACAAGCAAACGAGCGACACGACCTGCATCACCCATCATCGCTACCATTGTCCTCATCGGCATCTCCCAGTCGCGATTGAGGGACGCAACATGCCCGTCGATTCTTCGCGTCGATCCATAACACCTCGGCAACTCGGCAGCTCGCGTAGCGCCAGCCGTGCGGCCTGCGTTACCACCAGGACATTATTCTCGTCGTTGTCGTCGTCGTTGTCCGAATGTTCGACGAGACAGCAGCCAATCAGCCGACCACCCATAGCCAGAGAGAACAATCGCCGCCGGACGTCGAGTTGAAGTATTAATTGAAAAACGTCTTGAGGGTTGTTTTCGAGATGCATACGAGAGTCGCAGGCGCCAGCAACACACCTCGATGGCCCGTAGGATAAAAACCTCAAACGGTTTTCTCATTCACCCTCATTGTCGTCACACAGGATCCAACTGATACCTACAGAAATAATCCCGCTAGCACGATACGTGGGCCAGTCGCCACGTGGCGATCGTGCCATTTTTGAATTGCCAATATTGAATATGGTTGCCGTCGCCGAATCAATCAAAACATGTGATAGGGCAGCTCAGCTTAAGCTGCATGATTGAACGGCTCAGGTGCACTTTTAGTGTGGGCCCATCCGTTTTTTGGCCGTCGAATAATTGCAGTTGAGGCATACGTCACGTCATCTTCCCGACGCCTGATGACGATATACAGACCACCGCTACTCCTTACTGTTCAGGCCTTTTCGCTTATTTCATGTAGCCTGTTCATAATACTCACAATGTTTCGTAGTCATTGTTTAAAATATTTAAGTAAATGTTTGATTTGTCCGAAGAAGATATAAAGCACATCTACATTCCAAATCATATGCACCACAGCCGAGGGACCCACCTTCGTACTGTTCAAAGAAGATCTACGATAGATATGTTTGCCGTCAGACCTAGTAGCATCAAAGACGAAGGTCGAACCAGAATTAAACCTTCTGCCATTCGGTACTAAACGACATATTTCAATTGCAATGTCACTCACAGTATATCATCGCGCGGCAGGCCGAAGGCGGCGACGGTTAAACGCTACGATTGACTCAGCTCTCGCGAGAGGTTCTCCCTGTCCTTGACCGCCCGAAATATCAAAGTCTATACAACACAAATACGATATGTTGTACTACACTGCGTGCATCCCCAGCCAAGCAAACCACGAAAAACCCGTTGGAATTCCCAAGAAAGCCGGTCTCTAAAACACTATATGATTCAGACGTATATACTAGCAAAAAGACGACCGGAAATTATCTTCCTGTTTACAAATGCCAGTCGGTTTTATCAAAAGACAATGCGGGAAGCTAAATTGAAGCAAGCGATTAAAGCGCAAAACAAACTTTTCAGCGAGTTCCAGCCTCATACACACAAATGATTATGCTCCGACACGCGCCCAACAGCCAGTCCAGTATCACCTGAAATTCTGGATAGTCATTCTTGGCGCATGTTTGCCAACTCTTCTACGGTCGCCAATTGTACCCCCGATGTATGTTTCTGTATCGTGGAGATAGTGGATGCGATAATGAAGGCCTCGCCAGGAAAGGCTGAAGGTCCGGACCTTGTGCGGAACGAGCATGTGCAACTGGCAGCTTCTTACATCGCTGCTCTTTTGAACGAAATTTCCTAGTTACCTCTCAGTTATACTTGCGCGAAGAATGGATAATCGGCCTTTATAGTGTGGTACCAAAAGAAAAAGGGGATCTCTTGACACCTTCATCATAACCTCATTTGAAGAGACATTCTGTCCGCATTGGTAGCGCGTCGAGTGGAGGATGTTTTGGAAAGTCTACTGTGCTTGCCAGAGCAGCGGTACGGATTATTCGGCGAAGAAAATCGGCAACGACGGCTTGCGCTGTTCCTTTCAATAGCATTCAAATGACCTTCTGGGGTAAACGAAAGTTCATGTTTTTGTAAATTTTAAGGCGGCTTTCAATCGGCTTCACGAATAATAATCTTTGAAATATTCGCGTTCGTGGTATTCCAACGTAAACACGAAAATTATTACAAGCTGTGCTGCAGGAGGGTGTGTAATCATCGACGACGGGGTAACTGAACATACCCCAATTATTGAGACTACAGAGGTAGTCGGATAACCTCAGCCAGCGGCTGTTCTAAATATTGGTTAGCAATCTGCCAAACAAAACCTAGTGCCGCCATTCGCCAGCGAGTGCACTTATGTATGCTGATGACCTTGTCCTCTATTTCCGGAGTCGATTTCACCTCCAGCTATCGCTTGAATCAATGCAAGCGTTTGTTGAGCTAAACCCTCTAGTGATAAATGTATAAAAAGTAAAGAAAAAAGACGAGAAAGATACATTTTGTCCGAGTTTAGCACTAATCGAAATTTGTTGTTGATACTTACTCACCATTAAATGGTAGATTTAGACTAACAGAATTTGTTCAGCATTTTTCATTTATTAGAGTAATCTTCTTAACGCAAGGATTACATTTTACCAAACATATGAGTTCACAAGGACATTCTGTAATTTCATAGTAATCTAAGGCCTAATAGGTTGTAGCTAGACGCTACTCTTAATATGTTGTATTAAAACAATTCACAAACTGCTGCTCACGGGATACAAGTAATCTGGCCGCACTTATCGAGCGCGAGCCTGAAAGTACTTCACGAATTTTAAGTTAGTTTTCTAAAAAAGTGCTTGTAGTTCACCGTACTAGCCGCTAACGGCTGTTAGCCTTGATATCACCCTTGGTGAAAAAAATTAGAACAACTTACGCTTTACCGAGAACAAACCTCTTCGAAAATCGTCTTGCTAAATAGTAATTTAAGTTGGCGGATACTAATTGGCGTTTTTTTATGAGACTAGTGCAATAACAACTTACCACAGGAAGGGTCAATGTTGTAATAAAACGGTACTTTGTTACCGGGTTTGCAATACATGGATTTCGTATGAATAATTACGTATACGAAACAGGCTTCATGAATTACCGACCGAATTCGAATGCAAGCTATGTGGATAATCGTGTAGTCTGTATCAGCTCCAACAATGCACGAGAGCATTATCGCTGACGAAAAAGATGTGGGAAAGCTGTAATATGAGTGTATATAAACCAGAGACTGATTCATGAAATAAAAATGATATATATATATATATATATAAAAACTCGCGCACAAGCAACGATGTGTGAACAGGGGCGTTATCGTGGTGCAAAAGCCAATTTTTGTTCTTCCACAAATCCGGGCGTTTCTGGCGGATTGCTTCGCGCAAATTGCGCATAACTTGCAGGTAATATTCCTTATTGACCGTTCTACCCTGTGGCAAGAACCCATGATGCACCACGCCCCTGCAATCGAAGAAAACTGTCAGCAAAACTTTCACATTCGACCGAACTTGGCGCGCTTTTTTCGGTCTTGGTTCGTGCGGCAGCTTCCATTGAGATGATTGAGCTTTGGTTTCCACGTCATAACCATAAACCCACGGTTCGTCACCAATTATGACCCTCTGGAGCAAATTTGGGTCGTCGCGGACAGAGTCCAACATCTCATTAGCAATATATATATAAATATATATAATATATATATACATACATATATACATTTTGCCATGTATATGTATATACATAAAGATTCCTACATATTATAGGGTGAAACGCGATGGGCATATTATAGAGAACGGGGGAGGTGTCCTCTTGTGTCGGAGCGTCGGGCGCGCGCTCACTCATGTCTCTTTGCTAAGCAGATGATCAGCAACGGTAGTTAGTTATGTGACGAGGCCAGATGATGATGATGATGATGTGGATGTGCAAGCAAGTCGTGGGGAAGTCGTGGGGAGACGGACGGACTCACGGAAGGACAGACGAACAGACGGAAATGAGTACGACCGAGTCGTGATTATGCTTTTAGCCACTGAGGAGCGCGTTCGCTCTCTTGCAGCTGTCCACCGAGTGCCTGTGTACTCGTCGCTGTCGCAGTCGCCGCCGCTTTAGTTGTTACTACGATACACTGAGATCGTTCGGGGTCATCGTCGTCGTCGTCGTCATTGTCGTTGTCGTCGTTGAGAGGACAAAATGGAGCAGCGCGGAGCTGTGCGCTCTTGCGCTCACTGAAAGCCCCAACACGTGGCCGGAGGTCACGTGCGGTTCATTCATCCACCATTCTGCTCCTCGTCGCTCCACTGTCGTCGACTATACACGCTTCGAGCGAGCCCCCGTCTCGGAGTGAAGTGGTAAAGTGGCATTATATATATGTATACTCACAGAGATGGGTATGCAGCATGAAGAGTGTGTCCGTAAGAATTGCATGAAGCGTCGCTCCGACTACCCCCGCCACAGCAGCAGGAGCAGTAGCAGAGGCGGCGGCTGCTGCTGCTGTTGTCCTCGCTGACCCTCTGAAGGCACGACTCTCCGTAGTGAGGCGAGGTGATGGCGTCGTCGTCGTCGTCGCCATCATCGTTCTCGCCACCGTTGTCGTCAAGCAATGAGGTCGCGCCACCTCACGATCTATTGAAGAGCCTGCCTGTTGTGTTGCAATGCCAATCTATGAAACTCAAATATTCGCTAACTTCGTACGAAGGCTAAGCAGGCCTCGTTCGTCTCGCTTCGCTCACGATGGCGGGAAGACGATGTATACACATTGACATGTATAAGTATATGTATACAGGCCGGCCCCTCCCACCGCTGTCTGGGATCTCGCCCGACCCCTTCAAATCAGCCAATTCCCGACCCCGCTACACACAAGCACACACACACACATGTACAAATAGACACGCTTTTCATACACTTATTCCCATCCACCCGGTTCACACATACACGACCACATAGGCTTCACTCACACAAGCATATGCGCTCACTTCACACGATCTGAGCAGTTAGCAGACACATCATAGATCAATAGGCGAATTAAATATATATATATATATATATATATATATATATATATGCGGACTTCTTCTCGCCCATATAGTAAGTATAGTATCATAGCGTACGCATACAAACTTGAATAGCCTATTCTAGCGAGTCTATGCTGCGATTGCTAGCAAGCTTTATAGGGTTGGTTATGTTGAACACATGCAATGGCGCGGCGCGTGAGCTTCAAGCAGACAGACACAAGATCGAATAAACGACGACGACGACGTCGACGAACACCGCGTGGGCACGCCTGACGCCGTGGCTAACATGAGCAGGCAATAACATCGTTTAGGCCAATCGAATAGGCCTACGAAATCGAGCGCTGAAACTGACTCTTTGCCCGCGCCGCGGATGTAACAGGCATTTGCAACGAATTTCGAAACCACCCCACATGTGACCATCGTGGCGTGTTGTAGCTCGTCCATTTGACGGTAATCGTTCAATGCTGTTGCCGCGGGAATAGAGCACAGAAACTCACACGAACCGGATGATAATCAAAAGCCCCGCCGGAGCTACCCAAACATCTCATTTCCCTTTTCCTTTCAACCTCGATGCTGGGTTTGATCAATAAGTCGGTTGCAACGCATGCTCGTTTATAGCCCACACGTTGGCTGAAATACAAACCCAGTGCAGGGGGTTATACGCTTCTATATATATGTATATATATATATATATATATGGTGAAGTGTCGACATGGGCGGAGTCAGAGCTGGCAATAAATAGCATTCTCTAGGAATTAGAGGCATTTCTTGAGGATACTTGTGCTGTAGCGTTTCCAGGGCGGCCGTTTGCAATAAATCAAAGCGGTCTACGAGTTCATCACTAAATAATATTGAGCCCGCGAACATGTATACTCATCTGTTGCGCGATTCAATGGAAGGACAACTACTCGTCTTAAAAAGGGTGGCTTCACCCTACCTAACTGCCATAAATGCGAAGTGTTAAGATGTTTCCACGTTCTTGGATACCGTAGACCGCTACGAATGCAACTTTGAGTGTAAATAATGCCATGGCCGTCCAAACGGACAACTGTGTTGGGTTTTTATACCAGCAGCCGCTCTAAGCGCTTTTATACAATGCTCAGTTACATGTTGCGAAAAGGCTCTACCACTAGGCGACAAAATTACCTCTATATAACAAAAGGTTTCTACGAATTGCACTTGCTTGCAGTGAAATCGGAGTTTATCTACGCGGGAGTGCTGCCTGCTACGGCGAAACTTTACAACCTTTGTTTTTGACACATTTACTATAAGGACATTCTGCCACATATATTAATTAAGTGTGCAACGGGCAGCCTTCAGGTCAGTACGGATTCTGCTGAATATTACCAGGTCATCTGCGTAGAGCAGGATCATGACTGTTGATAAAGATTTGAAAAACAATGGGCTGAGATTGTAGTCTTGCAGATATCCAGTCGTCTGCACAAACGTGTTATGCTCGCACACACGATCATCGAGGATAATCTGGTTAGCCCTCAGAAAAGCGCAGAGTAAGCATTCGCGGTCCAACTCCAGCCTGTCCCAGCTTCTTCAAGACAATATAACGGGGTGCGTTGTCAAAGGCAGATCTTCAAATCAACAAATACCACAAACAAAGGCAGTCTTTTTCCGGTTTAATGAGATTGTGATCGGTTCAATAAGTACTTCACAGACTGAGATAGTGAAACACCCAGTCCTGAAGCCATACTGCTCATCTGAAAGAAACGCCCGTGCTGTCAGAAAATCCGTCGTCACGTCAGCACTCGTTACAGTGTTCACGGATATCATCATCTATTATGCCGGTCTGCTGGGTTTTATCAACCCAGAGAGGACTGCAAATGTCGTCGTCGTGGCGGTCAATGTCTCCTGTATCACCTAACGGACTGTACTAAAGCCGTGTCTCTCTCTCAGCTCCAGCGAGAATACTCATAAACCATTTTTTCATGTTTGTCATATGTATTATGTTCTTATTTACATACCCAAACAGAGTGCATTTTAAATATATACATTGCAGCTGGTGAAAAATTTGTGTATTTATACTGACGCAACAAATAAATACGGTAATGCACATGTACGATAACGATCAGAGCGGGCATGCAATCGACATCTTCGTAGAGAGGATGATATGCGGATTAACGTTACGGTTAGCTGACTTAACGTACTATAGAACGAACGTACGTGACAGACAATGTTCAGTTAATCACTGAACATTGTCTGTCAAAACAAAAAAGTTAAATATTTCAAGTCTCTGAAATGCTAAGGCGTTTCCGAGTCTGTCCGGGCGGGGAGGCCAGGGTAATTCATCGGGTAGACAAAACTATCGGAGCACGATTTATAAATAATTCTTGCAAACAAACGGGTAACAAAAACCATTATGTTGCTTTCAATATCAACTCGGTCCGCGTATATAGTTAGGTTCCCAGAGTCAAAATAGGTCCTTCCAAGGTAAGGCATTTGTAAGAGTGTTAGATGGGACTTATATATATATATATATATTTATATATATAGTGGACACAGCGAAGACGAAAGACAATATGCACGTTGCGTCTGCGTGGAAGCGCAATTTCTGTCCATCGGTCGACAATTCTCGATGAAGATAAGATGCATATATCCGCTTAGTTCAGTACCTTTGTAGTCACCGACCGGCCTGATGCTAATGTTTTTGTTGCTGCTGCTACTGTTACGGCAGGGCCTGCGGTATCGATGAGGACGAGAAGACTTGCAACAAGGCAATGAGGTTATCGCAATGAGCCTCCCCAGGAAGACCCCTCTCTCACTCACATCTAGCTAACCGGAGGGGTTGTCTTCTGACTCCACACTGTTCTCTTTTTCTCATTTTGTATATATATATATATATATATATATAGATGTAATCATTCCTGTCATATATGCCATCATCACCAGGGAGTTTCGCTTTTGGCTGTCGCCTCGGGCAACACGTCATATAGGGCCCTGAACCAACAACGACACAAGTCCCCGTAGCACCAGCTGCTAGCCTCAGCGTACCTTAGCGTACTTCCCCATTGCCGGCCGTCGTAGTCAACACACATATCTCCCCCTCCCCCGCTTCCCGATCCGCGAGGCCAATGGAACAGCGCGAATGTGTTCGGGAGGGGTGTTTTGGGGTAACGCTGGCGCGTTGCGGAGTCCGACCACCGGACTCACTCGGAGACGTTGTCGCCACTTATGAGAGACAGAAGCAGAGTGGAGATGTTGACCGTTCTTCTTAGCGGCCGACAGTGCGTCGAGCGGCGGAAGTCGCATGCATATATACTATATCGATGATGACGACGACGGCCTCACGTTGGCCTGTCGCAGCATTGGCCCATATGGTGCTCTCGAGAAGCTGCATTGCGGAGAACCACATCGCCGAGGACGTCGTCAAGGGGAACCGGACGGCCGACCACCTCCAGGCGCGACGAACCCGAAGGCTCGAACTGTCGCTAGAGCTGCTGTTTCTGCTTTTGCTGTTGTCGTTGTTGTTGTTGCTCTTCTTATGGACCAAGTTGGCTCATCATTCCGTCCCCCGTTCTCCCCTCCCAACCCCGCGCCCTCCGGTTGCCAATGTATCATCTCATCATGCGTAGATAGACACTCTGACAGACTGACTAGGGCTAACTGTGCGGGCCATCTGTCCATAAATACATTCGGACACGAACGCATAAGTAGATCTTTATATATATATATATATATATATATATATATATTCTATATATATATATATATATATATATATATATATATAAGCATGCATTGAGTGAATGATGTAATTAAATACGTGTAAATAACTGCTAAATGTATTACAAAAGTAATACATTAAATAGTTATTTTTTTGTTTCTCGAAGTGCGTCCCTAGAGCTCTGCATAATTGGTCGGGTCAAGCGGGGTTTAAACTTCGTTACGGTTTTGTAAAAGTAGAAGGTATCGAATAGGAACAAAAATAGCTTACCGAATGAGCCATGTATATATGTGCATAAGAAATATGTTTATGTACGTGTACATAAACATAAATATTTATTTCCCCCCTGCGTTTACTTGAATTACTAGTTTGGGCGATTACGTGCCGCTTTTGTATCAGCTTTAGCTAGATAGGTAAGCATTTGGAGTTTATTCGCCGTCGATTTGCAACGCCTGTTATATTGATGGTACCCCTTCACAAACTACGCGTGTACCCTATACACATATACTAGTCTCGTTTAAGCGAGATTAAAGGTCGCTTTCATCAGAAAGAACATGATTTGTAACGCTAATGCGTTGTTAAACCGTTCTCGCGTTTGTCACTGTCATTCATGTTTGAGTCAGTTGTCATCATTATGGTATTTATTGGCTTGTTGTTTCTCATTGTTTTTGTTGCCATAGAATCGAACATCATATCCAACAATTCACAGTAAACAATGGATAGATGGTCATTATCAAATTACGGTCAACGCAAATTTATATCTGGCAAATAAATTAACGTTTTTTTTCGGTCTGATCGGAAAAAAAAAGCGCAGTGCCAATCAAAACTAATTAATGTAAGCAAATTTCACATTGTGCCGCCGCAAGGGCTGCTACCATACCATACCAATGTGTCTCAAGCGGGCTTTTTTGTCCGTTTTTTCTTTCAACCCTGTTTGAACATCATTCTCACCAAGTTCCGCTAATTGTCGTTATTGTAATTGTTGGTGTTGTCGTTCCTGTTGATGTTGTTGTTCTTGTTACTGTTGATGTTGTCTTTGTTGTTGTTGTTGTCGCCGTCACCGCTTTCTTGCTGAGTGAGGTTTACGGCCGTAGGCTTGCTACCGGAGAGGCTTAATTTTGAGTCTTTTTTTCCCGTCAGCCCTGCCAATTTTCTTCCATTGGCGCTGCTGTTAGCCGCTTTTCTTGGCCGATTTCATCTGCTAGCACTGTATGGTCGGCGACTCCCACGGCAACGACACTGCCGATGAAGTTTTCCTGTATAAACACAGAGAGTGGCGTTGCTGGTGGTGACAGCGGTAACAAACGCCCATATCGCAATGATTTACATACTGTACGTGTCTTTGTAGCAGCTAACCAGCCATCCAGCTACTTATGTAGCTTTGTATGTATGTATCTATATATTTGCGTGCTTTTGTATATGTATAAATACATACATACTATGTGTGTGACTGTATATATATATATATATATATATATATATATATATATATTCAAAAATGCTAAATGCGCAGCAACATCACTAGTGAGTTTCTGCACACACACTAGTACATCTATGCGCATTTAGATTATGTAGATTAAGAATAGGAAGGTCGCCAAGCAGAAACCTACCTATCATGCGGACCATCATCTGGGTACTTTGTAATGCTTCGTCGTTTTCGTCATTGATTGTTGTAACTACTGCTCCTGTTGTTGTGTTATTGTTGTTGCTGTTGCTGCTGCTAACGTTGTTGTTGTTGTGTTCGTAGACGGGCGGCCACTCGAACTGGTGTGCCCGGCTATTGTGTTCATTGTACTCGTCATTGTTGTTCTTTGAGGCCAACAAGCCGCCGCCACCGACGCCCAACATCGACATCGGTAACGAAAGCGTCCAATGTCGCTGATCGTTTTAGAAGCAGACAGGGCTCCCCCTGCGATCCAGTGCGAGAGAGAGAGATGGAACCGAGAAGGACGACAGTGTTTCGAAAGAATGTATGCCTAATGCGAATTATGCCTAATAGAAAGAGATTGAGAGAAGAGGGAGGCGGGTAAAAGAAAGGAAAGAAGACCAAAGTATAAGGGAGAAAGAAAATAGGAACATTGAGAGAGAGGAAAGAAGGAGATAAAGGAAAACTAAATATTTGCTTATCTATTTAGAATTCAAAGCGAAAAACGGAAAAGCGCCAGGCGGAAGGGGCTGTAACAGTGAAGAGAGTTAAAGAGAGGGAATTACAGGAGCTCAACAGCTCGCTCGAACATGAGAACGCACGAAGCGGGCTGCTTCGTGATTGCGAAGTGCGAGTTGACGATGATGTTGAAAAGAGATTAAGCAGCTTCCGTAGCAAGAGGTGCGAGATCAGAGACGCCGCGCGCTGATGTTGTTGTTGTTGCTGTTATTATTGTTGTTGCTGAAATTGGATTAAGAAGACTCGTGCATGCACTCGTAGTCCGACTTAGTCGGGAACGAGATATTTGTTTCCGACCATCAATGCTTTCTCACCTTGTCATCGTCAAACGACGCTCTCGACTGAGGAGGCAACTTTCGTGTAGCCAACTGTATCATCGCACAACCTCGTTGTATTGCGGCGGCCGTTGCTGCGAGGACATGTGCCTCCTTCAGAAGTGCGACGGGCTGCGACCGCCATCACTTACCCTATGACTTCTGGTCATACAACCTGTTGTTGTACCACCCGAATGACATGAGGGTTCTCAGCTACCCAGATGCCAGACAGTTTAGTTATTCACACTTTTATTCAGACAGCAATAAGCGTTGTCGGAAACGATAACACGTTGTCTTGACAAGATTGGCATTTTGAACACTGCATCATCTTAGAGGGCCTATTGGCAACGTGTAGCCGCTCCCTATGGGTCGTCGTCGGCTTGGCTCCCAGAGTAGCTGGGTGATGGTCCTGTTAAAAACGTAGCGGAGGCACGCTGCTCCGTCCATGCTGGACACCTCAGAATCGTGTCTTCTAGGGGGTCCTCTAGTCTATCGCCGCAGTGGACGCACGTGGGGCTGGGAGTCCTTTCTTATCCTGAACAGGTAGGACTGGAAGTATCCGTATCCCGTCAGGAACCTAGGAAGGGTGGAAAGTTAGTTTCTCCCCTTTACCGATTTAATCATTCTTTTATATTTGGTATAAGCTTTCAGAGAGTGGCACCTTAAGCACCCTTCTCCAGGGCGTCTCACTCCTCCTGCCATAGGGCGATGCTCCGTTGCCGCTCGTCTTCCTTCTTGAGTGCAGGGTCTTTCCATAGACGGCGGACTTTCGCCCTCAAATCCCAAGGAACCGTTCCGGCGAGTAGAAGCGCCGCCGCTCTGCTAATCATCCTGTACGCCATGATCATCTCCGACCCGTTGAGCCCGGCGCAGACGACTTCGGCTCGTTGCAGTTGTTAAAGTGTTAACAGGCCAGGCTGGAGTCCCGTATAGAGCTACTGACTCGGCCACAGACATAAGGATGCGTCGCTTGGAGTGTCGGGGCCCATAGGTGTTAAGCATGAGCCGTGCGAAGTTTTTGGCAATTTTGAAGGCTTTCTCCGTTGTCTGGCGCAAGTGATAGATGCCTCGGAGACCCCGATCAAGGAATACTCCGAGGTATCTTGCCGTGTTCACGGTATTGATCTCTTTGTTATTGAGGCATAGGTGAAAAGCAAGGCATTTCCTCCGGTCTATCAGAAGAATTGCCTCGCTCTTGGCGGGGCTTAAACCGGGCCGCTGCAGTACTGTCGCCGCAGGCCTTCCTGGCCCGGCATAGTGATGAACTGTGATAAAAGCTTGATGTTTTTCGGTATTATGTTAGCAGCAAAAAACAGTTAAATCTAACTGAGGCACGTGAATTGCGGAAAATTCTTAAGTATTTTGTTGTTTTTTAAATAGTCGTCACTATTGTTTAATAATTTTGTCCCGTTCTGATAGCGATCTTCGTCTGAGTTATGCTACGGCGAGAGCGATCTCCGAGTGTGAAGTGCCGAACTTTGCCTATTCGTTTTTTTGGGGTGGGCTGGCAGACTGGCGTGCTGACGTTTAAGGTACTGTCTCACGAGGTGCAATTCGAAAAAGCAGAAGCCTAGGCAGAGTCTGAAGCAACACTACACAACAACGCAGTAAGCTTCCTCAGTAGCACTGGGTGCTGCGGCCCACAGACGAAGCCGCTCGAGTCGGTAGAGTAACCGCAAAGCCGATACAGCAAATCCTCTTGATGTAGATTTAATAATAATACATCGACACCTACAGATAGGTAGCTGGGCGTGTGTAGTTATCGACTGTAGGCGTCGCTGCTCTGTGTTCTGGTTAGTAGGTGGTCCGTTCTACCGAGTGTCGAGTATTGAGCGTCGAACGCCAGGTAATCGGTTTCGGAGATTTCGCACATCATGCCGAAGCGGACCAACAAGAATTCACAGCGGTGCAAACAACCCTCCTGCACTCGGCGTTGAATGTCTTATGCTTGTATGTATGTTTGTCTGTATTATCTATCCACATGTGTAGGTATACACAAGTATATAAATGTATATGTATGATGGATGTATATGTATGCACATAGAAGAAGAAGTTGCTGTATGTTTGGCAAACATAGCTTACAGAGTAAAGCTTGCAGACGTTGATTTGAGCTTCTCTTTTGTTTCTTCTTTGCTGTATGTGGGTTGTTCTTTACTGTGTGTTGGTTTGCGTTTGTTGAACCGCATATTTCAATATGGATCGTTCATTAAGGAGTTACCTATATATATATATATATATATTCTCGCAGGCGACAACGAGACCACTGAAATCAGCTTAAACTATGGTTGTAACGTTTTGAATAGTTGCGCAATAAAACAGTAGATTAGGCGGCTTATCTATCGATCGGAACTATGGGAATGAGTGTAATGTCGACCCTCTCTATGAGGTTTTCTGTTTTACACTAATGAACATGAGCCCTATTATATATTGCATAGGCCATTTAATTTTCTCAGCAAGTCGACTTGTGTTCTACTTTCTAGAAGGGAGACTCCATACGATGAAATATGAAGACAAATTATTTGTGCCGTAGATAATTATCCTTTGTGTCTCTAACAATGTTCCTGCTGCAACATGTTTTGTTTTCGACATGTGATGGCGTGTACTTAGTCTGTAGAAGCGATCACGCTCCGATCGACGAACATTTTCAGAGAGCCAACTAGTATTCTATATATAAACCCTCTGCCTTTTAGAATTTATTATTATTTAAAGTGATTTTTACAGCAACCTGCCCAGTGATGGGAAGCAACATAGCAAGTGTGTCGTTCTTGATTCCGCTATTGAGATGTAAATAAGAAAACTTGTTACGTTATAATAAAGCCAAATATATTTACGTTGCATTGGTATAGCACGTACTGAATACCTAAAGAATGGTGAACGCGCGACACCTAAGCATGCTGATCTGCGCTTCATGATTGACAACACCTAGTTTGCTTTGGGTCAGACACTATTAAATCACATAAACTAGTGTTAAGTTATTGAGGGCAGTTTCCTTGTTGTAACGGATACAAAAAGTGCGAAATAGTTTCAGGTCACAGCTGACATAAATGGTATTGTTTTTTATTGCAAGATAAGCCTAGTTAGATCACCTGTTTGTGACCGGCATTTTTTAAAACTGTTGCGTGCCATGTTTTCTGCAGCGCAGGCGTCTTTCCCAATAGCGTCTTAACGCTGCAATATAGTTAAACAAGGCCGCAGCATTGTTTATAGAAATATTTCAGATAAAAACATTACTAGTAATATATGCCTTCTGGCCATGTTTAATAGGTTAATTGTTAAGCTTGGTTATTTCCATAATATAAATAAATACATATACAGGGTCATTCATATCGTTATGTACTTATTTCGAGGTTTGGTAGAACTCGGCAAGAAAATAATTTTTCCCAATGGAGGGAGGACGCGGAAACGTCTTGTTTAGGAGAGAGAGTAAAGTTTATAAATGTAGTTATTATGCCTTTTTTCTCCTACATGGTTGTGCGAAATCTAAGTTTGCGGGAGAACCAGTCAACGCATGAAGGAACCGATTATACCGGCGTGTTTGGCGGAAAATTCTGCGCAATGGGAAGACACTTCACTTGCTTGTATAGCAAAAAGCGAATAGCCGGACTAAGGAAAGTCGTAAAAGGTCGATATGTTACGTTAACGCTTCTTCATGAAAAATCGTAAAATTTTCCCATTACGACCAAAAATGTACGTCCAAAAGACCACTCTCACGCAATAGCAAATTTATTACCCACCATTTTCGTATCAAAGTGATGGTGCTGCGTTACGTAGTTGTCAAGTAACGTTTCTATGTAGGAGAAAAAAGGCAGAATAACTACCTTTATAAACTTCTCTCTCTCCTAAACAAGACGTTTCGCGTCCTCCCTCCATTGGGAAAAATTATTTTCTTGCCGAGTTCTACCAATCCTCGAAATAAGTACATAACGATATGAATGACCCTGCATAGAGTATAAGGGTCTAATTACCAAACTATATATGTATTGAATCGCAAGAACAGTCAACTAATAATTGGCCTGCACCTTGACAATATAACAGTATCACCATTGATAGGTCTATGACGAGAATCTCTCATCGCGTCGTTTATTAACATTTGTTAAAACCTATGACGTTGATGTAATAAAGTAGTACCTAACGAAATTACGTACTGCTCCGTATCATGCCGAAGGCGTGTCTGTACTACAACGTGCTGATAAATAACTTTAGTTTTCATTCCTATCAATGTAAATCGTTTTCAAAAGTGAATGACGCTTTTTTGGTGGGCTGGAGTGGTCTCTTGAGCCTGCCCCTCCAACCCAGAAGTCATCTGCAGGAAGACAATGTTCAAATGGTTGCTTGGTCGAGTAGAAAGAACCTCGAGGCATCGATGAGTGGTGACCTGCTGATGGATCCGTTGATGACAAGAGCTAGCCGGCCACCCGTAATACCTCATGACGTCAAGTACACTCAAATACACACACACACACATATATATATATATATATATATATATATCTAGCTCGTTGTTCGCACTCACAAAGTCAACTAGCTTGCGTCTTTGATTGGGGGAGGGTCGTCCGAGTGTCGGCTGGCAGGCCGTCGTCAGCCATATGTTTCAATGTCGTCTAGTAGCGATAGCTGAACAGCTAGGTCAGACGCACCTCTAGCTCTCTCTCTCTCTCTCTATCGAACTCTGATCTCACGCAAGTGAGTACAAGTGGGCCGCTCGTCATCACCGGTCGCATCGGAGTTTGCTCGCTAACACGCATAACAGCACTAGTTGACACAGCCTTGCTAGTAGATCGCTCAACGCGATGAGTGCGTCGGTTGTAGACCTCATAGTGTACGGTGGGCTCGGCTGTTCCTGCTGCCGCTACTAGGTGCACAGGCCCAGTGCCTCCAGGTACTCATTTGGAGTTACCTCCAAGTTCCTCCAAGTTGCCATACACGGACGACACACAAGAAGGACAAGCAGACCTATATGGTCTCTCGGCCCGCCCGTCTCATTTATCCACCCCGTCATCGTCTGCGCTGCTCCGCACGCAATTCACAGCCTCCTAATCTCCCTCCCCCACTGTACTCTCCTTCTACCAATATATATATATATATATCATTTTCTTTCTTTCCTATTATATCTTTTTCTCGTTCTCCCGTCCGCTCCTCCACTGTTCTTATGTGTGCTTCAAGCCCGCGAGCGGCGTCGGCGATAAACCGACTTGCAGACGTCGCGTCACATATCAAAATAATGGCTGGGCGCTCGTTTCGCCTAGCACTTGGCGTAGCGGAGGTAGTTGTAGTAGTAGTCGAAGTAGTAGTAATAACAGTAACAGCAGTAATAGATCTTAAAGTAAAAGTAGGGCTTGGTTGAGGTAATGTTATGGAACCTCCTCTAAAGCTTAACTAGAGAGGGGTTGAAGTATTCTTAAGGAAGGGTACCGCCTCGTCATGAGACCTTTAAGTAAGAGGTTCTTTTTGCAGCGTTGTCATCTCATCCGCCTGTCCTCTTTAGGTAATGTTTTCTACTCTTGTTCTTCTACACATTTATTTGACATACAACGCTAGACCTCGTTCTGCCTTTGTTGCTGTTGCTGCTGCTGTTGTTGTTGCGGTTGTTGTTGTTGTTGTTGTTATTGTTGTTGTCAGTGTCGGCGGCGGCAGTAACAACAACAACAACAACCGCGAACTACGGTAATAACATGTGCAACAGCGGATCGTAAGGGCGACGCGAGAGTCGACAACAATAACGCCCGATCGTTCAGACGATGTCTAACCCCCCCCCCCCCCCCGGCTGTCTTGCAAGAGATGACTTCATCTACTTCTAGCTGCTACTACTGTTCTACTGTCGGGTACTGACGGGTCTGCCGAGTATCGACGGCAACTCGATGTACGACGAGGTCGCGCCTTCGCACTTCAGCGTTTGCACACAATGCATACAGTGGCCGTATTCTACATCACTGAACGAATGAAAAGAACAGAGAGACAGACCGAAAGCGAGAGAAACAGATCGAAGAAAATCCATTTAGGGAGGAGCCGACAGTTGGGTCAAATCCCTGCCAGAGACTGCAGGTCCAACTGTTGTCTAGAAAGTCTTAATATATATATATATATATATATATATATATATATATATATATATATATATATATATATATATATATATATATATATATATATATATATATATATAGCCACCCCCAATTTGACCATTTCTGAGGGGTATGTGGTTTTCGCTAGAAGAAGCATTTTTTCGGCGAAATCAAATCTGTCTTTTGAAGACACCACCGTCCGCTTGTGTATACCATCTCAAGTTAATCTGCAAGGTTTGTACTGCACATGGATCGCAAACAATATTGCGTAGCTATTATTGTTCGTGCTCATCTTGTTTTGGGAACTTCGTTATGCCGGAAGTAGGATATGAGGCTCCCGTCAGACGCTGACTATTTCTCTACAAAGGTCATGGCTGTGACGTTGGCAGTAAAAGTTGTCTTGCCCTGGCCTGCAACCGACCCTTACAAGAACACTTGACTCTTGGCGGATGATTTTGTTACCATGCGTGTGTGTTGAACTAGCATTTGAGCAACAACACAGTAAAACGACAACGGATTGATAGCTGTTGTGTCTTGTTTCGATCTAACCGTAAAGAGAAGGCACGCGTAGATACCTCTCGAACGATAATAAGAAGTCTAGTGTGTGACCGCTAAACCTGAGGTATTCGGTCTGGGTTTCATCAACTTTCCTCTTTCTTCGGTTGCCTGCTGTCGTTACGGTGAATTCGAGTCTCGTTACATCATGCTACTTGTGTTTACAACTGGGGCTCGTAAAGGCTATGGTTGTTGTTATTGTGGTCGTAGTTGTTGTAGTTCTTGTTAAACACTACTATCGAGACTGTTATGGTCGTATTTAAATTTCCTCGTAAATAGCTTTATTTAGGAAACCTACAGATGTATTAAATATAACAACATGTTTTTTTCATTAGTAATTAACGTGTTTTTTTCTTTAGTAAATAACGTAGATAAATCGTGGCCAGCAGCCGGTGGTGCTGCGGCGTCACGGCGGTCATGCTGTCTTTGACACGCCAGAATAGTGCGTGACACACATAAACCTTCCTCTAGACCCGAAAACAGCCTGCCGACGTTGAGCCAAGGCCCGTTAGTGTGGGGCGGTTATGTTGCAGTGCTCTGCGGCTTCTTGTATTGGGCGCTAACTGTCCTCAGGTCTGGCTGCTGAAGTGGAGCGGGATAGCTGGCGCCAGTGGTCCTACCGTGTCGCCGCTACACAATGCAATTGGCGACGGGGGTACTAACGGAGGCGAGTCTCGACGAGACGCAAGTCGGAAAGAGCAAAGCTGGGAGTGAGGAGAGGGGAGACAGATAGACCCCACAAGAGAAAGCGAGAGAGAGAGAGAACTGGCGGTATAGGCAAAGCATAGGATCATGTGGGGTTGTCTACCTGCATGCAAGGAGAGGTTAGAGAGAGAGAGAGAGAGAGAAAAAGAGCGAGACGAAGCGAGGGGTACACGAGTACCGGTATATTCAAAACAAAAAACAGAACAACAACCGCGGAATAGGCGTTTTCGATCAGGTATGCATTCAAGTCGCTCCTCATATCGATATGTAGTGGCCCGAAGTGCGTGATCGTTAAAGAATCATATACATACATGCATATGTGCATACTCATCTGCATGCGGAAAGTGCAAGAACGGACGAGGCGGAGCCACGTACTCACACTAGTAACACAAGGCGGCCAAGTTGAGTGCCGAGCCGGATCTGCTTGTTGAGCGGCGGGTGAGATGAAGACGCTGTTTGCGCTCGAAGGCGCGAAGTCGACTGGCTGTCGAGGTGGAAGACGAACAAGAAAAGAAGGCCTGCCCGAGACACGACCGAGGCTCACCAGCAGCCAGAACGCCTCAGTAAGTAAAGGCTGGGAAGGCGGGGGGTGAAGGTTCAACCAGGGGGGAGGTAGGTGACCGAGGGCTAACAGAAGGTGTGACCGGAGATCACAAAGCGATCAAGCACAGCGACGCATGCATGCTGCACACAGAGTACATTGAGTATGTACATGGTGAACAAACAATATGTGCCTGTATATGCATATATATCTATATATATATATATATATATATATATATATACACACACAACAGCGTCCTTTTGGCCTGAAGCATGAAGACAGCCAGACTCAGACTGGCCTGCGACGAGCCTACCACTTAGCGATTGTCGACGTAGGCTTCATTCGAAGCTAATAAAGAAGTCAAGAGACATCGGCGCCGCCGAAGTCGCTGGCGTTGTTGCCTTTGCTGCCGCCGCCGCCGCCGCCACCACCGGCCAGACACTGCTTAGTTAGCTTAGACAGAGCGAGATCTCTGATGTCTAGGTTGTCCTGTACTGGCGACCGGATGGTGGTGATTGGTGGTGGTGGTGGTGGTTGTGTTGTTGTAGTTGCTGCTGCTGCTGCTGGCCAAGCCCCGCTGTCCGCTAGGAATGTCTACGGAAGCATTTTTCTGTCGCCTATAGCTCTTCGGGGCACGATCGGTCCACCGAGTAAGCCGTAGCAAACAATACCGTTGAGGACAACACCGGCGACAACAACGACAACAACAACAACAAAATCATAGTCGTCCTCCTCATCATCATCAGCAGCAGCAGCAAAAACAACAGTAATGACGATGATGATGATGTCCACGGTGGTATTCGGCAATCTTCCTTGAACGCTCAATCATTACAGGCTGTGCGCAGGTTTTACCGCGCTTTGTGGAAAAACCTACGTACGGCGCAAAGCACATGTGGGTACGGGGCAAAGCAACAGCTTACGTCAACTCAAAAACTGACTCAAAAAAAGATTTGGAGATGCCTACTTGAGGCGATGCTCGCGTCTGTCCTGAAAATGCAGTGAATTCAAGTTTTTCTTCATAAGGATCATTCAATTACATCAACGGAAGAATTGTATATATTGTTGTTTACAATGTATGTATATCTAGATGGACTTCCGATGTTCTGATAAGAAGTGCGAATATACGTTGAAGGATGTGTATTAATCCTAATTAATAATTTTATTATTATTAATATAGATATAATGTGCATAGCCTGGATGCATGTCTTTATTCTGAAGATCGGGGCGTTAGTGATGTATGTTATTTTAGTCATAAAATATTCGGCTTACATAACATGATATTGTTGACTTGGCACATGTGTCATATCGGCCTGCTATCGGCCTGATCAAAATTAGAACGTACAAATGCCTGTTTAAGAGAAGCAAATCCTGAAGTCGGAAAACTACGGTCTTCCGAAATTACAGTTAAAGTTTCATCAAAGTTATTAAAGTTAAGTTATTCATCAATGGGCTTACAATGTCAAACATTAACAAATTTACAACAATTGTAACATTGAGGATATTTTGCAGAAAAGGCTATTGCCTGTATCTGCATAGATATGCAGTTTCTGCGAGTTGGTATCGTAGCTCAGCTAATGCCAGGCCTTTCTAGAAGTGAGTAGTTCCAAAGCATAGCTGCTACCCCATGCAAACTGAAAAAGTATTTGCTTATATATATATATATATATATATATAACAAAAGTGATAAAAACAAAAATGTAACATATTTCTAGCTGGCCGTCGTCCGCTTTCAGTAAACTGTCGGTTTCTATATGTACTTGAGGAAAATCTTGAAATTCGTCCAATAAAACGTAATGTTGTTTTATGAGAGCTGGTGGACCGCAATTTTCTATTGTTATTGCATGAAAAGTGTTTTTATTGTTTTGTTTGACAACGTGAAGGTAATATTGAGGCCAATATTATGATACTCGCTTATCGTTGCGGTTCTGACGCGTATTGTTGCATGTTATTGCCGTAGTATCGTTTATTGCTGCTGCTGCTGCTGTTGTCGTTGTTGTGAGCTGTTTTTGCTTCTGTGCGTTTGTCACTAATATTGTCGTACGTAGCGATACGGCGTAGGAAACATCGGAAGACGAGACGAGCCCGTTTACGATCGCAACAGCTGTCGCCATTGTTGACCAACGCTCAAACCACAACGGCAACAACAACGTCAATACCAGTAATAAGCGCAGCAACAGCAGCAACAACAGTATTAGTAACGTTGGCCGTGGACGTTAAACGTTGGCTGACTTTCAGCCAACATTTAGAGTCAACGGGACCGCTCTTCTCGCATTGCTTCGAACAAAACGGACCCCAATAAACGCAAATGTGGGCAACGGTGGGGATCGAACCCGTGCACCCTTGTAATCACCTTCTCCGGACGCGAGGCGCACGCGAATGCACCCATCACCACTCCATCACCGGGCTTAACCCGTAACGAAGACCTAAGAATGCCTGCACGCCTGTCTGTCCATCAAAACCTGGCAAAATGAGGGTAGAAAAACGATTCCCAAAACAAGGCGAACTTCTGTCTTCTTTGCTCCCTCCGTAGATTTGCGTGTGTGCGTGTTTGTATATGTTTGTTGTACAGTGGCAAGCTGGCGGTTTGTAGCCCCCACGCCATTCTTACATAGTAGACGTCGCCGTTTGTAAATAGTTGTTGTGTTGTTGTTGTTGTTGTGTTGTCGTTTTTATTGTTGTTGTTGTTGTTGCTGTTGTTGTTTTTACTGTTTCTTTGTTCAGCTTCCACCTCGTCTTCTGTTTGTCTGCGGTGTTTCTATGTCGCCGCTGTGTGTTTTCGCTGCAAAATTTACTCATATCGCTCGCCCGGTGGATGACGATGAGGACGACGCGAGCCTCAGAAGCATGTTGCGATCTTCAACTTCGTTCCCAGACCGAAGCGAGCTAATTTGAGTTTTGGCCAGCTAGCGCGCGGCTAGTATAACTAAAGTCGGCATTAGAGAGAAACAAAGTCAACAGAAATGAAACAACAGCTTATGATTATGACGATGGTAGCATGGATGCTGGTGCTGCTGATAAAACCGGCGCAACGTTTCAACGGCAATTTATGTAATTACAGCGTTTATTTTAACCGAATACCATTTCTTATCATCGCTAGTGGTCATCGTATGGACTGCTGTGGAGCTCATATTTGAAAAGAGCTTTTAATCTCTTGCAAATTAGTCCTGTAATTAACACGTCGCACACTTAATTTTGTGCCACTTTAAATGAGAATTACCGTGGCGTGGCTTTAACTCGTTGGTAATTGTGTGTTCTGCGCGCTCTCTCTCTCTCTCTCTCTATATATATATATATATATATATATATATATGCATCTCATATGTTGCATGTGTTCGTATATTTTGCACATATCTTACCTTCTTATCTGCGCTACATTTGAATTGTGTTTGCTTACGTTAACGACAATCACCAGAGTTTTCGTCCCCAGTTGTGGTAATATTAGCAAGGCAAAATAAAACAACCTTATGTTGCGAACATATATATATATGTATATATTTATATATATGTATATATATATATATATGTATATATATATATATATATATATATATACGTGCATTGCTAGCCGCCAAAATTCAAACCCATGCCATGAGGCGGCGAGGCATGCAGGGGGCAACTATACGCCATTTTTCGCAACGGAGCGGCGACACGGCTCGATTCTAATTAGCGAGAAGTCGCTGTCGAGTGCCACAGAGAACAGCAGTTTCTCCGCCGTGGCATTCTTTAGTCGCCGGCCATTCTGAACGTGGACAATGCCGGGAGGGCTATCGCCTGGTCGACGTATGGCGCGACACTTACGACGAAAGCGATTGGTGAGAGTGCGAATCAAAATCAGTGCACAAAGAAAGAGCACAGCCGAAAGCGACCACAACCTAGACGGGATAAGAGAGAACGCGGGGCAGCCAAAATTGATATACATATATATCGAGCAAGAGCTCACGTGTGAGGGTGAGAGAGAATGAGAGAGATTTAAGGAAGGGGGAGACAAGGGAACCAGAGAGATCGAGAACAACAAGTCATTTGCGGAATAGCACAAATGTGACCGCGTGCATTTATGTTGTTACAAAGGTATTGTCGCGATGCGGCGAACGCGGTGTGCGTTGTCGATGGGCCCGGGATGATACAAGTAGCGAGTCAGCAGTAGCCAGTACAAGTCAACCATTGAGTGGGGGGGACGAGAGAGAGAGAGGGGTTCGGGGGGCGCAGGCGGCCTGTTGTTGATTCCCGCCTTCCCTCCTCCACGACTAGACAGACTCCTTTGCTGCGCTTGATGAAGTGCAGCGACATCTCAATGACGAGGCCAGAGGCAGCCGTAGCAGCAGCAGCAGCAGTCGCCACAGCAAGAAGATCATGAGACGTCACCGCAGTCTCAAGGGAGTGACTTCTTGGTAGTTTTGGCCCGACAATGGCCGGACTATCGGCTGCTTGCTTCGGCTGGTATTATACCACCGCTCGACTCATACACAATGCTACTGCGACTAACTTCTCTTAAGTACTATTACTACTACTACTACTACTCTACTACGACTACAACTAATACAACGAGCATTATATACCTTCAGACTTTACAAGTCTGGCGCCAAGGTTTGCAACGGCGACGATGTCATCAGCACCACCACAACCATCACCGCCACCAGTCAGTGGTGGCTGGGTTGGCGGCTGTTTGAGCTCGACGACTCTTCAATGCCTCCATCAAGCCCATTGAAGTCGACAGCGATCGACATCATCTTTGAGGGTTGCGACTCCTCACAGTACCACAGTGAACTCTGAACACACTGAATCGCCATAGCCAGCCATCCTCCGGCGGCGAAATCGTCAACCATATCGTCAACCAATCATTGCCGGTCATCATCATCATCATCATCAGCATCGTCATCATCAAATGCTCACTATAATGATCATCGCCATTTTCATTAACACAGGGTGTAGTCGGCATGGTACTGCACCTTCACTGCACGTCACTTCACCAATAAAGGTGAAGCGAGAGGAGGTGTTTGTTGTGGCCAGATATTTGTTGCCGTCTTCACGAGGCGCCGCTAGGCAGACCAACCGCGGCTGACCCGCGTCTTATTCACGGAAACCGGGCGGCCTCGTTGGTTGGACAGAGTGCGGGATATCAACAGAGAGCGTGGTTGCATGACATCCAAGGTCAAGAAAGACAAAGGATTCACGACGAGACACGAAATGAATCGTAGCCGTCGCATGTTCCCTGTTTGACGACCTAAGTTCGAACGGCACCGACGGTACACATAAGAGACCCGATAAATGCGCAGTGCGTACGAGACTGCGGCATTTGGCTGGCGACTTGCCATCTCATTCAGATAACAACAACAACAACACAATCTCATCTTACCCTTCAGACAGTGATAGACAGACTTCAATCCTTTATTGATCCATGTATAATAATCAGCTATTTCGTCGGGGTTGACTTTATCACTTCAAGAGTAGCTTTACATGACAGACCACAACAACAACGGCAACGACAACAACAAGTACAACAACAATAACAAAGACGTAATAAAATTCGATCCATCCGCTGTCGTGTTCTTGTGCTTGTCTCGAGCGCTGCACTCATGGCTGGAAAGGATTGTTGCCGATAGTGGTTTTGCTATTGTTTCGGTGACCGCCGACACGATCGGGCAGCAGTTTCGACAGCAACACCTTCATCGTAAAGAGAGAGACAGACTTTATGCTCTATTCGGTGTGAAGTCCTCCAACCGACTGTAGTTATCGTTATCCTCGTCTTCTAAGTCTATGGCGCAGAGACATGGCAGTAAACCCTTGTTACTCTCACTGAGCTCACTGGTCAGGTACCGTTACAAAGCCAGATCACAGCCAGATGTGCTCAATGAGTTCAACGTTAATGCAGTTCATCGATGTAAAGCAATATGACTGCTGTCATTGTCAATGTAAAGCCAAAATAATTTAGAACCTCAAGCGTAAACAGTTTTCGTGAATGATACTCGTCTGAGATCATTTGTCCCGTTAGAGCGGGAGCTGCTGACGGCGCAGCAATGCCCGAGAGAAGTCCAAATAAAACGCGAACACGTGTTTACGGTACGCGCGAGTGCATACACATCTACGACAGTTGGCGCTCGTTCCTCACCACCAGCAGAGACAAACAATCAAACGTTATAGACATGCACATGACCATGCCCCAGATTTTCAATACATTTTAAGATTTATATATACATATATTTACAGGCATGTTGAGCATACACGTACATGATTCCTAAGATTGCTCGCCCCGTTAGATCAAGTCACGTCGTGCCGACGAGATAAGTGCACGCGAAATCGCAGAATTAGGGATTGCCTCATGATTATACGTATATAACTAATCCATAGTGGATAATTAATGATTCAAATACGCGTTTCTTCTTCAACTTGGATGGCGGGATGTTTCGTTTAGGAGTGAAACTAAAAAAAATCCTTTCGGGGCTGACTCTCAGCCAAGATTTAACGTCCATGGGACTGCTTTTCGCATTGCTTACATAGAGGGACCCCCATAAATACAAATGTGCAACGGTGGGGCTCGAACCCGCGCACTTATGTGTCTCCTCCGGTCGCGAGGACGCAGACGCATGCCACTACGCCACCGGGCTCGACGAGGAAGAGTATAACTGGAATTCATCATTTTTCTTAGATCAATATGATGATTTCCAGAAATCACTTCATAAAACGTTCCATTGCAAATGAACGAATTGTTCAATTATATATATATATATATATATATCCTGTTCTGCTGAATTACAAACGCTACCCACGTAGATATAAGTATAATACAACAAATTGGTAGACAATCACAGCACAATTACAGTTAATGATACAAACTGTAATGTGAATAATTACTGGCAGCACGACACAGGTATAATGACTGAGTTTGTATACGTATATTCGTATATATGGAGAGCAACAAACATAAGTGCGTACTATTCAGTATGCTCAAACATGTATAAACGACGATAATAATGATGATTATTATTAATATTTATTCATTATAATTATTTCTGTTGATTGACCTTCAGTATAACGCAATCCAGGGCGCCCACAATGAAAACCGCGTTCCCCCTACAGACAACCAAAGAGAAAGAGAACATTTGCCTCAGAGACTGTGGCTCGCGTCCATCCCCTGCGACTTCTTGAATGCGGTTAGCTATGTTTATGAGAAACAAACTTGGGTCATCATGGATCCTAGGGTATCCATTGCTATAGGTACAAGATTGCACAATATTCCTAGTCAGTTCAGAATATTTACTCCTTTTTACGGTTTCCGCATGTTCCGCTACCCATCCTAGCTCGACTGTGCTGTGAAACAAGTAGGATACGAATGCCGTGTATGAAACCGCCACGTTCCACGCTAAGCATTTCCCATATGCTCACAATGAAATAGTTACTCCATCATGCCTTGTTTCACCGGATTGGCGTCAAAAGGTGCCAAGCCTCTTGATTTTGGTGTGGATTGTATGCCGGCCTTTGTGAGAGCTCTTCGGATTACGCATGTTAAGTTCTGCATGGTTACGGATTCTACCAAGGCCTTTGGGGCAACTCAGTAAGTGCTACAAGGCCGTTACACTTCAAAGTATTATTACAGTTCTTATTCATTATTTTGTGTATTACAATTTTCGGCATCTCCACGTAGTTTGCATAAGAACGACTCGATGACCGGGGCACCTCAAGTTCAAGGACCGATACGTTAAAGTGAAGGTCGTCAGATTTGCTGACGACTTAGTGATAAACTTGCATAAGAAATGCCCTTGGTAAGGATATTAATCTCTCAATACTATGCAAGCCTTAGAAGCTGCGCTGGATGTAATCATGAATATATTTGGCCCTGACTGCAGCCTACGGTATTCAAGTCGCATGGCCTTTCGTGACAACCCACTCTTTGGCTATTGAGTACCTTATAAATATTTCCCCTAAAAGCGGCGTTAAAATGTTAAGTAACTATCGAATAGTTGACTCAAACTGTTGCGGAACACTGTGTTTCCGTCGAGGATGCAGCCAAACACTGACGGAACACCGTGTTTCACTCGAGGATGCAGCGACTACGTTTAGAGTAGTACGCGATTACATCAAAATCTAAAATTTTATTTGACTATACTTCAAGATCAAGGTGGCCAAGCCAAGGCTTGAAAGGGTTGAGGTTTGGTACGCACTGGTTACGGCGTCTACGGCGGCAACAAGAGCCATCTGTTCCCACAAGACCCTTAAGGTGGGCTCGAGGTGATGCAGACCTGAAGAGTGAATCGGGCTCCCAGACTGCTACAGGTGCTATAGGCCCGTTCATAAGGGCCAGATTGCAAATCCGAGGCCCAGGGGTCCCGTGTATGCCACAAAAATGTCGAGAGCCCGACCACCTGGTAGCCAAATGCAAAGCAGCGACATCAAAATGTCTAGTCTGCGAGGTAGAGGGACATTAGGTGGACAGGACTGTCTTGCCCGGCCTATAGACAGCAAGTCGAGTAGCGGCGGGAGGTCCAAAGGGGCGTCGGCCAAGGGCCAGAGAGAAACGGAAAATGGGAAAGAGACCCACATAGAAGCTCAGCTGAGACCAATGTTAAAGTTACTCCAGGTACGACCAATGTTAAAGATACTCCAAGTAAAGAAAAGATGAGAACCTCGCAATTAGGGGACGGAGGTCGGAAGGAGTTTCTACTGAATAGAGATTAATGGGGTGGCAGCTGCTACTTCTCCCCCAACAGAGAGGAGGGAAAATTCGAAGAATTTCTCGACGAACTTGTCCAGAGCGCGGGGGCACATGTAAGCAAGACGGTAGTGATCATTAGGGACTTCAACGCGGCCAGCATAGCATGGGCTAGCCAGACCACAGCTAACTAGATTCCAACTGTACAGGATGATGGCTGAAAAGAGTCCTATGGTTCCAGATGACGGAAGGACCCCCACCTTTTCCGGAGGAAGCCAGACGGCCTTCATTGACCTGAAATTTGTTAACGAGGCGGTTTTTCCACTGGTGGCAGAGTGGCGGATGAAGGAGACGGAGGAGACTATAAGTGACCACAGATATATCTGTGTCACTATATGTACTCCCGGAGGTCCTCGCCCTTGCCCCCCAGTAAGAGGTGGCAACTGCGGAAACTCCATGTAAAAATCCTAGAAGTTGAGATAGATGAGGGTGGCAGACGGCTGAGGGACACCGTGGCGGATGCATACCACATTACTGCAATACTTTCCACAGCATGCGGGAAAGCTGCTCCCTCACACCACCACGAGGGCCGCCACCCTCCTAATGATGGGTGGAACGAAGGGATTGCAGTCGCCCGCAGGATTTGCATAAAGCTCAACAAGATTTACACAAAAACACGCAGCTGGTTAGCGCGAAGAGATCGACAGCAGGGATCTTACGGGGGCTGAATCTCAATTGACAGACTATAAGGCTGCTCGATCGAAACTCAGAGGACTCATCGCTAAAAGTAAAGCGCGAGCGTGGAAGGAGCTGATAGACGCAGTGGAGAGCAACGATGGGGCCTGCCGTACCGAGTGGCTATGGCCAGACTCCAGAGGCCTTTTCCGAAACTCCCCCAGGACGTGCTGCGGGAGACTGAAATTGGTCTTTTTCCGGCACAGCCGCGGAGAGGAAACGAGGAGCGCCGGTTACCCCGGAAGAAATTCAGAAGGTAACGCTAGAGGAGGTTGAACAATCCGGAAACGGCTAGCAGCCGGCAAAGCGTCCGGCCTAGATGCAGTTGCCCGGAGGTAGCGAGGCTAATGGTCAAAAAGTGGCCTAAGGTCTTCCAAGATCTTGCCAACAAGCTCCAGAGAGAGAAAAGATTCCCGAGGCTATGGAAGATTGCTAGCCTTTTCATGATCCTTAAACCCGGAGGAAAACGGGACCCTCAGCTTACTGGCCCATATGCCTCATTGGCGTCAAGGGTAAGATCCTGAAGAACGTTATTTTGAACCGATTGAACGAAAAGATCCAGAAAAAGAAGGTCCTATTGATTGCCCAAAATGGTTTTCGGAGAAGCAGATCCACACTGGGGACTCTAAGAAAGGCCCTGCAACGGGCGGAGGAGGAGACCATAAAGACCCTCAAAACGATGCGTGCTCTTGAGCCTCCTGGGTGTCAAAAATGCCTTCAACACAATGGATTGGAAAGGAATTGTGGAGGCGATAAAGAGGAAAATAATTTTCCCCTACCTCCGTAGAATGATTTTATCCTACCTGGATGACAAATGTCTAGTTGCAGGGGGTAGGAGTACACGACCCGTGCTCTGGAATATAGCTTATGACGGGGTGTTCGAGATCCAAGGTCTCCCGTATGGGGTGGAGACGGCGGCGTATGTCGACGAGCTTGCACACATGGTCACGGTCAGAGGCAATCCTAAGGTCAGTAGGATGGCTGAGAAGAAAAGAAAACTCCTGGTCTCGGTGGCCGAATCAACGGCGCGTCTGGGGGCATGGCACTGCGGACGGCAAAAAATAAGGGTACACTAAGGTAGACCCATCGAACGCTGGCATTCAGGGTAAGCCGGGCGTATCGAACGGTTTTGACTAAAACTTTCCTGCTTCTAGCCAAGATGCTGCCTTGGGACCTCCTAGTGGCTGCAAGAAGTAACATGTATCTCTATGTGTATCTACCTATGTATCTCTAAGATGAAGATCTGGATCTCACCAGGGTTAGGAGTGCCGCATTGTCTAGCTAATATATAGCTATGGCTGGCTAAACCAACAAAAATTATTTGTTTTATTCCACTTGAATTTTAACCTCACTGTGTGAGTTTCACAATATAAAACAATAATTCCGTTACACAACTCATATATAAGATACCGTAAGCATACATTGACACACAGACGACATATAGCCGTTCGTCTAATTCAATGATGATTATTGCATGGACTAGCGAATTGGCTACGTCGCGCTCCTCTTCCCACGTCGGTTCAGCACCAACTGACGCCCACACAGTGCGGCTGCAAAGTGAAAATCAACACTAGCTGCAATTAAACAGTGACCGGAAAGGCACAGTCAGCGGAGCCAGAAAAACCACGATCTAGACACTTTAGACGCTATTTGCGCATTCGAAGAGCTCGAAGAGAATTTCTATTAGTTCGAACGGCCAAGCGTCAGAACTGTGCAGTGTGCCGATAACCTGCTTTCAGCAACCAACAGCATTAGCGCCAACAACAACAACAGCAGCAACATCGTCGTCGTCGACGACATCTTTTATTGTTTTTGTTATTGTTTGCCAAATATTGTATATAAATGTTATTGAAATATTATTCACTTTACATACAGTACAGCGGGTACGGTGATTGCCGGTCTGCTGTCGATCTGGTTTGCTCGATTGATTCTGGTGTTGACGTGTTTTTTTTTCACAAACAAAGTTCCAACAAGAATAGCCTACAGGAAAGAGTGGAGGAGATAGCCAGCGACTCAGGCGGCCCAGAGGTTGCTGGTTTGATTCCGACACGACACATCAGACCCTTTCAGTGCAGTCGTTTTTTGGATCGAAGATTGCATGTTTGAGTTGAACTTATAGCAAGTAGATAAAATGTTATAAATACAAATATATTAATTATAAATACATATATATATATATATATTAAGAGAGTTCTCGTTTGCTTTTTATTTTCGAACGGCACAATCAGGGATGGTTTCCACGCATACGTATACGCCATACTAGACCAAGAAGAGCGGGTTCATTGTAGTGTCGTTGCTGTTGCTGCGGCTGTTGACATAGACACAATATATGGCTGCCACGTGTGACGCCAGCGCCAGATCGTGCACCAAATTAACCATCATCACGACGACGACGACGACACATCGAGTGAGGAAGAAGCTCTCAGTCCACGGCAGATCATTAGAGACATGATTTTTATTGGTGCTACTTCGTTCGCCTGTTGTTGACGATGGTCGGCCCGCCCAACGTCGTTGTTGTTGTTGTTGTTGTTGTTGATGTTGTTGCTGTTGTTGTTGTTGCTGTTGTTGTTGTTGCTGTTGTTGTACTCGAAAAATGATGACCAAGCAACAACAGCAGCAACATTGCGGCAACGTCGCAGTTCTGGCGGCGTTGTGTCGGCGTTTAAAAAGCGCCGCGTCGCATTTTACGGCTCATTAAGTGCTGTCAATATCGACAACTACGACGACAACGAGAGAACGAACATAGATAGATTGATAGAGACATAGATAAATAGATTGAGGCATGGCTTAAATAGATATATAGTTTGTGTGTGTGAGAGAGAGAGACGGTGAAACCAGGAAAGCTGAAGAGAACATTTGCCATCCTCTTACAAACGCGCATGCAAACCTACACAAATACAGCACACACTGCATGCATGTGTGTGTTTTTTTGTGCGATCATCACAGAACGAAGGCTATAAAGATTATTAGTGACGACAAGATTGAGCGAGCGACTAAGTAAGTGAGTGAGCGATGATTATAGTCATACTACTACTACTACTAATAATAATAATAATAGTTATAATGTTTATTATATTTGTTTTATTAACACCCAAACTGGGTAAATGTGTTTATGCTACATCAAATTGTTTCGAGACACCAACAATTATCTATCTATAATAATAATAATAATGTTTATGGCCTCCCAATATCCTGATCAAAGCAGTGTCATGTTTATGGCGTTTTATGTGCGTGAATTGGCCGGCGGGCAAACACGGACTGACTAAATTATTAAATTTAGATGTATATATATATATATATATATATATATATATATATATATATATATATATATACATAGAATCATTATAAGGAAGCAATCTGGTTAGTGTACGTCAACGTGGCACGTGGTGTGTGCATGGGGCTGTCGTCGTTGCCAATGGGGCCATGATCGGCTTGTTTTTCGACGACGAAGACGACGACAAGTCACTAACAACCATCACCACCTATTGACCTAGTTGTCCTCGTAAAGAATCGACAAAGGTCATCGTCAGTGTTAACACGAACACACCTGATCACCGTTAATCCGGCTACCGAGGGACCCGAAACATCCGATAACAACATCAAACGACGGCATCAGCAAAAGCAGCAACAAAACAAACAACGACAAGAGAAACAGCAACATCAACAACAACAACAACAACAACAACAAGAGAAACAACATTAGCAGCAGCAACAGAAACAGATGCTGGACATGTGTACTCTAAACGTTGGTTTTTCACGGCTGTTATTAATAATGTCGTCACAGCCTTCTCCTGAATGCATAATTTTCCTCTTGCCCGTTACCAGGTTGGTAGCAATCGAGCAGATTTGCTAACCCTAGGTTAAGGTTAACCTGCAGGCACTATTTGAAGATTCCGAACAGAGAGCCCAGGCAGAAAGACAAACATATTGTCAGACTGGAAGACAAACTGAAGGACAGACAGACAGAAAGAGTTTGTCTTAACCGCTCTGGTCTCGCACATCTGGCCTTTATTCAAGCTAATACGGTCCATTTGTACGTGTAGCCAGCCAGTCAAGCTGATGCACGACGCCACAATGTTACGTCAATGAGGAAGGCAGACAACGCTGGTGGCAGCGGCATGTTGTACTCACCGAGTGTTGCTGAACGAGCGTTTCACACGTTTTACCCCCGATTGCTACGACCATTCGATAGTAGGTAGTCCTGCGCCATCCGATACCCGAGTACTACAACAATCAAAGCAGCACGAACAACAACAACAACAAGCAACAATAACGACGATAATTGTCGTTATAATGACTATAATTACTACGACAGCTGATAAGTATCATACGCGGCGGCATATTCTTCGTCCCGGCGGTTGGAGCTGTTAAGTGACGAAACGTGATCAACTCGAAGGGACTTGCTGACAGGAAAAGTGGAACGAGAAGCAGGCAGAGGCGTGAGGGGACGGGGAAATGGGGAGAGAAAGATGGAGAGGGAGAGACAAGCCTATAGGCAGGCCCATCGATAAATACCTCGCTTTTTACTGACGGATAATGTTGATGATCGTGAACGTTCGCTGGCTGAATAGCTCTCGGCTCTGCAGCGGCTTTGCGTCGCTCGTGCACGCTTTAAGGTGCTGCTGACGCCATTGACGCTGTCGATCAGGTAGAGACGTTGAGAACGACGGTGCAACAGTAGCACCACTCACAGTGGCTCTGTTCTGAGAAGTGTTCAAGATGGCACGCTGAGGGTGGGGATGATTGTAAACGTAACGGCGTGCATGATGGTCATGATAATGATAATAATAATAATGATAATGATGATAATAATGTTGTGAGGTCTGAACGTGTTATCGCCATTATTTTAAAGAATTACCTTGCTCTATGGCGTCTAGATTATTAGTATCAGTAGGAACGGAACTAAGATAGATGCTTAGTTCCGTTCCTACTGATAAACATAAAAACAATAATAATAATAATAATAATAAAAAGGATGAGAAAACACATCCTTTGAGGTCGTCGGAAAAAGGAGGTTAGAGACGAGGTGCGTCAGAGAGAGAAAGAGAGAGAGAGGCGAAAACTAGCGCCACTTGCATTGTTTCAATGTCAGCATCGCTCGAGAGCCGAAAGGCCGGCCACTATGTTTTCCATCAGGCGTCTGGATCGTACACAAAGGAGCTCCATACACGTCTAGCTACACGTTGCGGCCTCGCGACGCCGTGCCACCGCACAGCGTATTTGGGCGGTAGTTGGGCCCCGTCGGCGTGGTAGTTGGGCCCCAGCCTGGATGGCTGGCAGGGCGCCGGTGGCCCTAATCCGAATCGTTGGCCGGCGACGTGAACCGGCCGGTGACGTGGGTGTGGAGCGGCTGGCCGCTTAACGCGCCGATAGAGGGAGACGTCAACAGCGCGTCTGGTGTTGCTGTTCAAATTGTTGTTTCCGTTCAACATGGTGGCCGTAGTAGTAATAGTAGTAGAAGTGTTCGTGATTCCTTTTCCTCTGTCCTGTGTTCTCCCTCTCTCTCTAGTACACTCACACACTCTCTCTAACCATCACTCTCCCTCTCTATATTTAGGCCTCGTTCCCTCTGATCCTCTCTCTCCAGTTGCCGCTCTTTCACACCTCTTCATAAGTCTGTTTCGCCTCTTTCCCCTTCGCCCCCCGCCCTCTCTATTTTCGCGTCCCGTGTATCTCGTTCTGCGCCCAAATAACTCGACTGCTATTACTAACGCCGCTACTACAACAAATTCGACTACTAATAATACTATTACTACTACTACGACTACTACTACAAGTAGCTCGAGCGTTACAATCACCGTCTCACTGGGGTCGCTCGGTCGGTCGGTCGGTGGTTGGTTGGCTGGCTTGGTGTTGTTCGCGCTCGTTCCGTCGCTTGTTCGATCGCTACACGCGTTCTATAGAGGTGTTGACACCTATTAATTATAATTATCGTCCTCACGCAGACGATGATGATGCTGATGTTGATAATGCTGTAGCTGTTGCTAATGCTGAGGCTGGTGATTGTGCTGCTGCTGATGAGTATCGACTATTCGTGCAGGGAATCGCACATTATTGTGATAATGTGGGTGGGGAGGGCGCGGGGGGTGCGAAGGGGCGACGACGATAAACGCTGCTGCTGCTGGGGTTGCTAATGTCGTTGTTGTTGTTGTTGTTGCTGTTGTTGTTGTTTTTGTTGTTGTTGTTGCTGCCGTTGCCGGCTGAAGGTGTCGGCCGAACACGCCGCCGGCTCGAGTGACGTGTGGAGCACAGCAGGCAGCAGGCAGGCAGGTAGGCAAGAGCCAGCCGGTAAACAACGATGCCGGCCATCAGACAGACACGCAGACAAGTGAAGCAGCGAGGGAGCAATCCGTGCCGCGAGATATCATTATAACAATTTAGGAGGTAACTACGAAGAGGACGACGACAACGACGTCGTACACAACGTCCACAACAACACAACGGTGCGCCGTCACGACCACCAATCGTCCACCCGCCGCCGCACTTAATGTACGGTGCTTCACGGTGCTCCACGATCCACTCGGCGTCGTCGTTGTCGTCGTCATAGCCATCATCACGTCGTTTTGTACATCTCAGCTCTACGTTTCTCCGCCCGTTTGTCCGTCTGTCCGAGCGAGCGACGCACGAGACGAAATTATCGCGTCCCCCGACCCGACCACGAATCAAACCAGGCCCGAGTGTGAACGCGGGCCTACTCTAAAACAAGACCCAGCGGCGAGCGGAGAGCGTGCGAGACACAACATTAACAACAAAGAGCTGAAATTACACAGCAACATCATCATCATCATACAATGCCATACACGTATACACAGAGCTATACACGCATCAACATATATATATATATATATATATATATATATATATATGTATGCAAAAAGAACAAATATATATATACGTATATATATATATAACGCTTGGTTGCGGCGGACGGCCATAGTAACACCATGAATGCGAAAAATCTACAAGCACCACAAACACGACGACGTATTGCTAGCGTGAGTCAAACATCGATCCAAAACAAAGCGGCTTCTTGTACAATGCCCGGCCCTTGCGGATGTCAAACTTTGCAGTAGTAGCAGCAGCATCAAGAGCTGCCGTTTTTGTCGCTGCTGATGCAACTTGAGCTCCACGTCGCCGTCGCAAAGGCTAGTCATTTGAAGTATACGCTGTTAGATAACAGGTAAGTACATAAATATATATATATATATATATATATATATATACATATATACATGTATGATCCGTGAAAAAAGTATGTTCCGTTTAGTGAGCTCCATTCCATTCAACGGGTTTTGATAAAGGCGAGCGCGTGTCCTTGACAAAGGTCGTCTGCTACTGTTAAGATCTGAAGTATGGCCAGGGCGTTGTGCTCTAGTTCTAGACCATCCTCCGTCCCCTCCGGACTTGGAATCACCGTGCGGCATACCATCAACGCACTAACCGGCGCCGGACAGGCTGAAGTATCTAGGGTTCCCCCAATTGTCATTGTGGCAGCATGGCCGCTGACTCTTAGCGGTATATGGTTTATTGTCTATTCGTATTGAGCATCATTCGTAGAAGACAACGGATCACAACAATGGCGGCGTAGGCCATGGGAGTTGTGCGCTAGTCATGGTTGTCATCGACCGGGGTTCTGAAGTATGGTAAATCGGTTCCTACTGACCGTATCTCGATTCGACAGCGCTGTGTTGTTTTACGAGTGAAACAACATGGCATCTTAGTTTTTGAACAGACCCTCATCCAACATTAACGTCCACGGGTTTGCTTTCGCATTGCTTCGTGAGACGGGCCCCATAAACACAAATGTGCAACGGTGGAGATCGAAACCGTGACCCTATGTATCGTCTTCTTCGGTCGCGAGGCGCACGCAAATGCACCACGCGACTGGACTAGACACAGGACTAGATTCGCTTTGCCCATTAACCTGTGAACCCGGTCATCTATAAGCAGTGTCGTCTCCCTGCGGTCCGGAGAGTCGCGAAGCCGTTCTGCTTCGAGATTAGCCTTCTCTCTCAGCAACCCTTTCGCCAGTCTCACTTTTTCCCAGTTTTCGCCCGAGCCGCAAATGACCTGCGACTGCCAGCCTATCCTTAGCCGGCTGCAGTACGCTTCAAACGGGCGGAGTGTGAAAGGCGCCGTCATCGACTGTCGTCCTGCAGTGGAGGCTGGACGCCGAAGGTGCCTTTTGTATCTTACGTTTGAAAATCGCCGGACCCTTTCAGAAATTGTGTCATGTTGTTCGTCATTTCTCCTTCAGGACGCTCGCTTCCATTTTTTAATTGACGGAATGATATCTTTAGTAGACGCCCCCGGACATTGCAATTGATATAAGAAGTCTTTTCCATGCTTCCCTTGGCGCGTAAATGTACGTAGGCCGTTACCCGGACGATGTCGGCCGCGGCTCTTGCTGCCTTGCTACTGCCTGTTTGATAAGAAAGTTGCTGGTCATATAATGGTCTAGGTGGGCTTCAAGGGGGGCTTCTTCCACTAGTTAAGCCGCGGCTCTGGCCCTGGCCCGTACTGTAGCCGCGAGGTCATTAGCGTACGCAATGAGTTCAGTTTCTGGAGAGAGGGTTTTGAGTTTGAGCACTCCATCCTATGCTAGGTTCCAGAGCAGCGGCCCCATTTTGGAACCCTGTTTCTCCTCCTTGCCCACACACCGCACTGCACGGCGGTTCAGAACATCTGAGATCAGCCTGTTTAGATAACGTGGGACTTTCGTTCGTTTGAGCGCGTCAATAATCGTTTTTCACCTAAGGCTGTTAAAAGCATTTTTGACGTCCAACAGAACAGTCAAGAACGAGTCTCTGGTTTTTACCGCGATTGAGCGAATCGCTTCTGCTTTAGATGCTACTTCGTGTTTAGTCGTAACGACGAATCTGGTTTTCTGAATCCGTATTGGGCCTCCAAGAGAAGACAACGTTTCTTCAGCAAAGTCCCTTAGCCTTTTTTGATCACGGCCTCTACTCCCTTCGCCGGAGTGTTGATACTACCTCAGCCATCTTCCATGCCATCGGCAATTTACCCTTGCTGGTGATGCGGTTAACGATGTGGGTAACCGTGAGAGCAGTTTGATGGCTGCTGCTAGAATGTCCGGGCCGAGGGCTTTACCCACATTGATTCTCTCTGCCGCTGCCCGAAGAAGATAGTGATGACTAGTGTATCTCTTCCGAGGAGGAAGGAATTGCCGTATAAAATCTTCCCTGTCTTCAGTCGACATCTCGTTTCTTCTACAGGGGTATTGCGTCGGCAATACCCTTGTTCTACCATTATTTAGGCCTAGGCAAGGCAGACCTTTTACAAAGTTTCTGCTTGCAGCATGTGTAATAGATGGCTTGTTGCTCTTCTGCGGTTCTAGGTGGCTCGTTTCGAGCGTTTTGCGTGTGTTGTTAACGGCCGACTTCTTATTGCCCAGAAATTTCAACTTAAGTGATCTGAAGAATGATTGCGGTGGGCGTCCTCGTCTGGGAGTTAGTGCTTTGACCTTGTACTTAGTGCAAAAGTGGTCGCTCATGTTGTCTACTTCATCTTTTTTTTTTTTTTTTTTACAGGGGCCAGGAACAAAAATGCATAACGCACACCCTTTGGTCTGGGTAGTGTGGGACTCTCAAACCCACTAAAAACCTGGTGACCCCCCTAACCTACATGACCGGGATACTTGTGGTATTACTTCAGTGCATGTAGGGAGCCGCTAGTCTGGCTCTCAATCTTTGGCCTGGCGGCACTCCATGCGTTGCCGCCTCTCTTCCGTCAGCTTTATCTTCTCTCTCATAACAGTCTCCACAAAATCAGAGCCCGCCTCCCAACTTTTTTTCGAGCTGAGCATCCCTGAGAGTAGGTCTCTCGTCGTATTGCACTGCACGTCTAGCCGTGAGCGGGTTGTCTGTCTCGTGATCTCAAGAGCTCTGCATGCAAAAAGCGTGTGATCCACGTCGTCGGTCTCGCCGGCATCGCACAAGACACATATGTCTACCTCAGTCTTTCCAATCTTCACCATGTAGGTCTGGAAGCTGCCATGACCGGTGAGAACTTGGGTTAGGTAGTACGTCGTCTCCGCGTACTCGCATCGGTACCATTTGATGAGATCTGGGATTATTGACCTCGTCCACGACCCTGGTGCATCTCGCAGCTTTCCAGAGTCTTTATTCTTGCATCTTCTTTTCTAAGTGTCTGGTCCCGGTATAAGAGGATATTCTCCTCTATCCGTTTTGGCCAAGGTATCATGCGGGAAATTACCAGCACGGCGTCTGTAGACACCGTCCTGTACGCTCTGGCGACCCTGATGGCCAGCACTCTCTGCGCCTTCCTTAGCTTTTTCTTATTCTTCTTGGTCTTCAGTGCAGCTGGTCCCCACACTGCTGACCCGTAGAGCAGAATTGAATCAGCGACTGATGCTAGAAGACGGCGCTTTTTCTCCGAGGGCCCTCTTGTTCTTGGCATTAGCCTGGCGAGCTTGCCCGCAACCTGATGCGTTTTGGCCGTTGCATAATCAATGTGGGCTGTACAGCTTAAGTTTCTGTCGAGCATAACACCCAGGTATTTGACCTGCTTGTGTATTTGGATCATGTGACCGTCCACACGGATATCCAGCTCCCGGCAGTGCTTTCTGCCAATAAGCAAAACCGCCTCGCTCTTTTCCGGTGCCAGCATCAGGTGGTGCGACTTCATCCACCGGCTAGCGCCATCTAAGGCGTCATTTGCTCGGTCCTCCAACAGCTCCGCATCCCTTGCGGTGACTAAGATTGCCAGGTCGTCGGCATAGGCGACGAACTCAACACCGCGAGGCCTGCTTATCTCTAGCAGGCCGTCGTACGCTAAGTTCCATAGCGTAGGTCCTAGCACGGAGCCTTGTGGTACACCTGCAGTCATCGCGTACTCCCTGCCGTCGTAGCTCACACTTCGTTTGGCCAGATACGACGCTATCATAAGCCGAATGTACGCTGGTACTCCCTTTTTCTCCACCGCATTCAGAATCACCCTCCAATTTGCGCTATTAAACGCATTCTTTACATCCAGCAATATCAGGAGGCAAAGATTACGAACTCTGGGGCTCTTCTGTCTCTCCTCTTCGGCCTTAGCGAGTATCTTGCTAATGGGCTGGAATGTGGACCTTCCTTTACGAAACCCGTACTGATCCTCTGAGAGCGAGATTTGCCTTTCCTCGATTGCATCATTGAGCTTGCTCGCGAGTATTGACTCCACGGCCTTGGCAACTGTGTCAAGAAGACAGATGGGCCTGTAGGCTGAGGCCGAGCATGGCTCCTTCCCCGGCTTTAAGATAAGAGCCAGGCGGGCCTTCTTCCATTCTTCTGGAAACCGTCCCTCTCTTAGAAGTGCGCCTACGACCGTTTTAAAGGCCGATGGGCACTCCTTCATTAGACATTTGATCGCCTCCGGGGGTATGCCGTCGGGTCCTGGAGCCGTGCCCTCTGACATCCTTTCAGCCGCTCGCTGGACCTCCTCGAGCGTTACAGGAGGAATATCCTCCTCGTTCACCGTAATAGGGTCTTTGCCTTCCTCCGTCTGCACCGGAAAAAGGTGAGCCACAATGGCTTCTACGAGATCAGGTGGGATCGTTAGAGCTCTCTTGCCCAGTTTGTCCATCACAATTTTGTAGGGCTTTCCCCACACGTCCTGCTCGATCTCCTTGATCAGTTGGTTCCAGCACCGAAGCTTACTCTTTCTGATGGTGGTCTTCAGGTTCACGCGTGTTGCTTTGTATTCGGACCAGCGATCATCTGCTTTATCCCGCCACTCCTGCTCAGACGATTCCGTTCTCGCCTTTTTGGCCTTCCCACGGGCCCTAGTGTATCGGCGCCGGGCTCCAATGCACTCTCTCCGTGCAGCGGCCACCTCGGGGGACCACCAGTACTTTGGTGCAGCGTTTCTCCGCCGCGGATGTACTGGAGCTGGCATTGCCTTCTCACATGCTTTACGGAGGATTTTGCCTAAGCTTTTCTCGTTGAAGGCGTCCTCCAGTTCGTTACAGCCCCGAACTATCTCCTCCTTGAGCTTCTCCTTCCTCATCCTGCGAGTCGACCATCTGGGCCTGGGGCATCTAGCGGCAGGCACCGTGCTTTTGAGTAATCCGTCGTTTGTCACCGTGTATGTAATATATCGGTGGTCACTAAGGTTCTCTTCGTGTTCGAGGACATCCCAGTTCACTACTCTGTAGGGTGTGTTCGCGGCGCTGATCGTCAGGTCTATAAAGGCTTCCTGATCTCTGCGGGCGAACGTCGCAGCCGCTTTTGGGTTGTTCATAACCAGAAGGTTCCGTTCGGCCAACCATTCCATCAGGGACTGTCCCCGAAAGTTGGTGCGCCTACTACCCCAAAGCACAGACGCCGCGTTGAAGTCTCCCGTGATAATCTGGGCCTGATGATCCTGCGTTCTGACGCTGACGTCCAGTGCCTCAAGGTATTCTGCAAATTCCTCTTGGCCTCTGTTGGGGGAGAAGTAGCAGCTATAGAATACTGCGCCCCCATCGATCTGTATCCAGGTGAACCCCTTTCCCTGGCCCCTGTCCCGGATTGCGATGTCTTTTCGACGGTTTGTCCACCAGATCGCGGTGTCCGTTCTTTCGTCTACTATCCATACCCTTTTGTCCGCTGCCTTTGCCAGGGCCTCGTTTGGCTCTGACAAGAGACATAGGTCAACTCCCAACCGGTCTACTGCTGCCGCAAGGAGGTCATGTGCGGCCCTGCATCTGTTAAGATTTACCTGCAAGACCTTAATTTTCATAGCTTGTCGAGATTTCCTGATCCGTTCTTGCCGCCATAGCTGCATCTGCCGTTGCATTTCTGGCTAAGGTGGGAAACTTCGTCGTGTGTCTTCTACTTGGTCTCTTCCAACCACTTTCCTCCGTTTCGTGGTTTGCCCTAGTCTCCTCTGTTGTCGGGCAACTGGCACTCTTCTGCGGTCCCTCTTGTCGGAGTAGTAGACCTATCTTCTTCCTTCGCAGATCGTCCACCCCTTTTCTGTAGGCAGGACATGCCATTGAGTTCGCTGAGTGCCCTGCCACAGAGCATACGTAGCACTTTCTGATCTCAGCAGTGCAATTTCTCGCTAGATGTCCAGTGGCTCCGCAGCGATAGCATCTGCGGTCTTGAGGCATTTCTTCAGCACAATCCTTCGCCGTATGGCCCATCCCCTGGCATCTCGTGCAGCATGGGAGATCGATCCGTTCGGTCACCCGGCAGGTTGACCAACCCACACTAAGTCGTCCTCTCTTCAGTAGGGCCTCGCCGATCCTTCTACTTATGACCAGGGCAGAGATCCAGCCTCCATTTGCCGCTTTGCGTGGGACCTCTGCTGTTACCTCGCCCTCCTCCTGGACCTGGTTTTTGACGGCTTGCTCCAGTTCCTCCTTAGAGGTGCCCTGTTCAAGGCCGTGGAGGATCAGCTTCATTTGTGCGTCCCTTTGCCAGGTTTCGACACTAACGTTCGATGAGACCTTTAGCTGGTTTGCAAATTTTTCGCACCCCCCGGCCTCTCTTTCTCGTACTTTGAGCCGGATGTCTCCGTTAGCAGCTCCCTCGACCTGAACCTGTACTCCGAATTGGTCCGGGCAGACTTTGGTTTGCAGTTCTTTAAGGATGTCGGCGTAGGAGCCACCTCCCGTTCGGACCACCACTGTGTTCGTTCTGGTGGTTCTGTGCGTGCTTTTGGCGCTTTCTTTCTTTCTCTCTCCTTTTTTCTGGCCTTTCTTGAGGCAGAAATCTACTGAAGCGGCGAGTTGTCCTCCCCAACATGCCTCTGCGGCCTTTCGGGCTATTACCGTGTCCAGGTCTTCCGGGAAGTGGACCGCTATCGGGCGTCTCTTCTGGCTCGTTTGACCGGCGTCTCGCTCCTGCGGCCCTGCGTCTTGTTCAGCTCGCTGTAGATGCGTGGTCATTTGTCGGAAGAGCCTTACGACGCTTTTGACCTCAACTTCTCCTTCCTCTAGTTTTCCGACCACGAGAGTTCTAGTGATCTCTGGTAATTCCTCTGCGGCGGAATCTCCGTCTTCCGGTACCATTTCCGCACGGGTTCGAAATACTGCCACGTTTCCAGGTTTGACGACCTTTACTCGGGTTACCGCCGGGAATTGCGGCGTCAAGCGAGCAAGGAGTTCTGAGTCTTTGGCCGACCCTTCGCGTATGACCACCGCCCTTACTTCTCTTTCTGTCAAAATGCTACCGTGAACATTCTTTGTCTTGCTATAGAGTCGTATAGGCCAATTCTCTTTGACCAGCGTGACCACCTCCTCCTCACTCGTTGCCCCGTTCATGCGCCTGTGCAGCTCTGCTGCGCGCTGATCCTCTTTCTCTTTCCTAATCTCCTCGGCGCTGATCTCCGTCTTACATCTGTTGCAGATTTGCGGATCTCCAGATGCCTTTGTGACTAGGGTCGCCTCTGAAGCATCTGCTGGCTGGAGCTCCATCGCCAGCTTTAAAGTCTCTTTTAGCTTACTTCGCAGCTCTGCCAGTTCGATACGGCCATCTTCATGCAGTCTCCTGGCAGCCCTGTGGAGCTTCTCTGAAACCCTTTTGATGTCAGTTTGGGTCTTGGTGTGCTTCACGGTAAGTGCTTCCAATTCGGACGCACTTTCTAGTAGTGCTTCAATCATGGAGTCCAGTCTATAAGTTGCTTCGGTTGCCTTTTTCACTTCCTTGTGGCCCGTTTCGTCGGGCTTCTCTGGAGCGTCCTGGATCATTCGCTCAGCTCCAGCTCCTGCCGTTTCTTGATCAATGGGGATCCTAGTCGTGGCCACCGAGCCAGTCTCCAGTCCGCCGCAAGTCTCTTCTATCTGAACTCCCGTTGGGCTAGCATCCGGGGCTCTTGTTAAGGCCTTTCCTTGGAGAGGATTTTCTCCGTCCATACAGGTCGTAATGGAATCTTCGTCCATGGTCAGGTTACGCTCATTCCTCCTTAGCCCCTTGTCCGGGCGTAGGTTGCCTGGTAGGCAGCAGCGGTGAGTTTTCTCCACCTGTGTCTTATATAAACCTATATCGGTACTGAAGCACTATCACGCATACATATACACATATAAATACACACTGTTCGGTGCAATACTACCACATATAGTGTACTGCGTTTATAGACTGTGTGATACAATATTGCGATATATAATGCGCCATATATAATACACAATATCTACACGCCAGTCTGTATATATATATATATATACAGAACGTGGTACAGTAATTTGCTTTCTTGCTATCTATCTGTACCCACGCCAGACACTTTTTATATAATGCAGTGTTACCCTGCGTTAGTTGAGCTGCCGTTAGAATTCAAATTTGAATGCTCGGCGGACCGCTCGGAGCCTTCCGACCGCTGCGCGGGTGGTTTCGTTTTGCTTCAGCCTGCCGAGAAGGACTTGTTTGAACTTCACAGCAGCCTGGCTCATTACCGCTTCGTCGCACGGTCACGCACAATACACCAAAATGGTCACTGAGTTTCACACATCACTACGGTATGTCACTCTCTAGGTTTACCTGCCTGTACACACACGAGCAAGCAAAACCTCTCGGAGCTCCGTAGGCACACGTCCGCACTCTTTGGCGCCAAACCAGCTTCTTGTCTACTTCATCTAGGATTTTTCAATCATTCAATTATGTCTAACTAGCCATGCTTCCACCAAATGTCCTCTCTCTTGAGCCTAATGTTGTCGACGCAGCTTTAAAGTCTCCCGTGATATATGTGGACAGAGTCCCAGCATCGACTCATAGATGTCGTCTAGTAGCTGCGACAATTCTTGCAGACTGCCGTAAGGGCTGTCGAGCCTGGCGGCGTAGTGCATTCGTCTGCGCCTCGCGACCGGAGGAGACACATAGGTGCGCGGGTACCCGCGCTGAACTTAGGGCAAACCAACGGCTTAGCTGCATGCCCTGCCCTTTCGCAATTATAGCACGAAGCCTTTACTAAGCAGCCTTTAGCACTGTACCCTAAAATGCTTTCTTAGACGGCTTCATTCCACAAGTACACGGTTCTGTGCCCGACCTTTTGGCGCTTCAAGCAACACGGTATATTATTCTATTCAACTACCAGATGCGTCGCCCATCCGATAGAGATCCGGCTTACTTCTAAAGAATCACCCAAAGGCATTCAAACGCATGATAGATAGATTTATAATTAGCGTAGACTATCCTTAGCTTTGGAAAACGGCAGCTTTGACACTTAAACCGAAATTCAGTAGAGCACAAGGAGGTCCCTCGGCATACCGCCCTATAAGTACACTCTATTGCCTATACAAAGCAGTTGAATATATTGTTTTAAAGGAAGACTAGTAACAGAATTAGAAGATTAAAACACGCTGTCGGAAAACCAGCACGGCTTTCGAGCGCGACACCCTACACATTCGTGTAGCTGTCAGCCATTATTTTGCTATCACCAATGTTCTAAACATACCTGAAACACTGAAAAATGCGCCAAGAGCAAACCGATTGCATCGGCTGGCTCAGATGTCAAAAACGCGATTAATACGCTGTCGTAGGACGCCATAAACAAAGTACTTGTGAACAAAGGCGTGTCCACCTACTTACGACGCAACCTAGCATAGTACCTAAATGACCGAGCATCTATTTATCAAGGCGTAGACTATGCAGCCGCATCCTAGCATTGGGGTCACCTAAGGGTCTGTATTGGGATCTACTACTATTGAGTACTTAGACTTCCACATTCCCCGGAAGTTTATCCCTCGTTTACGCAGACGATCTGGCACTGATCGCTACCGCCCATCACGAGGATCTGGTCAAAGGATCCTCGATAGGGTTCTCGCAGAAACACCTCACGTGCGCTACGCAGCAAAAATGCTGCCGAAGTCCAAGCAGGGCCGCAAAAATCCTTTCGCGGACCAGAGGAGCAACTGACTCTCGGCGCCGCCTTTTAGCATCAGTAGTACATAACATCATGCTATATGCCGCACCCTTATACGAGCGCACGATGACGACGACGGGTGCACGCCGCTCGATTGTATCACTCATGGAGTCAAAATTGACGGTGCGACGTATCCCCAGCCAAGTTTTGAGAGTGATCTGATGCTATGGACCGCATAGCGTTTCAATGACCGACGGTTTAAGCATCGAAATTGAACGACTAAACGAGCTTAGCTTTGGTTCGGGAATTTACGCACCGAGGTTTATCACATCTGAAGAATAGCCACCATACGCGTTGGATCTGGACCTGCTTGAGAACTCCCTTTTGGGGATTGCGAACGTCAATGTTTGCGCTGCCCAAACAGAGTTTCATCAGTATTATAATACAGATGGATAATCTACCACAAGAGGTCGTTCGTGATTCGTACGAGGCGTTCTTTTCCAGTTTTCAAATTGTGGTCCTAGTTAAATCGTTCTAACGCAATGATGCCTTTTTTGTGAAATCATGTCCGACCATCTATATCCAGATAATAGATGATAGTAAATGTTTTTTTTTCAAACAAGTACCACTAGTCCTTAAGATGAGTTTACTTAGTTTTGGAACAGTCTATATATATATATATATATATATATATATATATATATGTATATATATATATATATATATATATATATATATATATATATATGTGTGTGTGTGTATTGCGTAACCTGCTGTGCGCCGTCATTTAGGCACATCCGAACGGTATATTGACTTGCGTTGCGTGACGACTCTTTCATCCGACAGGCACGTTCGTGGTTGTTGTTGTTGTTGTCGCCGTCGTCGTCGTTAACGTTGCCATAGCTTCATCTGGTCGTATGCCTCTTAAGCGACCGACCCAACAGCGGGTTGTCATCGCAGTCTGTGACCTCTCTGTACGTGTTCCCCCCTTATCCGAAGGTTGTGCTCATCAACACTCCTTCGACAACACCCCCGTCAACAACAACAACAATACCAACAACAACTGATGTCAATTGGCGACTGCTAACAACCACAACGACAACATCAACAACAACAGCAACAACAACAACGACAACAACATCTACGACATCATTACCACCCTTACTAGAGTGCTGACGCTAATACTACTCGATGGCTCTACTATGTTAGCGAATAGCATAACGCACACGAAACACCTACACCGGCCGAATGCCGGCCAACTCAATCAATCGTATTCATTTAAACAGCAATTGTCATGTCGACGGCGGGGGCGGCCGTAGCGGTCGCAGCGGTAGCGGCAGCGCCACCAGGCCGCGACAATAACAACAGCGACAGCGATAACAGCCGCCGGAGTCGTTGTGGTTCGGCTTCACTGACTTCACAACCTCACTGCGGGGGAGCGACTAGAGCGAGTGCGCGGCGATCAACTTGTTCAATTGTTCTGCTGACTTGAGTAAAGCAGCCTGACCTGGCGTCTCTCCCGTCACACGTCGACTTCGCTGCACGACCGCGAACACCGTGTGTGTGTGTGTGGAGACAACGACAAGGACGCCACACAGACAACATCACTAACAACAACAACAGCAACAAGAACAACAACAACAGGCAACAAGATCAACAGCAACAACAACAGCGGCAACAATATCAACAGCAACAGCGGCAGCGCAACAACAACACAGCGACAGCGGCAACAATATCAACAACAGCAACAACAACAACAACAGCGGCAACAATTAAACAACAACATCGACACCAACGTCATCAACAGCAACACATCGAGCTAGGCGTTGAAAGTGGATGTGATTATTTGTTAAGGTCACAACCACATTATGATTGGTTTGGAGTGAAGAAGCTTGTTAGACGCTAGAGAAAGGAGTGGAGAACTGGAGGAGGGACGAGAGATAAAGCGAAAACGAGAGAGATGGACCAAGAGAGAGATACATACAAGCGGAGAAGGAAACGCGGGGCTTGGGCGGTAGGGAACGAGACTCAGAATGGCGATACATATGTATATATATATATATATATATATATACATACATACATATATGTAAGATGGGACAGATGCCACGCTGTCATGCAGCGTAAACACATGAGAGGGGGCAGTGCAGATGAGGGGCAGATGAAATGCCTTCAATGCTAGAGCACGTCCTACACTTTCTATATTCGAATTGAAGGTCTACTGAAAGGCGGACACCTTCTAATATACGTCATCGGCTCGCTATAGAAAGCTGGTGATAGCTCTACAATCCTAGCCTAGAAAGGGCGTAGGACCTTGGTAGGATTGAGTGACATGATGAGACTATCTAGCCTGGTCAACAACTCTGCGCTGCGACATGAATAAGTAGTTATAATCAAATCCGCATTTTATGGTCATGTACTCAGCAGGCTTCTTCAAGATCTTCAATTACTTAGCCAGACATGTTTAATTTCACACGTGGAACTGTTGGAAAGGTCGGAAGTTAGCAAATGACGTTACTCGAGCCCATCTAGGACGATATCCTCTGTAAGGGTTCGTTTGCGGCATAGTTCAAGATCTTCAATAACTTAGCCAGACATTTTTACCTTTAAACGTGAAACTGTTGGAAACGACGGAAGTTAGCAAACGACAATACCCCACTAGGCGGTAGTCCGTCTAGGACGATATCCTCTGTAAGGGTTAGCCTAAATATATTTTGCGCTGTTTTCAGGTCGATATTTCGAAGTTCACAGAGAAGCATGACAGTTGCTGTTGCCCTGGCTAGTATTACTACACGGACTTACCTGACCCCTTTATCTGCATGATATATGCATAACAGAGGTACGTTCTGAATATAGCTGACATAAAAAGGCTTTTGAGCTCCTGGCCTATTTATCAATGTCAAACAAGGAGTATATTTTGGAAAAATAATTTCCCTTAGGTGCGTGAAAACAAGAAAAAATTTGATGACGAGACAAAAATATCACCTTACAGGTTCTCTTACCATTACAAGTTAATAATGAAAAGCTAGCAGAACAGCTAAAAATTATAGCTAAGTCTGAAACAATCGTACAACAATCAGTAATACATCGTAATACAACTCGGCGAATTAGATGGATATTGTAAATGCACTCGAACGGAAAAGCATCTCGCCCGATCTTCTCAGAACTATCAGAGCGGTTTGCTTGGAAATATTCCTCCCCCTGGGGCGGGGGGGGGTAGAGACCGAAGTCCAGCAGATGGCCCGACATCGATAGTAACAGGCTAAAGAGAGATGCCGCTGGAAGAGGCCGTTAGCTCGGCTATAGAGAGCTTCACGGCGTGAATGACGGTATACTATAATGAGATGGTGTCAGAACAGACCAAAGCGCCCTGTCTCACGGGAAAAAAGCAAAAGATGGGCAAACGCCCTTAGCTTGCGGGCCACGCTCTTCAAGTGAAACGACAGGCCAAGCATCCGAGAGTTATCTTATACACGGGCTTGACAAGTGCAGCCCATTTAGCGTACCTAAAAGGTAGCGAGTTTCGCGCAATTTGGCAGGAATCATACCCTGGTAGAAGGGGACCCTTCGAGGTCCAAAACGCCTGCTTGCGAAAGTAACCTTATATGCAGCCTTATATATTTCCCCAGTGTAGCCAGACATGACGCTCCGCACGTCAGAGGACCGGCGTCGCATGCATGCCGCCGTGCACGTAACCGCAATCAGTGCTTTTCAAGACCTACCAAGAAACTTCAACGGACGCTACGTTGGTCCTTGTCAGGATACTTCCCTGGGATCTGATTGTGGGCTCGTACGGAGAAGGTTACTTTGACGGTGACAGACCTCAACGGCGGCTCGACGCAAGGCCTTGGTCAGTCTAAAGTACGGTCGTACATGATCAAGATCGGAAAGGTGCAAACGGATGCGTGTATCATCTGCGATAGCGCACATACGGTTCTGCATGGTATCGAGCCCGCTCGGTAAGGAATCATTGCCCGGAAGATGTAATTCGCCGGGAGTGGTAAGAGGCAAAAGTTTGCTAGAGTCCATCATGGAATGAAATATATGGAATGAGAAAGCACAGCGAGCTAGGATAGAAACAGGTAACGGCCGTAAAAATGAAGAGGAAAAATGGCAGCTTCGGACGGAAATATTTGGGCATAGGAACGGCGCCTTATGGGATGGTCTGATAAGGGACCATACACTTCCCTTATACGGGTTCAAAGCAATGCCATAAAATTCTGAGCTTGTGAGAGTGGGGAGAGATCCGGGTTTATAGGGATGGTAAATCCCATAGTTGTCACTATTTGCTGCCGGCGACGCATGGAAAAAAGATAGGGATACCACAGATTGTAGACGACGCAGAAGTTTAAATAGTAATTTTAGTAGATGAAAAAGCTCAGCTTGATTTGCTTCACTGTGGCCCACTCTGTAACACCCGCCGTCTTCCGTTTTTCTCTCGCCAGAGTAATATCTTTGCGCCAATCCTCCATGAGTATTCGTTCATAATTCACCTTGCTACATTGTGCACATGTGGTCTTCACACAGGGTATCCTTCTTTCTTGGACACCACTCACCTCGCAATAACCTTGCAATTGTATGTTCATTCTACCATTCATTGAAGTCTTGAGTGCAATCTTCACCCATAGCCTGTATTGAATCTTCGTGCTAACCCTCATAGCGCATCCCCATTTTTTGCCGGCAAACTACGCAGCTAAGGGTGCTTATGAATGTCGCGGAAAATTAATCATTTAAGTAGTAGCAGTGCACGCACACAGAGTATTGTAATCAACTAAGCAAATGTGAATTGCTAGGACATCTTTATCTACGTTCCAATAACCTAAAGAGCCAGCAATCAATCACTCCAAAAGCCGTGGCCCGTGGTGAGTTTGTAAGCGGATTGTTTGCTTAGCGGGTGGCCAAATGGGTGCATGCTAATTCAATTAGCACTCGCCTATTTGGCGATTAGTTACATTTTTCTTTCAGGGGTATGCTGGGGTTATACTGAAAAAAAAAACATATTATGATTATGGTAACTGTAGCACACATCATTGTATGCGATAACAAAGGTGATTTTATGTTGTGTTATTAAAGATTAATTAAGCAAACTGCGTGTTTGAGTGACCAGCTTCTAATCAGCGTCCCTGGAAGTGATAAGAAAAGAGAGGGAGAGAGAGAGAGAAAAGGGGACACGCGAGCGAATAAATGGCTTTAGGAGGTATCGAAGAGTTTCGGGAGGCGGTTGGGTGGTGGCTGTGGTAGAATAGGACTATTTGTCTACTCCCTGTATTCCCTATACGGCTTCAAGGTTACTACCAACAGGGCCTAACTCTTCACTGAAATGGGATTTCTTGACGGGGGCTCCTATTGCTGGCGACTACGCTTAGCGGTCATTTTAGCCCAAAAGGAAGCACTAGCAGCAGCAACTACCATTTGCTCTGTTAAGCTTGAGGCTTCAGGCCGAACCGGGAGTTAAAGATATATATATATATATATATATATATATGTAGAAGCATCGGCATAGGGTAAATAGAACATGTAGGGGGGGGGGGGGGGGGGAGGGGGGCTTTCCAATGATATCGATCCCCAATGGCAGTTGACTGAAGCCACAGTAAACGTGCACCTGTTCTCCAGGACTATTGATTACCCCTACTCATTGCCTCACGCACGCCTACAACTTGCATGTCTATCTACGCAGCTCACCGCGGCTCCCGGGGGAGCGATCGCCCACCGTCGTGCGGTTTGCATATATATATATATATATATGCACACAAGCGAAACCAATTGTGGTCAATTCATTTATGCACGCCGGCTGAATGCCGGCGTCGACTGTCCATCGGCGTGCAGGCCCAGCTCTATACAGAGAAAGAATGCATCGATTGACCAAACAAGTAACTAATCGACATATACCAAGCAACCGATCGATGTGTGTGGCTCCGACTCGACGATATATCTCTATTTTTCGGCTCTACCTCTCTTTATCTGCTCATATAGCCTCTATTTCTATATATATATACAATAAAAAGTTGTTTTACTCACTTAATATATATATATATATATACATATATTATTCGCTCCAGCAAGTATCTGCTGCCTCTCTCCCTTTTCTCATCTTGTACTTATTCGCACTGCTTAACAGTAGGTCGATAAGTAAAAGCTTGTTGTCGCATATTGGACCCCGTCGCATTTGGCCGCATCAACGCGTTTACCACCACCATCACCACACCAGAGCTTCTACTACGACTACCTCTGCAATTACGACAGAGCGGTTTATCTCCATAGGGACTTGCAACGGGAGGACACGGCATTTGATTTCCCCGCACTCCTCTGTGTACGTAGAAGGTAGTAATAAAATCCACCTCACAAATGGACGATCGAGCCTCGGGGCTACACCGCTTTCGCGCTCTCTCTATCTCTCTCTCTCTACGCTTACTGCTGCTGCTGCCTGCAACTTGGGTACTCCTAGATGAATGCGTTTACAGCACACGTCCTTTCCCGGTGTTTTCCCTGTGGTTTTCTCTTAAGACGATTTCGAAACACAAACCCTAATTGCCCAATAACCCGGTTTAGTTTAAATCGAGTTGATGACTTACAATATCTACTAGGTACTTATACATGCGTCAAATGAAGTATAATTCTCTTTGCCCACATGTGTCTAACCACGGAGCGGTTATTGGCTGCGGCTTTGACTTAGAGCTCGGCGCCGTGATGAATATTACTCACAGCAGTTTACTTTGGCCAAGATTGTAGGAATTGTAAAAGGGCCATAGATGTCTACAGAAAATGAAACAAACTAAACTGTCAGACAATGCTAGTACGATTTACTTTGAAGACAAGAACTCCAGTGACCAGCCGTGTTGACATGCTTATAAGACGAAAAAACACAAATGAATGCACTTTAGTAGCTTGTGCCGAACACGTTAAGAAAAACACACACTAGTATATATTTTGTCCCACTAACGCTGTTCTACTAGTCTCGGATTCAATCTCGGCGGAAACGAAAAACCTATGACATAAACATAAAAATACATACACAATGTTAGAACCAAATAACAATTAGCAATTGGCCGCGAGGCCAGCGACGAAAAATAGTTAACATGTATATACGCACGTATGCATCTACTTACCTAAGATGATTTCCATAAGCTACAATCTTACAGTTGCTTAATCATTTTTATATTTATCATTTGTACTCCACGTAATTTACCCGCAGTCAAGCGATATACTGGCTCGTAATAGACACGTTTGATTTTTGCATGGTGACATGGTGCTTGCAATCATAATCATAAGGAGTCATGTTGTTATATATCGGTTCTAAGAGCGTGATATTCGTAGTCCGCAATTGGCAAATGCGCAAGACATCTCGGCTTCTTGATGCAGTGCTTATGAACCGATAGTGTTCAATTACAAAGGTTTTTGAGAGTCTGTGGGGAGTTTTCTCTGCGCCAATCCGGGAGCGCTTTGAAGCAAAGAGCCTGCATATTAGATCAGCAATCTCATTATGCGCCAGCATCGGGATTTCGATTTATATTGATGCAAGGCAAACGTACTAGATATCGTATCAGTATTACGTACAGTATAACGTATCAGTATTCGATGCTTCCAAATGCTTATATATGTAATTACATGTACATATACCATCATCTATATATGATAGTATATATGTTATTAAGAGTGCAAGTGAAGCGACAATAGAGCTTCTGAGAACGTGTGTACTGGAAATATATATATATATATATATATATATATATAATATATATGTAGAGGATGTACATAGAGGATGTATATGCCCAATTTTATTACAATATTATCAATAATATTTCAGGGCGGGGTAAATTGCTTTCCCTTTGATATTAAACTGAAAAACAACGTATTGATGCAGCATGGCTTGGTTGCTGCAACAAGCGCAGATAGCGACACCAGCCGTTATAGAGTCCTTCGCCCCCTCAAGCTTACACACGGCATAAACGTTTCCCGTGCACCTGCCAAGTGTTTCGCCTTGCCTTCTTTTTTGCGTGGCTTTTGGCAGAGTAGGAGAAAAAGAGAATCTCTGTGAGTAACAAACGGGAGAATCGTAAGGTGTTCGCCGATCGCTTCGTTCATCACTTGTTATGTCGAACACTAAAGGAGGACCGAAACCTTGCCGAAACGATAAAGTGTAGGCCCGCTTAACTGTGGCACGTGTCCCCTGGGTGTTGAAAATACAATATATAGGCCCAATACTACCGGTGCTTTTGCTGCTGCTCCTACGTTGGGCATGGAGAGAGAGTCATTGAGATTGCCGGCGGTGTGCAGCGCACGCCAAGGGACACGAGAGGCGCCAGCAGCGGCATAAGAAGACAAAGAAGATAGACAAAGGAAAAGAATAAAGGAAAAGAGAAAATGAGGGAGACATACGAATACAGAAGAAACAAAGGAGCAACAAAAAGGAAGCCAGGGAGTGAAAAAGACATTGCGTCGAGTACCGTGCCAATTCGGTGACCGCCAACGACGGGTCCATAAAGTGTTCCCCATGTCACTCGGGTTGGACTCCTGCGCGTCATGCGGCTGGCTGCAAAGCCCAATGGCCTGGTAGTGGTTTCAGCGTTCCGAGCTTTGGTGGGCTGAGTTTTGTGCGCCGACTGGTTGATGGGCCAGCCGCCGCGGTCGATCTCGGTCGCTGTGTACATTTATTTGTACATTCGACCTGAGCCGTGGCGTTCGCGCGTTCGATGTTGGCAGTGGGCACACTTTGGGGGCTGTGTTGTTGGTGTTCGCGCTGTTGTTTCGAGGTCATGTCCCCGCGCTCCAGACGCCTCTCCTCGAGCACCTCGACAAAGTTCATGTCACTCACGCTTATATATATAGTCTTCTTTCTAGCTGTACCCACTCGCTCCGCCCATTCACCTACCTTGTATCCTACGCTTGTATGTAGCCAGTCCGTTCCGAATTCTCGGTTCTCATTTTGTTTCTGCTTCTCCCCCAGCTGCTGCTGCCGCTGTTGCCGCTGCTACTTTTTCTACTATTATTACGACTGCCGTTGCCTTTGCGATCTCTGTCTGTAAGCTAGTGAGTGTAGTGTTGCTGTGGACGACTACGGCTTGAACGGTCGGATTGAATAGATTCTGCTGCTCTTCTTACTGCCGTTAGCCTGTTGTCATAAGTCTCGCCTCCTATTCCTTCATAAAGTGGTTCGATTTACAAGTGCCGCGAGAGACGTGACTTGGGCCGATTGAGCGATACAGACAGAGAGACAGGGAAATCGAGAGAGAGAGCCTGCTCAGCTGGGTGTTCAGCCAGCAGGAGGCGAGCTGGGCAGATGACAAGTGCCACAAAAAGAATACGACCGCCAACCGGAGAACACGACTCTACCGCAGGCGCCTTTGAGCCGCAAATAACTTCGTATGGATGGGGTTTGGGGCTGAGAGATCCGATCCTTCCACTGGGACTTGATGCTGGCGAGGACGATATGATGCAAATGTTGATCGTGTTGTAGCAATGATATACACAAATTGTGCGCCCGTCCGTCCGAGATTATGGCTATCGACCCTACGAACGCGCTGCTCACGATTGGTATCGCAAAGCCCCCAAGGAACGCAGTTCTCCAGAAGGCATGGAGGTGACCGCGCGCCATGTTTCGCTTCTCCACTGCCACTTTGTCACCAACCACGCTATTCCAGTGCAAGTTTATAGGTAGTCCTAACAACTATAAGTTTATTCAGAGAGGTATATGTATGCGCTTTGGCTATTGGTGTTGACCCGCTAGTGTAGTGCTTCTCTTGGCGCTACTGTCATACATATGCATATAACGAAACGTTCTATATAAATCGGAAATAACTGCTGTTGCTTGATTCAAATGCTGTATCCAAATGAAAACAAGTATTATTTCTTTTTTACAAATTGTCGGAAGGGACATTCCTAGCAGACGTATTTATTCAATGGCCCTGCGGTTTGCTTCAATTCGAGGCCAAAACCGCTTACAGGCATCTTCACAAACTTGCGAATCAAGTTTTGCAAATGCCGACTGAATGTAGGCGATGAGCTAATCTGGCTTATTGTGTCGAGTCTGGTTAGACTCTCGTAATCCAGAGGATTTCGTTCTGGACTGCTAGCGGCTACGAACGTGCTTATCTCAGAGCGTGCTTATTTCGTCCGCCAGACAGCCTTGCACTGAACGGCTGCTAGGAGCGGGTTAGTCGTCCTGCTGAAACAAGTATTGGAAACCATTACACACATAATTTAGCTACGGTGTCCTTAAGCTGAAATTTTGAACAAACACGGTCTGCCGATTTGTGCTTGAGCGGTCCCAGAACCATCATACATCTAGCACGTCTGTTTCCTTTACGAGCATCAGATGATGTCATTTTTTGGTACTGAACTGATAGATGAATTGTCATCATGAAAATGTTGACCAATGGTTCGCAAGGACACATCAAATTTGAAGTTCAAGCGCGCGTCGAAGTACGAGCATCGTCCAAAATGCATCCATGCAGTGTCTCATTCAGTTCTGAAGTCGTCACACAGCGCACGCTGCCGTGAGCACCTTCCGTGTTGCTGTGTAGGAACCCAATTCTGCTTCCCGTACAGCCGCACAATTAGCCGGTATCTTGCAAGCTTTCGTTTTCGAGAAACAAAACAATGTCGTAACCTCTTTAGTGGTCTGCCCGGTGCGAAAAGTGAGAAAAATAGTTAATTTTTTTGCCGAAATTACTTAGACGCAGTTGCTCGGTCGACCATGGTTTGTTCAAATTTTACTTGAACTAGGATTTCGTTGGGTACCAGACATGACGCAGAAACGCATACTGGATACGTCCAGGCAACCCCACCAAAGTTTGACCCGGTTTAGCCGCCGCATTTGTATATACACAGTGCTCATATTTATATATTTAGGTGTGCACCGTGGTTTCGGAGGCTAGTGCGCTAGTTATGATTGTCTTCTACTGGGGTGTCGCTAGTTTGATCTTTGTGGTTGACCGAAGTTTTCTTGGAGTGATGCTCATTGAGAATAGATGACAAACCATACCGTTGAGAGTCAGCTACCATGCTGTCATAAGGACTGTTCCGTAAACTCTAGATATCTTAAAATGTCCGCTTATGTTGCCGCTGTAAGCACTCCTGATATAAAAGGGTGACCTGCGTATTTAGGTTTATATGTCAAGCGAATAATATATATATATATATATATATATATATATCATAAATAATATAATGCAAGTCAATCAAGTAATTTTAGGCGACGGGATAGCAGAACAACTATGTATGGAATAGACATTTGGCTTCATCCAGGGCAACAACCTCAGTCACCTATTGTTTGCGCTGTTTTTCCGAAGCCACTTGCAGAAGTCACATCCGGTCATAAGATAATCATGTACGCGGGCGATCTAGTACTCTACAGCGGCACCAGGATCCACCTCCAGCAGGCGCTGGCTACGGTGCCAGCTTATATAAGGAAAGTCGCACTCGAGATCAATACGGGAAGACGGCAGCCATAAAGTTTACATATGCAGGTCGGCTAGCAGAAAGCGACTATAAGGGCAGGCGCAAACGTTTGTAAATGTATAGATGCACATACCTAGGCATCACACTCACCAGTGAAAACGTATACTGTGCACATTGAAGAATTGGCACGGAATGCAATGGTTGCGTCAAAGTCACCTAAGAATCTGCAAATGGTTTTTTTTGCTTAAGCCAGCACTACATTTTTCAATATGAAAATCGCATCGATTGCCTCATACGGTACCTCCTATAGGCAAAACTAAGTGTCTCGCGTCTTGCGGCATTTCATTGTGTAAACCTGTATTTCTAAAACGGGTATTATTAGGCTTACAAGCTTTTGCATATAATCGTTTTGTTTGTTCGCCAACCGACACTCCCCTACTCGTAGACCACAGAGCAACCCCTGGAGAGTTTCAGTTCATTGAGCCGTATAAGGAAGGTTCCCTGCAGACTCAGGGCACTGATCACGAAGCAGAAGGAGTTTCACGAGCGCGACGAAATAGTTCTCTCTCCAGTTCGGGAAACTATGACGGAGTACGTAGGAACCGCATTGTAGCACTACGAGGTATCTCAGCCCAAGCGCCCCCCGTCAAGTAATAGGACGACGCTTCGCATTACACAGTGGAACATCGAGGGCACAGTTTTTACGGATTTAATGTTATAATTTTGAGGGTAATATTTGCTACGAAAAAAATTCATGTTCAGGAGATTCATGGCTACCACTGCCCGACCACTGCTCACGAAGCCGGAAGGCCAGTGGGTGGTGTGTCTGTACTGTTCAGCCAGCCATTTAAAAGTGTTTGGCTAGTATTGGCAGATAATGATGTAATCGTGGCAATGTTTAGTAGTAACAGTAGAAGCAGTACAGCAGGCTCGGCCGAGGACCTTGTAAACTTTCAATTTCCGTTATCTAGAGTTGCCGGCAATTAACCAGTCATGCTTGCTGTGAATCTCGATTGCCGCCTTGAGATATCGTCATCGAGAACATCTGCGCTTATCGATGTTCTCCATCAGTATGGCTATGTAGTGATCCACTTTTTTGTAGACTCGCGTGGACCAACACCCAGCGACTCGTAAGCTCGTTCCGGGGCGTCGAGAGTTGGTGGCCGCATCTTTTGCCGAGTCTTTATTGGGATCTCCTTTGCAAACCTTCAACTATACCTATGTATTTACACAACTGTGGAAGTCATACGGACAAACAGTATAAAAGTGTTGGATAACACAATCGATTTGTATATACGACGATATACAGTAGGCTCCTTAACAATGATACAGCGAAACAATATATTCACAAGCATGACTACATACATATATATTTATTAACTTAGTACAAATATATGCATTCTTAGTTGAAGACAAAAATGTTGTTTTCTACGTTTACTAAATGAGGCAACCACAGGGAAACAAAAAAATAAGAATACAGTTGCAAAGTTTACATAGTTTTTGGACGATATCGTTTAGCAGACCATTTATTTTTAGCATTTCTCACCGGAACTTCTCTGTGAGCATGTTATGGTTATGTTCTTGAGTTATAGATGTGCTTTTTGTACTCAAACCGTTGTAATTTCCTTAAAATCCTCCAGGTCACCCATCCTAAAATATAATGATTTTGTATGTACTAAGACACAGCACTTACATGCGGCAGCTTTATCTATGTATTTAGTATGGAATTGATAGATCGAGCCATCCTTATTTATAATTTCTACATCGTAAGCTATCCAGCTACACGGACCTATCGTACAAGCCGGGTAAGTGGTGGAGTAAAAAAATGTACAACCACCAGCTCGGCGGAATGACAACGCCTTTAGCTGAAAAACATTGTGAAATCCTCAAGCAGGTCAGCACAATAGCCACGTGTGGGTGACGGTCACATCGGCTTTGCGAATAAAACTATGAATTCAGCCACAGACATAATGAGGCCCTGTCTTGGCTCCCGTGGGCCGTGTTACCTTGGGCTATCTTGTGCAGGACATTAGTAGCCTTTTCTGCTGCCAAACATCTGTGGGCTGTGCCCGTAGTCCCCTGTCCAGAAGCATGCCCGAAAAACGGGCGGTATTAAGGAGATTAGTGACCTGATCATCTTGAGTTAGTTTCAGGAGAGACAACTTCCTTGGCTCAATGAGGGGTATGCCCTAATTGAGCCAAGGAGCCTTTTATTTGGTGTTAGTGTTAGGCCAGCCCCTCTTACCTAGCTAGCGTCGTTGGCCCTCAGTTCCAGCTACTGGGGTGAGCGGGCCTGGACGACAACTGCGAAGTCGTCCGCAGGCGCTAGCAGTTCAGTGCTTTCCGGGAGATCGTCTAACAGACGCGGTCATATGCCAGGCTCAGTTTAAGGGACTGAAAGAGTCAAGAGACTGTCTTCTTGAGTAGTGCATCCAAGATTACCTTTTAGGGCAGGCTGTTTAACGCGTTTTTAACGTGCAGCACTACAATCAGTGGTAAGGCACTTGGCGGAAATTGACACATGGCCTCCGACATGACCACCAGCTGTAAGACCCAGAGATCCCATTCGAGAGGAGTATGAGATCGGCTTTTTTACAAGCCAGGCGGAGGCAACCACTGCGGAGTATTCGTGTCGCTACGTTAGCAACCATACCCGGGAACTCCTTAACGAGTACGTGGCCTAGACCGAAAGATCATCAGGGTCTGGCGCCCTACCGGTCTCCAATCTTTCTCGCAGCGAGTACCTCCCAAGAAGTTACCTCTGGAATATAGTCATCGGTCGCTCACACTTAAGACAATGTCCTGTCACAGGTCATTGTTCTTAAGGACAGGTCTTGAATTATACAGGTGTTTTTGCGGTCGTCCCCCACCCACGCGGATAGGCTTCGTCCGGCAAGTTTAACGTTTGGCTCACTGATAAGGGAGAGAGAGAGAGAGCCGTTCATCTTCTCTCCGCTATCTCGTCTAGGGTTAGATGAGATGCACGGCATCTATTTCAGTTCACTTGACATACTTTAAGTCGCGTCATTGGAGTTTTGAGACTTAGCGCGGGCTGCTTTTGGTCTACCGGTCTATTACGCCGATTGGCGCTTTTCATCCGCCGCGGAGAGGCACTCTCCGACGAACAGCACGGATCCCGCCCCTCACGTTCAACCGTTACGGCATGCACTGCCCTCCTCAGAGATATCGAAAACACTTTATTACAAACGGGCCCGGTCGCGTAGTGCGTTTGTGTGCGCCTTGCGGCCAGAGGAGACATATGCGTACACGGGTCCAATCCCCATTATTGCGCATTTGTGTTTTTTGGGGTTCGTCTTTTGAAGCGCGATGCGAGAGCGGTTCCGTGGAAGTCAAATGTTGGCCGAGAATCGACCCTGAAAAGTTTTATCACGAACGGGCCAGCATATGTACAGCGTTTTTGTGGTTTTCCGGACCGCGTTTAATGTTGGGGTCGAGAAAATTGGTGCTGGTTAAACTTGCACAAAGAGGAGTCCCACTACATCTGCTGTATCCCATCAAAGGGATTCTACAATCAAAGCAGATTATCATAGAAAATGGAGTTGTAGAGCGTGTATCCCTGGAGCAGACAAACGGATTTGCGTAAGGCGTTCCCCCCGAAGCTCCATCTGTTATCTACAACTAAAGCCGACTCTACTTGCAACAAGCATTATCGACTCTGACTCTTTATGTCGCAGAGGTAAATTTAGAGTTTAAAACGAAAAAAGCAAACAGGCGTGATGATGTTTTAACAAGGCCGCCAGCTTGGTAGGAACTTGGTACACCCAAGATAAATGGTCAAGAGCTACCATATGTTACCACATTTTCGTATTTAGTATACCACTGGCACAATGTGCAAAAAGTGTTGATATTCATGTTGAGGACCGAATTCGTAAAACAGTGATAGGAGCAGAATATATATAAGGATTTCAGAAGTTCGCTCGCTAGTACAAAATTGGCTCTGTTCAGCATGAAAATTGCAACAATTGTCACAATTGGCTCTTAAATTATCTGGGAACTTTCACACTGCAAGACACTTTGCCTTACCTGATTGACACAGAGTCTTTTAAGCGCATTTCTTGCGTAACAGATTATTCTTGTTACTTTTGTTTAATTTTAGACGATTGCAACTTTATCTTGGCGATAGTTAACGACGAATAACTTGCCGCACGTGTCCTTCGATAGAAACAATAACGCCAGTAGGTTGTTCTAACTGCAATTGCGACGCAACTACATGTTGTGCAATGCATTGATCGCTTTCTCGGGTGAAAATGGTAAACAACACGTGTCTATTTCTCGGTACGGCCGGCGGTAAGGAGGTGTTTATCGTTCTCTATCTATAGTTTCTACTATTGTCCATATACCTGTATTGTCTATATGGCAAAAGAAAATTAAAATTTTGTTTTTAAAGCTCGTTTGGTTAATGAACGCCACTCATGCGCGTATGTCCAGTACGCAGTTTACGCGTGAGTGAATTCACGTTGTTGCATTGCGTTCTGGCGCAGTTAAGAACGTTAGCGATATCGATCAATGTCAATGTCAACTTCTCGCTTAAGTGCAAGGAACATTCACATACGCCTTCGTCAAAATGGTATCATTTACTTTTCAAGCATACATATACCACAGCAATCATAGTGAAACAGTCGATGCAATCTGCTGCTGTCGCGGTGGCTGTGATGATGATGATGCTGATGATGGCAATGATGATGATGATGGCAATGACGGTGACGGCGGTGACGAGTTTAGAAATACTAATTGCGCTGTTTTCACACTTCACACAGACTTCACGCGTAAAGAATTCAGATACGAGGTGATCCAGGCATGTCCCCGAAGTAATTAGGACCATGTGAAGCTTGCATGCAGATATGCAGCAGTGGTAGCGGCGGCGGCAACAATGATGGCGGCGGCATTTAGTTGCCGAGTAAAACAAAAATCCTGTCGGGGCTGACTCTCTTTTTGATACACCGTATACTCCGTAAGGACGCCCGCTGCGACAATAAAGGTCTGTAGAATCCAGCCAGCGCCAGCCCGCCACACTTGACTTTGTGTGATAGATTCGTCGCCCGGTCTCGGCGACGACCAAAACGACGAAGACCAGCCAGACGAAGACCAGGAAGGGCCGGGTCGGAACAGCGAGGAACACCAGGCCAGGAATGATCATGATGACGACGAGATCGTAAAATTCGCGTCTCCTCCGATTTCTTCGTGGTCGTCTTTCGTCGTTGTCGTCGTCGCACATTCACAGTGCAGTGCGCGCATTGCTACGATCACTTCGAGTACTACGAATGTTGACTACCGCTACCATCACCATTACCGCCACTAGTGCCACGATGAGCCGCTATGCGTACTATGGGCTCATCATGGTACCAGTATCGCGCCAGCTATCTCAGGGCAAACATTCCTTCGGGTCTCTGGTGTTCGCTGTTGTAATTGTTGTTGTTGTTGTTGTTGTTGTTCTTGTTGTTGTTGTTGTTATTGTTGTTGTTGTTGTTGTTGTTGTTGCCACTGCTGTTGTAGCTACTGGTGTTGTTGGTGTTGTTGCGATTGTTGTCGTTGTTGTTCTTCAGCGTCTATGAAGAGCCCTTCGTTATGAACGGGTATATTCTTAATTTTCGTGTTTTTCTTCTTTTAAGTCCTTGCATTCTCCCTCTAGCCATCTTCTTCCCTCTATATGCAGTTCTGCAGCTGCTGGTTGTTGTTCCCACTGTGCAAGTTAGCTAACCAATGTAGGTTAGCTTGGTATTTTTCCGAAAATGAAGAGATTGTGGTGGTTCTGATGCTGCTGCTGCTGCTAACGTTGTGATTGCTACAACTGATCTTGCCACAAGCGATATTCAAACTAGCGTACAAACAGACAGATATACACTAGATGACAGCGCGGCAGGAAACCTGTTAACAGTCCCTAAATGATGTGCAATGGCGTTCGCCAATGTACTGCAGACCAGGGCCTAGAGGTGCCATCCCAATGCACACCCATACAATTAGACAATGCTTGATGCTACGTTAAGATACTTGCTGAGTGAGGAATTGTCGGACAACGAAGTGCAAAGCCCACAGCCGCCGTGCAAGTGTGCATTTTCTAGCGGCGCTGTTGATGCGAACGCCGACGCCACAACCGCAGTATGCCGACATGAACGTGAGCGAAGGGACGTGTCTTGTTGTTGTTGTTATTGTTGTACTTGTTTTTATTGTTGTTGTTGTTGTTGTTGAACTTGTTGGTATCGTTGTTGTTGCCGTTAATATGGACGCCTCTCGATACCGTCACAGTCACGTCTCTCTCTCTTATGTGACGACGCCCCTCTGCCCATGTCTTCCAACTGGTCACCCCCTCTCTGCTTTTTTGCTCTCTTTCGCAGCAGATTCTCACTGTCGTTTCTCCTGTCTTTCTTACTCTCAACCCCCACCTCGCCTGCCCTCGTCGTCTGCCCCACCGACCTCTGTCTTTCTGTCTAGCCACCTCCATTTCTGGCTAGTTTAGTCGTCTCCGTCGTCGTCGTCGTCTGAGCTGATGTCGTAAACCTGTCCACACTTCTTACACTCATACGTTAATAGAGTTCGATGGTGTGTGACTAGTTGGAAAAGGAGGGCAGGCGAAGCAGTCCGTCTAGTCTATCTGTCTGACAGTCTTTCAAACACAGCGTTCCCATTCTAACTCAGTTTTGCGCTCTGTTTTGGCGGCGACGGGCGGCGCCGGCAGCGACAGCAGCAACAACAGCATGTACGCAAAGCGTCGGCTGTCGATTTAGAAAGATGCTGAAGTTGTTCCTTTCATTGTTGCTGTTGCTGCTCTCTTCACCGTTCTTGTCGTCGTCGTTGTCGCCGCTGCCGCCGCAGCAGCCGGAGTCTCTTTGCAGAGATTTACAGCTGTTTTGAGCTTCATGAAGCTTGCAAGCTAGTAGTTTGAAGTGTGTGTCGGCTGGTGGGTGGACGAGAGTCAGTTACTCTGTTGTTATGCGTCGCCTTTCTCCCCCCGCCCGCCCCCCTCCCGTTCCTTGCATGCACGGAAATCGGCCGCAAATGGCGAGGCGTCTCTTGTCCGGCGGGGACCGGTCGATCGCGGCAAACAGCCGACCATTCACGGACGATTTGCGCACGCGCCCGAACAACGTGTGTTTTGTATCAGCAATACACTACGACGTGGTGCGATGGTGCGTTCACTTCGAAATCAAAACGTAGCAATCGCACCGAACGAAACAACGAACAAAAGCCACGCTCGAGGGAAACGGCGCCAAGATGAAGCTAGCCTGGCTTGAGGTCAATTTGAAAAGCTAGAGAGACTCTCTACTCTAGTTACGCTACTCAAGTACGCAGACAGAGACTCAAGACACCTTTATTGCAGTACACTTCGGCCTGGCGGCACACGCTTTAGCAGCAGCTTAATGCTGAATATGAGAGACAGAGGAACGTCGGCACAATTGATCTGTCTGAAGGCTGTAAATGGCTTCTTACATAATGTAAACAACATAGTATATATATATATATATGCATATATATACATATATATATATATATATCTATGCATATATATATATATATATATATATATATATACATATATATATATATATATATATATCTATGCATATATATATATATATATATATATATATATATATATATATACATATATATATATCTATGCATATATATATATATATATATCTATGCATTTATATATATATATATATATATATATACAGACGTGTCTGTGAGATATGTGAAAATGTTGAGAGTCAGTAGGCTATGTTATGATTCAATTTGTACCTCATTAGGTTTTAATATAAAGAGTCTCTCCCGGGTGTCTTGAGTTAAGTGTACTGATTAAATTATCTAGTACTAAAGACTAAAACATATCTAGTTATTAGAACTGAGTTCGTGAAGAAAGATGGTTCGAAACTTAAGCTTACAGTAAAAGATTTTTCTGCCGGTGAAGTTTACAGCAGTTAGAGAGTAGGCCCTCTCTAACATTTGTGTTTCGGCTATTTGCAGAGTAACATCGACTTGCAGAGAGACTAGAGCATAGATTGACTTATACAATAAACAAAATCGATGCATGCTTAAAACTTTAGGCACCGGATATTGCAAACGATTGGGAGGGAATTCTTCCACCAACGTGGGTCAATCAAATCGAAATCACAGTACGGCTCAGAAACGCCGTGCTGGTCGTGGACTCTTAACACAGGTGCGACGGGACCTGACACGTACGGTAGAGTCGTCACGAGCGATAATAATTTTGAAAGCGTGACACATAGCAGATATGTTTAGGGTTGCAACAGGCTCGTCGCAAGACTCTAGGCTGTCGACAACGTTTCGAAGAAACAGTATCGTCCTAATCTGAGAAGGTCGGAACGTGCTTTGAAAATGCGCTAAATATACTTGCTGTCACGGCACGTGGCGTGAAAGGGATGTGCATACAATCCACGAATCCAGATGGAGCAAAACAGTCTCGTACTTTGATTCTGGGGCATAATGTACTTTCTTTACAAGGGGTCAGGAACAAAAATGCAAAATGCACACCTTTTGGCCTGGGTAGTGTGGGATTTTTAAACCCTCTAAAAACCTGGTGATCCCCTAACCTAAATGACCGGGATATTTGTGGTATTACTTCGTGTCGTTTACGTGATGAAATAATGTACCTTAACGCTATATGATAACTACCTGCAATGGTACCCATAGAGCAAGCTTTAGTATATAGTTATCGACCTTCATTGTCATATGAAAGGCTGCGTCGTGTTCGGGTTCAAATTCTCCTCATATGTGCCTGGTAGCAGGTGCGCCTAATCACGGCAGGAGAACGTCGTTAATGAAAGTTCTATAAGATAACCGTCCAATAATCTAATCCAATACATGAACAGTGCAATGAATTGATGGACAAATGCAGGGCGTAACGTGCACGCTTAGGCTACGTTTTATGCGTAGCGGTCGATAAGGCAGTGTAATTGAATTGATAATTGAAGTCAAGTGCGCCGCACTTTTAGTTCTACATACACACTTAGCAAACGAAGCATGCTATTCTTAGTACATCAACGAGCCACACATTTAGCTGTACAAAAGTAGGGAAATAATTCGAGTAGACAGGATAATAAAGTTTTGAAAGACTTCAGCTTTGAGTCAGTAGGGTGTAAGGTGGGCTCAACTGAAGAGGTACGAAACGGCGTAACAACTAAACCGGTTGAAACTGGAGTATGCCGCTTTGGGATAACGTAGTGAGACGCACGTTGTGAGGGATGTAAAAGGAGTGTCCGATGTGGTGGTGTGCACGCGCGTCCAATTGAGGCGGCAGTACGTGTAAGTGCATCATGATGTGCGCGCGCAATGGGTCTTCTCTCCAAAAAAGCTCAGGGGACCGCAAACGCGTAGGGGGCAGCCCTGCAGCACCTGTTCTAGTATCATGAGAACCCAGTTTTTTAAAGCGTATCATCACCGCTGAAGAGACTTGGTGCTATCACTCCGGGCCAGAGGCAAAGCGGGACAGCATGCAATGAAAGCATACTTCGTCACCCCAGATAACAACTTTAAAGTTGTGCCCTCAGCAGGCAAGGTGATGCTCATTGTCTCTTTCGGCGCCCGAACGCGATACTGCTACTGCCGTCCTGACGGCGTGCGTCCTACCCGCAAGGTAGAAGTTAAACCAGTCGACTGTGGAAGGCACGCCGTTTAGATGTGCCCACATTTGAATAAAAACATTGTGATCAACGCAGTTAAAAGGAGCCGCCACATCATGGAGGACACCCAAACAGATCTTATTTGTCTCTACCGAGTCAACACCATAATGCCACAATTCCACAAGCGCTGCATTTTTGGACCGAGCATGGTGAAAGCCAAACTGATCAAATGAGAAGAAGTCAATACGATCCTAATAACGTATATATATGTATATGTATATGTATATATATATATGTATATGTATATGTATATCTATATGTATATATATATATATATATATACATATATATACATATATATATATATATATATATATATATATATATGTATATGTATATGTATATGTATATATATATATATATATATATATACATATACATATACATATACATATATATACATATATATACGGTAAGAAGTAGCGGTAGAGATATGTCGCATTTCTTTTTATACAGGGAGAAAAAAACACGAGAGACTTTTCAAACAGCTTGAAACTCATCTGCTTCGAACGGAAAGTTAATAACCTTAACCAAGAGCCGGGCTATAAATGTGGACACCAGCTGCAGCAGTTCAAAGCGTCTATGACCCTCAATACATCGAGACGGGTAACGAAAGCCAGGATAGATAAACAGGAAATTCATCCAGTCTTATTTAATTAAAACCGGCTGAATATCTACCGCTGAATCAAACGACCCCATGGTGCGGCAATCATGGCAAAGTGATAATTTAATTCTTTTGAAATAAGCCTAGCGTCAGTTAGCAAATCGCCGGAACTTGTAGACAGGACCATAGGAAGCACTGTCTTATCGCAACCCCACCACGCGTTTTATTTATGAATTTATCCACGGCCGTTTGGAAATTTTTTAAAGTCGATATGTGTTCTATAAAACGCCTCTTTTGCCGTACGGACAGCTGTTGTATATATTTTTCTGGAAAACAAGTAGGCCGTTCTAGTCTCTGGTGTTTTTAGTCTATGGTATCTGCAGCTCAGCTTGTGTCTTAACCTGCGAAGATCTACAGAACAAACAAACGAGTTCCCGTTCCGTATCCCTTATACATTGTTAGGCTCAGATATAGGAAACGCTTTCTATATATCGTATAGAGATTTAAGCGCGCCCGGAGCGCCTCGAAAATAGAGTTAATATGAGGGGCGTCGACGACATCACCAGGCCTTACTAATCTGGTCTAAGGACTTAACGATGTCAACGCTATTATGCTTCCTACAGCTAGCAATAGTCGCGAGGAATGGTAACTGTAAAGGAAGTTGGCTTCCAATGAATTATACAATTACTGGAAAAAATGTTATATATATATGCCTAAAGGGGGGCGAGCAATAAAATTAAATATTAGCACAAAAGGATTAATATTTCAGAGAGGAGGGTCGGCCACATTTGAGTCACCCATAAATATGCACGGCACGCTGCCACCCCCTGGCAGAAACCCATTTAGGATATTAAGCAGAATAGCGCTGTGTGTTACCTGACAGGAGTATAAAGCTACAAGATGATCCTCAAACTCCCGAGAGTTGATATTATGCAAGCGAATTGCTTGAGTTCATCAGAGCTACGCAATGCATAAGAAGGAATTATTTTTAGTTCTGTTTCGACACAAACCTTAGGGTGGGGCAGGCCCATCCCCAGGACGACCGTTTCTTCAGAAAACAAAGAGTTTCTCTTTTCTATTGTGCGCAGCACACTATCAGCATCTGACAGCCACATTTCGCTCACCGCAACAGCACCACAACCCGACTCTTTATCCGCAAGTAAATAGCTACGGATTTAAGGCCCCCGCTATTTATGTAAATGCCCGAAAGGCTAGATGAATCATGACAAAATTCTTCAGATATAACGCATATATTGTACATAACTGCAATGGTTAACCATATAAAGCACCGTAAGTAGGCAAGACAAAATACTTAGATATCTTCTGAAGTGCCAGCGGCAGTGGCGCCAGGAGGTTAGTCAATTCCTGAAGACACTGCACCACCATAGGGCAGAGGACTTTCAAAACTTTCTTGAGAGGTTTTAGCGTCTTCAGTAGCAGCCTGCTGTGTTCACGCTTTTTATTGACGACGGGTTTACTGGACGTCGCGAAGAACGAGGCGTTTTTTCGTTGCGGCAGCCTGTATCACACGAAGTCATGCTGATCGCCGCTTAGGCATGGCTATAGAACCGGAAAGAATATGAGACGAACTTCTGTGCCCTTAGTTTTATTTGCTTATATTCAAGAGGCAACAATTGTCTCCTTATGAACGTGTACACCGGATAAATCAAGTAAACACGTCACATATCCTCCAGGTTCGGGCGTGTCCAGTCTAGCAGAGTTCCACGCACAGAGGCGGCGTAACCCGGTGAATGTCCAGCGATAGTCTCTGGTGCAGGTACTCGACAGCTCTAGTGTCCCCTGTCGAACGATTGAGCGCCTTGCCGACACGTTGAATAAGTTTATGCGTCTTCGGACCAGGTCCCCCTAAGGTCTCGAATGCCAGTGGACGAAAGTCGTGGGGGTAAGTGATACTGGCATACTTTCTGCACTTGTTCGCTTCCGCCAACATAGACGCGTGTCCAGCATGTTCCGCTCCCGCACTGACCATTGAGGGGGCTAATGAGTCAGTAACGGTTGCATCCCATACCAGCATGCGACCCATCTCGAAGGACGTTAGTGTCAGCCCGTCCGGTCGCTTCCCATCATTCCTGCAGAGGCCAGGAGGCTCGAGAATGCAAGGAAAGCCGGTCGACCTTAAAGCTCGGCTAAATGTCTCGTTTAGTGCGACGTGTCGGGCTCGACGACCTGAGCTTAAGGCACAAGAGAGGCCATGGTGTGCCTGTGGCCCCACTTGATCGCCGCATTTACATTGGTGGGGGATTACAAGAGCTGTCCCCAGGCGCAGCCCCGCACTAATCCGAAGAGTCTCGTCATCTAATAGAGTGCCTAACTGAGCACTGGGGAGAGCCTGTAACCAGGCCCCGGCACTTTTTGAGGAGACTGCCCGTAGCCTGGCCTTGTCAGTCGTAGTGGGGGCCTGCTCAAGGAGATACGCAAACGTCTTCTCCTGCAATGGGGTCGACCAGCCTTTCTGGGAAAGGGTGTCAGTGGGTATGGCACCGCACAGAGAGGCTAATTTCTCAAGTAAGCCTGCCAAAGTGTGATCGAATACACTTTGACCTGTATCGTCCAGTAACCGTTTGGCCTTTTCCAATGCCTGGGACATAGATGAGACGATGGCAGGCCCAGCCAACGCTACTGCGTCTGGCATTCCCAGTCCACCTAAGGATATGGGAAGCAGAGCCTGCAAGCCTGCATCGGGTGAGAGGCGTACGTTCAGGAGCAGTTCTAGTGTCTTCAAGGTCCACTCGTTAAAAGCTCGAAGGTTCTCGGTCGAGTCAAAACAATTAGCCCCTCTAAGTAAGTGAGTTATCCGGGCCGCCGAAAAGCACGATCTCAGTAGGTACATTCCGCGATGAGATCCCAGCGATGGAAGACGGCTGGCGGCTACTTCAAGCTTTTCTCTCCACGCGTCTAGAGACCCAGGTAGCCCCTCTTGGCAAAGAGGAACCCCGAGGAGCTCAATGTCGCTCTTCTGGACTTCCTTGCAACCGGGAAGGAGATGACATAGCTCCGATATATCCGGCGAGATCATATCCTCGGGGCCCGTGATGTAGACCTCGCATTTCCCAGGGTTTAGGGATAGACCACTCACCCTCTCGAAATCCAGGACTCTGTGGATATCACCGACTACCGTAGCTAGGTCACCTCCAAGCACACCGTCGTCTAGGTACCAGGCATTTAGAGGACTTTGTAGGGAGTCGATCAAGTCCTTGACGCACAGGCAGAACAGCGGTGGACCTAAAGGGTCTCCTTGCTGGAGGCCCGACTGCGAAGATATAGTCGCGTGTGGCAGAACCAAGTGCGACGGTTGAGCATAAGCCGCATGTACCTGGTGAAACATTTGCGGGGCATAGCATTTCACCGCGTTTAGCAAGTGGTCTCTTCTGACGCTATTAAAGGCATTCCTAAAATCCAGCTTCACCAAGACAGTCGGGCTACTGCGGGAGTTTATAAATGCCCGAGAGGTATGAATTCCAATCTCCGTCCCGCCAGTAGTTGCAAAACCCAGCTGATGGTGGCCAATTGCCGATAAAATTTCAGCTTTGTTGGCAGCGCACCCTACTTTTGAAGCCAACCTCCGGAGTGTGGACGAGCATGCTATCGGGCGGATAGAGCCGTCTTTCTTCTTGAGAGCAAATAGTCGTGCCCCAAATATAATAGGTTGAAGGGTTATAGGGGGAGACCCCCACCGAAGAATGTCTACCACCTTTGCTAGTGCATCTGCCAGTCTATCGGCGACGGATCCAAGAACAGCGGACAGGAGGTCCTGAAGAAGTCGAGGCCTAAGGAAGTCAAGACCAGCTGCAGAGCTCCTAGGAAAGGATCTCACGGCCAGGCGCACTTCGTCGCTAGAGGTAGTGGATGGTAGCATAGTCGGGGGACGAGATGGCAAGCAAAGGTCCGAGGGGGCTTGCGGATGTTTGTCTCGAAGAGATTCAAGGCTTTCGGACTGACATATAAATGTATCCGTAGAGCCAATGAGTCTGGCGGCGCCGGTGACGTCCCCTTCGGAGAGCTTGACTATGGCGCGTCTACAGATCTCATCTTCGGAGTCCCTCCTGGTAGTCGTCCTAGTTTTATGGTGTACGATGTTCTCAATCCTTAAACCCTGCGAAAAATCGCGAAGGTTCTTTTTAATAATTACTGTGAGAGAGCGCGTGTCGTTTCGGATTTGCGGAAGGGCAAGTACCACCGGCGCGAAAGAAAACAGTGAGTGCCAGGCCTCAATGTCGTTGTTTAAGGCGACCTTCAATAAAACTTTCGTGAGCTCGTCTGCGACGGACGCCCTGACAGCCTTGGGCAGCACCCGGACTAGCCTTGCATGTCGCATGGTATTCTGAATGTGTCCAACCAGTTCCTCCGAGGTGGCCAATGTGCCAGTGGTTGGCGCTACTTCTATGCCCCCGACGCCGGGGTGTCTGGCGGACATGTGCCTAGAAAGTCCTCTTCTTGTATAAATGTTGTTACACACGGAACAAGCGACCCTGTTCAGGTCCTGCTCAGCGTCGCTAGGAACGTTTCGTGGCATCGCTAAGTTGCTGGTAGAGCTGCGGTCTTCCATTATAAGGAAAAGTTCCTTAGCTTATCAACTACCGGCAGCAAAGCTAATAACGGCTTTAATGCTTCGGCAATCGTCGTGAGTGTGGCTGCCAGGTCAGGACTAATACCCTGAATTACTTTTGCCAGGTCCGACAAGGTGGTTCCGATACTGCCTGGTGGCGTCGCTTTCTTAACTTTGTGCTTTCGCACCCTCCGTGTCAAAGGCCGCGGTCGAGTGACCGAGCTTACTCTACTATATCTAGGCTTGCGCCGAGGAAGGCGCCGAGGTCTGGGCAAAAGAACGTGCGGAGCGCTTCCATCTTGAGTCGACGAGATGCCCCGCAAGACTGCAGCGTATGACGGTTTGTCATCCGTGACGCCCCGTGTAGAGTCTCCCACAGGAACCGGGCACTGCGCTTCTTCTGTGATAACTGCAGATGGATTAACCGTCTGCACCTGTCGAAGCGTCCTAGCTTCCATGATAATTCGGTTCTTCTCACGAAGGTAGGCTAAACGTGGACAAGCGGGGGAACCAGCCGCGTGAGACCCGTTGCAGTTGACACACCTCGAAGGATTAGGACACTCCGCAGCCAAGTGATCTGACTTGCCACACTTTTTGCAAGCCCTTCGCAGAGTGCATCTGTCAGCAAAATGACCCGCTCTTTGACAGTTAAAGCACAGTTTGGGCTGGTCTGGTTCAAGTATCACCGGGTGAACCTTAAAACCTAGAAAAACTGACGCTGGTGGCTGGCGGTCAAATGTTAAAATCACCTTATTGAGCGGTATTTTACCCGCTTGCGTTGAGTGGTAAAGGCGCCGCACAGCTGTAACTCCAGCACTACTTAGCTCGTCTCGTATCTCGTCGTCGGTAAAAGCCACGTTTACGCCTTGGATCCTTGCTTTGAAACTCGTCAAGGCGGGGCAAACAGCCGATACGGAAACTCCACCAAGAACTGTCAGTTGCAACAGACTTTTAGCGGCTTCCACACTGCTGACCCACACGAGAATTCCGCCGTTCCCCCTTGATATCTTGCTGCCCGCTGAAATGGTGTATATTTCTTTGAAGAGACGTAGCATCGAGCCTTCCGCAAAGTCACTGGGACTTGAATTGTCCGGGCAGTTCTTGCGAATAATAACCTTGAAGGTATTGAGAGATCCCGATAAAATGTCGCTCTTGAGTTTCTCTAGTTGGCGCTGCTCGCGAGAAATTGCACTCTTCTCTCTGCGTGAGATCACCACGGAAAAGCCATCTTCAGGATGAGTCTCTGGCTGTCCGTCGTTCCCGGCCTCGGTAAGCGAACACTTTCTCCGTTTTGTGCCAAAGGCAGTATTGCTTCTAGAGGGAGCGTCTGGCGCGGCTGCCAACCCGGCGACACACGAAGACAATTCATCACCACATTTCGACGCATCCATCGTTGCGCTAGAGCTCGAGTTAGCTACTTGTTAAGCGGAAGTTGGCACGCTACATGACACGGTGTTACCGGCCACACGCGAATTGCACCGCAGCCTAGATATATCTAGGCTATCCGGGGGTTTCCTCCGATTGGCCTCGTCCGACATCGCAGCACGACTGCGAGAGACGAAAACCAAAAAAAAAAAAGGGAAATATGATCCAAAAAAAAAACCCTTAGTTGTGCCCTTAGTTGACTCGACGACCATCGATCTTGTGACTCGGCTGGGAATGAAGGTCTGCGGCTGCCGAAGTTTCAACGACCTTCAGAGCTAAGGCAGCTGGATACGCCTTGGTAACTTCCTAAAGGAGCCTGCATTCCACTAACTATTTACGTTTCTCAATCTCGGCGGCCCGTATCGGGCAAGCCTCGGACAGAGAGATGTGAACATTTTTGCAGTTAACGCATCTAGTCGAATTATTGCAGCTTGCGGCTAGGTGGCCTATCTACACCCATTGCCGGCACGACACCTCATTACGGCAGTTGGCAGCAATATGTCCTAGACGTAAGCTTTTACGGAATGCAATTGGGTGCCAGCTGATATAACAACCTTAAACGATCGGCATGCAAGAACACCTTAGCTGGAGGCATCTTGCTGAATTGAAGAATGATAGTGTCAGTGGAGAAGAAGGTCATCTCACCAGACACTCACCGCCTGAACGTCTTTCTTCTAGCTGAGATTACACTCACGCCATTGGTAACGATGTCCACTAAGTTTAATCTAGTATCTAGCCAAATATTGACATTCAAATTACTTGTAGCAACAACAAAAATATGTTTTGAGTTTGTCCGTGGCTAATAAGGATTCATCAGCAGGCAAAGCTCTCGTTTGAAGACAACATTTGCAGATTCATTGCTCAAACCCTACCTCTTTCATCATGCATAGAACTTAATGCGTGCAAAAGATCCATTCTAGGTATATCCTAGGCATATATAGCGCTCGATTGATACACACACAGATGCAGATAAAATAATAAGATGAGTAAAGACCGAGCAAGATGGCTTAGTGGCAAAGCCTTTGCCTTGCATTCGGGAGGACTGGGTTCGAGACCCAGACCGGCCACTCTTAAATTGGTTTGCATGGTTTCCAATTTAGACAAGGTAAATGCCGGCGTGGATTAAAATTAGCCATAACATGAAAAAACCGTACACGGGCAATTGCCTTACGGAAATCTTAAAATAAATAAATAAATAAAGTGTGTACGGAAAATATTTAAAAACAAAAAATCCTTTCGAGGCTGACTCTCAGCCAAGATTTAACGTTCATGGAACTGCTTTTCGCATTGCTTCAAAGACGGACCCCCATAAAATACAAAAGTGCAACGGTGGGGCTCGAATGCGCGCACCTATGTTTCTCCTCCGGTCGCGAGGCGCAGACGCATGCCACCACGCCACCGGGCTCGACACGGAAAATATCAGCCAGATAGCTTTCTCTATTAGAACGTAGATTAATGAAAGTAGGGCAAACTAATAATTAAATTAAAATAGGTAAAGATAATTAATTAAAGTAGGGAAAACTCACTATGCGGTAAATAATTATATATATATATATATATATATATATATATATATATATATATATATATATATAAAATAGAGTAATCTAAGACTTACAAACCAACTTACAATCAAACAATCCAAAGTGTATAATGTTTGAAGGTGCATTGGTGGTGTCTATACAAAATTGATATTTACATCACAACTATTGCTTTTCGAGGGAAAATACCACGATTCACTTAGCTTTCTAATTATTGAAGAATTCGTTAAATTGGGATATAGTATAGTCGGAGAAAGAAGTGAAGGTGAAAACTTACGACTCTAACACAAGGTGTAACTAAACACATTCTAAAAATTATACATATAAATTTTAAACAACGTATATTTGTGAGAAAGAAGCAACAAAACACAAGAGCAGAACGTTTCTAATTGACCACCTAGTAGCGATAGAATTTGGCCCACGGTTCTCTACATTATGCATGGTCTAATTCGCTTACATTAAGAATACTGGGCAAGTTGTATTGCAGCGCTCCGTACGTGTCGAAATTGACTTCATATTTAAGCCGCAGAAACATGAATGCGGCAGTAGTTAATCCCGCCTTAAAAATATTTTGTGTCAACCATGAGTTTTAGGCCACCTTTGGCGACAGGCGTCAGGGCTTGTAAGCGGGCGTTGCCGTATAACTCTAAGCTAGGGATTACTCGAGAGGGCTAGCGTTGCCTCATTCAAGGGCTTCACTACATCAGCCTCGTCCGAGAGGTCGGCCTGCGTAGCAGATGGGCCAACTAAGTGACCATAAATGAAGATCTAAGGAGAACGAGTTTACGGTAAATGCCTAGAAGTGACAATTTTTCCCAATGGTGCTTTTCGTATTTTACTATATATCTATTTTGCCTACCCTCTCGTAATAAGGGAACACACAGTAGCTCGAGATTATGCTTGTTCAGCTTCTTGCAGCCGGGCAGAAGGTAGAGTGTGGCATTGATTAAAGCTTCGCTGATGCAAGGGTTAAGAGTCAGACAGCTTACGGCTTCAAAGTTAGCGACCTTGCGCAGACTCTTTGCGAAGATAAGGGGGTTAAGAGTGAGAAGACCATCATCAATCCGGGTGTGGTATGATCCAACAGGAACAAGTGAGTTGGCGACCTATATGCGATATCGAAATGATGGTAGAGACGAGCAGCGGCTTTTGCGATATTAGATTTAGTAATTAATTTTTCTACAAGTGGGTAATTTTTTTTGTAGTAACCTTGTACAAAACCTAATGGCTAGCTTGAAAAACGCAGGCTTTACCCTATCTAGTTTCTCTAGCTTTTTTAGAGGACTCACTGGGAAATGCAGGAAACTTGTCTGCAGGTGTAGGACGGTAATGTAGGGCTCTAACCTTTTATGTCCCATATCCTCTCATCCGATTATAAACTGCATAAGCACAACTCCAAACGAGCGGAGGGAAACGATAACTATAAGAACCAAGCTATAGGACACCCTAAGGAGACGTGCCATGCAAGAACGGCATTCTCTCATAGCATTCTCGATCGACTGTACATTGCCACAATTATAAAATGTTGTGTGTTTATGGCCACATTAATATATATATATATATATAATATGATAAGCGTATCTAAACTTTAAAATGGTAAATGAGGAAATATACCACGCATTCCTAAAAAAGAACTTCCCAGAACTGTCGATGGACGTTTTAAAAATGTATTTCCTTAAACAAGACGGAGTGCTAGCACTCAACGATATTGCAATAAGGGCTTCCCTAGACGCCATCATCGGGGATCGATGGTTTGGCCAAGGCAGGCCTATTGCTTGCATATCCCTAAATCTCTTAAAGAAGTTAAACTTTTCGGGCTGACCCTCAGCCAAGATTTGACCATCCACGAAGCCCCGTTGATTCAATTGATAAATAAGTCCCCAAAAAATCCGCAGCTACTGAACCATTCGAAGATATCTAAGCTATTCGACCACTAACAATTAAATCGCTAACAATCGCTACAAAATATGTATAATGAATGACAGGCGCTTTTTAACATATTTTTTTAACATATGAAACAGTTGCGACTGTAATATATGTATATAGTAATATGTAGCTGCAAAAGCATATGCAGGGAAGAGCGCGCGCGTCGAAAACGACGGCACGATCAGAGTAAATCACCGGATCCTGGGTTAGGCTCAGGCAGGAATGCTTTTTAGACACTGGCGCAGAGACATATAGACTCGGGGATTCATACCCACTGTGTAAAGTTGTGACATAAAGCTAAAAGCTGAATCGCACGTGGCTTTGATATGTCATCACAGGTTCATTCGACGCCTGGTCCTCACGTCACGGCGGTCAGAGGTTACGGCGTCGTTCGAGAGGCGAAAATATTCTTAGGACCTGGAAAGACGAGACTGAAATTAAGAGCTGAGATTACTACGTCTAATGAATTGGGTAACGCCGTGCCGATTGGGTGAGGATTCCTGGGAAGGCCAAGGTCAGGAATGTCACACCATACATGCCAAATTATTGCTTTGATTTTAAATCGGTCTAAGCTACATTTTAGTCCCTAGCTTTTTAGAATTACCTCTACGGTTTGACGTCCAGCTTCAATGGTTTGCTGCCAATGAGCACTAGCCTCAAATTGTCCACACATTACAACCAGCGACTGTTTTGCCCTCCGGGACGTAATTCTTGTACGTAAAGGGTGACTCCATTACTTGTTATGGTTAAGACCGCCAGATCGTAACCTTAGTCCGATGTTTCTGCGGATCACTAGCATAATGGCACTGGTTGTTTAGGGACACATGTGATATTCACTAAAAAAACCCTTAGACCTCTGTAACTCAATATCTAATCTGTTAATAAGTTCCAGAATATCTAATCTGTTAATACGTTCCGTGCATACTACAAAGCCGTGTGCCCCTCTGTTGTCGGGTGATATAAACAGACGGGATTGTATCCATATCTTCTAGCACACCTCTGGCATGACGGCGCTGCAACCCTGCCGATGCGGTGTATGCATTTGGCCCTAGCGAGGAACCCCAGCTGTTATCATCGTTGTAAACGGAGCGCTCATCCACTCTATTCACTATAGTTTCTTATGTGACCCGAAAAATAGCTATGTGCAGTTTACAGTGCACGGATTGGTGCACATCATATCTGCACAAATATTGGTATTTCTGATTCATCGTGCTGCAAACACATGATGGCCACCGTGCGGGAAATCGTAATGTAATTCGGCGGGTGTTGCGTACGACACAAGTGGCTGAATTGCAATCGAATATTCTCACATAGTAGTATGGTCACTATGTGAGCATCAAAATAGCAGCTAATTTTGATCATGAGGATAATGACATGCAACCGAAACTCTGAACATGGTTATATAAGACACATCACGTTAGATTTACACTACCTTTATTATTTACATAGCTACTATAGTCAACAATATGGGTATGTCTCTTATGGTAAGTGAAGGCAGTATAGATACGCCTTTACGACGTAAGCATTGCTAACACAACTTTTGTCAGCGATATACATAGTTAATGAGAGATGGCCCGCTTCCTATAGGTAGACACAAACACTCATCATTCTTAAAAGGCGTGAGCTGTTGTGTAAAAACGTTCTCTAGAAGCCAGTGACCGGTGTAGTCGTGGTGGCAATTACAGAGGCGCAAATACACAATTAGCACAAACAACAGTCTCTTTCATATACTCTCAAAGGAACAGATTTAACAGTGCGCACAAAGACGCTCCACTGCTGGGTTCTTCACAACAGACAGTCCAAGCTGCTGCAACGCTTGTATATTTCATCTAAACAAGCGTTACTAACATCGTCGTTGACAACATGTCCGCTATTGGGTCGAGATTTAACCTTAAACTACGACAGCAAGGAGAGAATCTAGACATTAGTCGCTAAAAGAGCTTTTGCAACAGTAACTGATACAGCCCCAAGCCAGATTACGAAAAAATCTACGACAAAATGCGACCATTGCGTCACAACACACAACATTATCTGCACGCATTACGTCATTAATTTAATGAAACAAAAATATGCTCTCGATGCTTGTTCCTGCCTGTCTTAGGCCTTCAATGGGTCAACCAATCAGCTGGTACGTATGATAGCGTGACGCGACTCTCGTAGATGTAATCAGCAGCCATAGTGAAGTGTCTTGTAGCGTCTGCAAAGCATGTCCGCCAGCTTTCATACGAGCAGTGTGTGTGTAGACCGACTCATCAGGCACCCCACAACGCTATCGGCTGATTTTCTAGCCCCCTAGGCGTTTTTCTAACACGACCGTACCCACAGGCTGCTCACCAGGACAGCATAATGCGTACTTACTGGAACCAAGCGCAACATTGCCGCCTCAACAAGCGTCCGCTGAACAATCAGCGCTGTCATTTTGACTTAGCCCTAACAAAGCATAATCAGTCCGTTATGTCGTAGAACAATCGAATATACATTAGTTATGCGACGCCAAATACCCACCCCCCACCTCCCCTGTCACTGTACAGATGTAGGACATTACCCCCTTCAGTGCTGACTTGAAGTCCGTTTTGTGATGTTAATGTCCAGTCCTACACTAGCCGCATTCTTATCTGACACGCTATACAATGGCATTTGTAGGTTTCTATTCAAGTATTTATGTATGCATATATATATATATATATATATATATATAATATATATAACGCAATGAAAATCGGTACAAAGACAAACAATTGAAGGCTTGCTCTCTTAGCAAACCTTACGACAACACAAACTGCGTCATTTGCAGAACAGCTTTGGTTCACGAACGGTATGGTCCGGATATTCCTTCTAGATCTTCACCATCAATATGGTCCAGATATTCCATGCCAATATTCAGCATCGTGATCGAACCCGAGAGGGCGAAGCATGAACGCGCGACGCCGTTCGACGGCAGCAAGTTTTTCATCAGCGCCCAGAGCAGCACCGAGCCAAGATTAAACAGTACGCTTGAATACACCGTGTATACGGTTCGCGGATATGGTGCGAGACAGGCCATGTGCCGCCGGTAGAACAGGTACAGGCCTGCGCCGATATGAGAGTTCAGCAGCAGAAAGTTATTCACGCTGAACGGCGCCAACGGAAGCAGCCTGCAACCAAATTACACGCATATATTTGTAATGTTGTGCTGTTTGGGCGCCATGGAGTGAAGTCATTATTTAAAGAATTTGCCATGGTCACTTTTACAGAAGATTGGCAAACGAATTGAACTCACGACGGGGGACAAAAGAGCTTTCGACTCTCTACTCCAGCGGCTATCTCTGGCGGTTCAGCGCGGCAATGCGGCAGCAATTATGGGCACAATGAGGGGCTGCCTCGAGGATAAGCTCGATTGGTAGCACCCCTCACAAGCCCAAGAGTAGTTAGATATTCTTATTCCACTGTAACTTCAAAATGAAATAAAACCCCAAGTATATATATATATATATGTCATGGTCAGAAAAAAAAAATAATAAACAAAATAATTTGCAATAATACATTCAGACCTCACAACTGTAATATTGTAATAATAATAATAATGTACACGAACCTGTTGACTAGCTGGGGCACGAACACGTTCACCGAGAAAGCACAGTAGCTTACGGCGCCGGCCAGCGGAATATAGAAGTGCGTCAGGGAGACCGTCGAATACGGCGGCAGCGAGGTGTACCAGGCGCGCAGCCGAGCCACGATAAAGTTGTCGTCTTTGGAACTGCCGCTTTCACCGTCGCGTCCATTGCCTAACACCGGCATCTTCACGTTCACACTGGTGGAAAAGCACGAATCGGTAAGAAAAAAAGGGAAGAGTGTGAAACGGGCTTATTACTGGCCCCTAGTTCGTCGTCCTGATGCTTGCGGCCTCCATCGTGGGTCATGCTCGACTTCTATAATGCATCTTTATCTTTAGGTACGACCATTTTCTTCATATACCACCCTTCTCCCTACAACATATAGCTTTTCCTAGGCCAACTATACCATTGTATAGCGTGCCTGATGAGAATACGGCTTGTGTAAGAGCGAACGTTAGACTTCAACTCAGCTCTGAGTCCAGCCAAATGGGACTCTGCTCCCCCTGGAGCATCGTGGCACATTCTCCAATCCCTCATCCTAAACAAAAAAACATGGACTGCGGGGCCGGGGGAAAAACTGAGCTATTACCTCGCGCAGATCCTTACGGGACATTAAGACTTTCAGAGCTACCTCTTTCAAATTAGAAAAACTCCCTCGGCGAGCAGTGTTCACTGCCAGGAAAGAACGGTGGAATGGCTCGATCCACACTTTTTCAAAGTGCCAGGTACTAAGACGGGCTAGAGCCACAGCAATTGTAATTCATAAACAAATGGACTAATGTCACGTGCCTTTAAAAGATACAGGCTCGCAAGTGTTGGAACAAATACGTCTAGTGCGTAACAGTATTTAACCCTCCTCCGTAAAAAAACTCAGGGCTGAAGACGGCAATATCCTTCGTCTAGAATCTAGAAGAAGAAGGAGAAGAATAAATGCGGCAACTTTAACCTTGCTTTTCCGACCTTAGTGACTCTCGTCACACTCGTAATAAGTCGTAATGCAAAAGACAAAGAAGAGGTGGAAACTAAAGATGCAGAACACACCATAAGAGCAGGACTCTCACACCTTTGAAGTTTTTTACCGCTTGAGTATATATATATATATATATATAGAGAGAGAGAGAAGAGAAAGAGAGAAGAAAACGTTAAAGGATGAATCAACTTAGAAGCACTTCGCCCTCGATTCGTTTAACGGAGGCTGGTAAAACAACCTTTTCCGATATACACCTGAAATATCATAAAAGTTCTATTTCCGTAGGTTCAACTGCCATATTTATCTAGTCTAATTCGCGATATCTTGCGCGGAAGAAGCCTAGACCAGTGTCAACTAACAAAAATTATCAGCAGATTTTTTAATCGTAGGTCAGGGAACAATTAACCGATAGCAGTGAAGTGTTCTCAGGAAGAAAAACCGGGTCCCTTATGTGGAAAACTGCATACGAAAGAGAAAATATTGTCTGTCGTTTATGCATGCCTACGGTCCTCAACAACAGCTACAGCGCAATCTTAGAGTCAAGGATGAAGGACTTCGCAGCATGCATCTTCTTGTCTATAGTTTGGATACTGTACACCTAGTATAATTACACTAGTGTCATTTCGTCTAATTGTTCATCTAAAGGTGGGTTGTGGTGGCGCAAGGAGCAAAGCAATCAACTCAGCAAACAGCCAACTTGATTGCACCCCACGATAATAGTGCAGTGTAGCATAGGCAACAAGCATCGGATCATATCACCGAACCTTAAGCACTCCTGCATGCACGCCAGAACAGACCACGACGCTTTATATACGTAAGCATATATATATATATATATATATATATATATATATATATATATATATATATATATATATATATATATATAGAATAAATTGCGACTATTATTATGGTTTATTAACACCCACAAATGTTTAAATGAGTACATCAGTCTCAATTAGTAATTCTTCTACATCACCGGAGATTTCCTCATCTTGCGAGTTCAGCTATTTGCTGCACTGCTGGATAAATTGCGTCTGTGACGAGTATGAAGACGAGCACAACGACAGTTACCAACTTGATCGTCAACGTTAGTGGTTGCCACACTAAGTTTTAAAATCAGCTTACCACTTCGTATCACGCTTTGCACGGCGGCGGCGATGGGGTGTTGGCCACGGTCAGAGCACCAAATGAGCTAGCCAGCCTTCTTTCGCGCTCACCCTCCCCTTTTCTTCTCTTGTTCCGTCCTCCTCTGCCTAGATTCACATTTGCATAAACTTTTGCATATATATATATATATATATATATATATATATACAAACACGAAGAATTCTTTATATGTATGTATGCGTGAGCGCGATGAAACTCTAAACTCTCAGAGCGGCACGCGTTCGAATCGAGAGACAGAAGACGATGCAATGTGCCGAATGGTTGAATCTTTTTTTCTTGTTCGCTTAACTCACTGTTGAGATACAAGGACAGCACTGTTTGCTATGAGCGAGCAGTGTGGTTTTCTCCGTTGCTCGTCTTCATCCAGCGGTTCAAGCTGTTTTGCGGGGTCATCAGCTGTCAACAGTTCAACAGCAAATTACCGCAACAGCAGCAGCACACCAAGAATAACAACAACAATAGCGATAGCACACAGCCATTCACTAGCGGCGCTCACCGTTTTAGCGGGAACGGAGAGCTAGGTCATCGAATTCTTCAATCCTCCCTTCAAGGGCGAGGCAATTTTTCTCCTTTTCAATGTTCGAGCAAATTATTAGCACCACCAGCAGCAGAAGCGGCATAGCAGCAGCAGCAGCAAGCAACAACAACACAGCATTCATAGCAAATATACCAGGCTACAATACCAACAATGTCCACCACCCACCGCTTAATGTTAAATAAACACCACAAAGAAGAAGAAGGAGAATAATAATAACAATAATAAAAGCACATCAATAATAGGAATACGAATATAATCATCACACGAGCAGACGACACAGTACTGCTTTTGTTGTTTGTGTTGTCGGCTGTGCTGAGTTGTTGCGAAGCCGGCACCGCTCAACCACTCTCGCCTGTTCGCTCGCGCCTACATTGTTCGAAAGTTTCGAAACGGCGTCGAGATTCTGCAACAAGATAGATTAAAGCATGCGGTGAATCTCGAGCATGGTAGGGCAGCGACACTAAACGATCCTCGAGAGTACCATCAAGCACTGTCTGTCACCGCACGACGGTGCTGACTGACTAAGCGCACAGTTGGGTATTCTGTGGTACTGCAGCTTCACTCTTAGTCGCAACAACAGGTCTCTCGCAGGGTTCGCGATCGTCTCCTAGTCCAGGACTTCCAGGACTGTGTGTTAGTAACGGTGGATTGATTGACAGACGACGACGACGGTATATCGGCTGGCGATCGGCTCTCTCACGTGAAGCTCTCCGACGACACCGCAGAGACTGCGCGTGGAAACAACAACCGGAGGGATGTCGGCAATTCCTGACGCATCGTGGCAACCACCTTTTGTGGTGCTTGAGACAACGTGAGTGAGTCTAGACAATTAGATCTGAATCTAGACATATCTGAATTACTAGCCATCCGCCACGATACGACGATGCGACACATTGTCGATGTCACCCTTTTCCTTCCCTTCGTTCCTCCTCAATGATAGCAGCATCAAATAATCAAATTATTTAGAAAAAAAATCCGCCACGTGAGGCGATGATAGCAATTGTAACTAAGTACTGTTTGTAGCTCGAATAATAGTAATCATAGTATTAGTGCTCCGGTGTAACCGAGTCCGAGTGTCCACTTGTTTGTCAAGTTGTCGGTATATATATATATATATATATATATATATATATATATATATATATATATATTACGGCCTAAACACATAGTGAAAAATGTAACTAGTAAACTAGTTCGATATATGTGCGTGTGTATTTCTGCCTAGCACCTGAGCAACAGTATTGCTGTTCGACAATCTGTTACATGATCGAGATGATAAATCATTTATATACTGGATCGTATAAGAAGATACACATATTTAAACACTCTGCAACACCTCCGATGAGTGTACAATCATACATAAGACTATTGTTATCTGTAGTGTTATTAATAATACAATAAAAGAATAATAATTACAATAATATTAATTGCATTATTGAAATAGTTAATAAATAGAGTTACCTTTCAAAGACAAAACTGCTATTAGACATGATGGTTCTACTTATTTCTGGTGACATGCTTTCTTTATCTTATGATGAATTCAAATAGTTGCGGTTGTGAGCTTCTCGAGTTCCTAATGCATACGTCGCAGAATCTGTAGCATGTAATATGTTTCATTGTCAGCTTTGCGTAATGTACTAATTTAATAAATATGAAACATTTGCTCTCAGTAGAGTATCATTTATGCATGATAAACCATTAACATGCCGATTTGCTATTAATAATAACTGTGCCACTATGCCATGAAAGCTACACTAGATATATCAGGTAGGATCAAAATTTCAATTTAATTTCAAAAATAGTCTACTCTTGGAACTGCCTCTCACAACGCTTAAGATTAAACACAAATATTCTATATATTTGGTTCTACACCCGGAGTTGGTGTCTTGTTTTTGCAATGCATATTAGCATAGCAAAAGCAAGTGATTTCATCTGGTCAGGTATTATATTAATTCATCTAACCTAATTCAAAGTAGCAACTTAGTTTACTAGTTACTTCATGCTGCTAGTAATTGTAGCTTTGGGTTGGTAGAAGATAGAGAGAGTTTTCGAATAGGCGAATCATTTGGCATTGGTGCGGCGCGTATGCATGTATAATCTAGAATTGTGTTTGTGTATGTATTCTTGAGACAGGATGGGTGAGATTGTTGTCGAGCTGTATTGGCAGCATGCGCCCAATACATGTCGAAATTTTGCCGAGCTCGCGCGTCGACGCTACTACGATGGCGTCAAGTTCCACCGCATCATTTCCGACTTCATGATCCAGGGCGGTGACCCCACAGGAACTGGCCGCGGCGGTGCGAGCATATACGGCCATACTTTCAAGGACGAAATTCATCCAGAGTTGTTTCACACCGGTTAGTTAACTTCTTTTACTCTTCTTATAGTCTGTAATCTTCAGGATATTAACCGTTTTTGTAATGTGCACGTACATGTGTTGGCCGATGAATCTCTGTCCAAAAGTCAGTTGTTTAATTTTTCATGCTCATGATTGCGTTGCGAAGCATCGGCGGCAGCAACAACAACAATAAGTAAGATTCTCCACAAGTTGGTCTGATTTAGCTTGAGAGAACTCTTCCTTTGTCCTACATTTGCTACTTAGTTTTGTACAGCATATGTTCAGAATGCTCAGAGAGCTAGCCTCAGCAAAGGCTTGTTGCTGTGTTTTCGTTATAGAGTACCCTGATTTTGCGGTAGCAAAGAAAAGAAACCTAAGTTCAATAATATGATGCAAAGGCATAAAGCCATAGGAGTAGTCGTCATGCAAGTTGACAATCAATAGAAGAGGACTGTATTCGTCTTGGGCAGCAAGTGGTCTACTTCTCGATATAATGGCACAACGTTCTCGCCTGCTCACGATCAGTTTGTTTTTGTCGATCGAAGGCGCTGGCATCTTGTCGATGGCGAATTCCGGCCCCAATACGAATGGATCGCAGTTCTTCATCACGCTGGCGCCGACACAATGGCTCGACGGCAAACACACGATCTTCGCCAGAGTCTCATCGGGCATGACCGTTGTCAAGCGGATGGGTCAGGTAGCCACCGATAACGACTGACCGGCCCGTTGACGACGTCAAGATCGTCAAGGCGTTCATCAAGGGGGACCGTGACAGATTTCGTGGAGCTACTCACGATGTCATGTCCTACGTTGGCTAATGCCTAAATATATATATATATATATATATATATATATATATATATATATATAATGTATGTATATATATATATACACACATGTATATTTTCCTCATAGAACTTGTGCAGCATATATAGGGGTGTGCGTGTGTGCGAACATATGTAGATATTTAAAAAGGCCTGTATAATGTAAAAATGTATGATTTGAGGTAAAGGTCAGTCTGGCAAGAAATCGTGTATAACGAGGAACCGCCACAGGAAGACTTTCAGATGCTTCTGGCAAGTCTAGCCGTCGCGGCAGAAATGTCTCTTAGACATGTTAAATAAATAAATAATGAGTTACATACAGTAAACTTGTTTTGTTATCTCCCTTTCGGGTTGCATGCGGTATAGTGCCAGGCAGTTTGCATTTTTCTGTGGAAATAAATGAGCGAGCAACATCGGAAAAGTAAGTTTCAATCTATTGTAATTTGACGGTCACAGCACACCGTAGTGCAGTGCCTTCCCGCTGATTCTTTAAATCTACATAGGCGTATGGCAATCCATTCTGCATTTCGCTTACTCAAATGTCACTACTCAAACGTCTTTATTTATCCGAGGAGGCCCGAAAGAAGAAACTAAGGAAAAGCCCCTAGAGGTGACCTGACACGAAAAATTAGGCAGAACAAGAATAAGGAAAAATTTCCTGACAAGTTTTTATAAACAGATTAGGTCACCAATCTCTATTAACAGTGAAATCGTGCTGCGTATGGAGACAGGAGCCAGTTCAACAGATCTAATCTCCTTCGTGTAGACAATTGCTCCACGGCCCCAATTGCATTTTATAAATCTTACGAATCATTTTGACACGGCCGCCATGTTTTCCGGGATCATCATATCAAGGTAAGATTGTGCTACTTTCCGTGTGCGCAGAGCTATGTAGAACCTCGTAAATACAATACCGTAATTTCATGATCCAAGTGGCAGTTTCAATAATGTTTTAATTAATACAGGAAATATTAGTGCACATTATCTTTATTAAAACATCTGTGTGCGCCCGTCACGGCCAATTGTGTGGCCCACTTCGGAATACATTATATGGAAGGTTTCGGGAATACATGACGCCTCTAGATGTGCATCTAGAGGCGAACCAGTTACGATATTTATATCCAAATGACAACAATGGAGACTCTGATGAATATGCAACACGATCCAATGCATTTTATGTTTATTTAAATAATAAACACATATGTTTACAGCTACCTACTTGACTGAATCCGCACATGTTATAACAACTTTAAATACAGTACGTATCCTACTAACTGCAGTTATGTAGCCTTAATGTACACATTTGCCCGATACCGTTCGAGCAACAAAGACTCTCACGAAGGCAGTATGACGAAGTCATTGTAAACCAAGTGAGTCTCGACGATTCCACCTGCATTTCCGTGTAGCCAGTACGTATTAGTATTAGCGGCGAAGTCTATCTCGTTCCGGTACTTTGTCACCTTCCATTTCGTACTCGATTTCGACGTTGTTTCTTTGCCGCTTCACAACGCGACCCATCTTCTTGGCTCCGGCCTTAGACCCAGTAGCACCCTGCAAGGGGATGTACGCTCCAGGTTTGCTTTCTTTCAGAATTCTGTTGCCCCATTCCTCGATGTCCCCAACTTGACCTTCACCGTTGTCACTCTCGCTTTCGTCGGCATCTTCGCCATCTTCATCGTCAGTATCAGAGGGGCCCGCCTCGACGTACTGCACCTTAATCGACAGAAATTTCAACGGATACGTCAAACTTAGAAATTCTGCTATAGCCCAACTCCAATACAAATAAATAAACAAAGCACAAAACCCAAGTGCGCCACTAAGTGTCCTCTTTTTTCTAATGCGCTACTACAATTTGCAACCCGCACTGAAATGTTTGCATACATGGAATAGATCTCCATACCCGAAATCGAACGCACCAAAAACCCAAGAACAGAGCACACTAGCTGCCCAGACCACGCCACCACATCGGTTCCAATACAACTTGCTAGCTGTACGCCAATTATGATGCCTAACATACAACATACATTTGAACATATTAAATGTAAATATTGACTTACCACACCGTCTTCTTGTTCATCAAGTTCAACCTCCTCTTCCTCTTCCATTTCCGCCTCGTCTTCATCTCGTAACGCATTGTCAAATGCTTTTTGGGGGAAATTGTAGATATCCTTGTACGTGCCTGCTTTCAGTCTGTACAAAACGGACAAACAGGTCAGTTTCTACTTCAAGCCGACACCACGATGTTTAATATACACGTACGCAAAACACATATAGACACCATTCGGACCCTGACAATTATAAATACCAATGAGAATTACACACTCAGATCACGGATAAACAAATACTCTATGTATAGAAAATCTAGCTGCGATAGATACATAACACATTTTTAATCAATAATACAAACAAGCCTTCCAAGAAACAGGAGCGCGTAGCTAAAGAACTAACTAAAAACACTGGACGTTACCATAGCAGCTAACATTGTTGCTCTATAATTATGGTATGAATACTACCCTCCCTCCCCCACCTCTCTCTCTCTCTCTCTCTCTATATATATATATATATATATTTGGTTTAAATCTTACCTATCGAGTAATTCCTTTTCAATGGCAAGATCGAGTTTAGCGGCGATTAAGGCTTTTTCTTCACGTCGTTTTTCTCGGCGTTCAACGCGTTTGTTGATGGTCACAACCTTGGAGCGACGCTTCAATGCCAAACGCCGCATCCGTATCAGATACCTGAACACAAATGAAAACGACAATCACACGATCATTAATACGACTAAATCATCTAGTAATTGCTGGCAAACACAAGCGATAAAGGAATATACACAGGTAAAAGGAGAAGCAACACGAACATATATGAAAACACTATTGAGCAAGTGAGTGGTTTAGTGGGAAAACCTTCCATTGCCTGGAATTCGGTTAACACAGTGAGATTAAATCCAGAGCCAGTGGCTCTTAAATTCGTGTTCAGGTTTAGATTTAGATAGGGCGAATCCTGCAGTAGATGACAGTCGGCCATGGGCATAAAACTACAACAACGTAAAGCAGAGATATTCAATGCGTGATCCCCCCACCCCCTCATTAGTATTAGTGGCATAAAACAGGCTTTTCTAGGTTTTGGCAAACACAAAGGCTATGGCCAAAATTCGCCATTTTTATCCAACTGGAAAGTGAACATAAATATAACACTATGACTTATCTGCTTGGCTGGCATGCTAAATGTATCTCATGTCCTAAATACGTGTGCATTACTTAGCATTGGGAATCACTAGAAATGAAATAAAACTAAAAATTCTCAAAATAAATTTTGCAGTTAGTGAATATTGTTTGGTCAACGTCATGATGACCTTGGCGAGCCAAAAAAAAATGCGCAGAATTTCTCCTCGCTCAGAAGAACTGCACGGTCCTATATATTGGACCGATGATGTTTCCGTAACGGACGAGACGCGTTTCGACACCCAACTCGCGGAAGAAGTCGTAAGAAGGGAGAGTTATACTTACTGATGAATCTTGAGAAGCCTCTGGTGACACTTAGCGCGCATAAATCGAGGCCAGTAGAGCAGAGAAGTTTCAATTTGCTCGTGGGCTTTATCAATATTCTTCGACAGTTTCATCTTCTCCCACATGCGGGCGGGAAACGCGCACCGCTCTGCCGTCTTCATATACAGGTAGCAAATCCCTAGAGTGTCGAGTAGTTTGAAAGACAACATCCGATTAAACAGGCGGTTAGACAGTCTTGCGTTCCGTGAAATACATATATGTATATATTTGACGAGAATTATGAGCATGTACGCTCTTCAATTAGCTAGACGGAATTGTAGTTAGTCAATGATGCAAGAGTGACCCTCTCTTTCATTCACTTCGCATGTCAGGCTGTCTTCTTTTTTAATGGCAGTTTCACAGTACACGGCGGTGAATGAATTTACTCTTATAAATGAATTCGTTTTCGACTTCTAACTAACCCCCGAAAATACACCTTGATGTACTCTGGGCTTTATCACTAACGACCATAACGAGTCGTAGTTTTTTAACTGGTCAGCAATGTGAGCAGTTAGCCTACGACACTCTGGTCAAGTTTTTTGAAGAGCGCCTTATGCTGAACACTATGAAGTGAATTCCATGAATGAAATCATTCATGGGAAGAAATTAAGTCAAATCGCCTACCATTCTCCTCCTTGACGGTGGCATAAGCCGAGTTGGCCAATGGACACGACGAACGGTTGCACAGTCCTGTGAGGTTATATTCATTGCGGCAAAAGTTTGACGAGGGAGTCGTCACCTTGTGTGAGCAGAACGAATGCTTGAGAATATTCCATACCACCTGGTAAGCCAAACACAGTTATCATTAGAATTCATACAACTATTAATATTTATTAACTGCAATTTGTGTCATTATCATCACTGTCACGCTTAACCTAAATGATGGTGTACTCTGGCTGACTAGCTGAATACAACGCGGCCAACGCACATCGAACCTCGACGTTAAATATATATCTTAATTCCTTTTTATAGCTAGAAGCACGGATGCCCCGCCTAAGCATGCAATTTGATTATATTAGTTTGCATCTAGGAGAATTATTAACCTGTAAATGTTGGACCCGGTGTTCAAGATTGCAACTCAAACAGAAACAAGTGTCGTGCACTGGACAGTTACCTGAATATGCTTTAAAGTACATGAAAAAGAGCCCTTTCTTATTTCTTTTAGAAAGCAACGCTTACATACCAAACAAGAACACATTAGTGCACGTTCTAACTTTGAAAGTTTCCGTCTCGATTGAGACGTTAGAAGACTGCAAGCTAGAAATTTAGACAGAGTGAATCCCAAACCAAAATTTGCCCAGTATTCAGAACCAACTCAAGTAATGCGCTACAGGCTAGGATCATAATAGCAGTGCTCTCTCTCTGTGAGCAGCTCCAAGCTCCAAGTACGAGCAAACTGTCACAACCTACCGCCACGTTGGGCACACCTCTTTCGCATGCAAATAAGAAAACTAAAAAAAACAGTGGTGTTCGAACGTTCTAAACAAGTGCATGCCAATCAATAGATAGCTAGTATGATTATAACTAGACAGAGGCATGCATGAAGGCATTCATCGCTTTCCCACGGTACTGTCTCACGCACATCGTCGCTCTGCATTGTGAACTGTCGTCGAGGGGTTCAGTGACGATGAAACAGCGTGAAGGTTCTTCAGCACTTTGCACAACTCGGTCCGCTGCTTCCCTTAACCACCGGCACAGCAGCAACACAACAAACACACAGTGAAACACTCGGTTACGAAGTCACAGAACGCACGTGCGCCTACCGTATTGATAGATCATCAACTCGATTGTTCACACAGTCAGACAAAGAACTAATAGTCGGCCGAGATCCCACACACGCACGCCTGCCGGCTGTCGCGTGTCGAATAGAATCTGCCTGTGATTCTATAATTCCAACCACAGATGGACTGGATTACATATCTCTCTAGGGAATGGTGTTTATGAGTGTGTGTCCCGCCTGTGCATATATAAACAGATGTACAACATTGTTGCGGCGAAAGTAAATGCAATTAGGTTACAACTCTACAAACGATAAGTCCACAACAAGCTGCTGCTGCTGCTGTTGCTGCTGCAACTGCTATTTTGCATCCGCACTTTCCTTGTTCCGTCAACTATGAGTGAGTGCGAGATCGTTCCGACGTTTACAGTGCGTGAACGTGCGGAGCAAGCGTTACGCGGAGCGTTACGCGATTCGATTATGTTGAAGATAAAGTTGTGCCTAAGTGGAGCCTAATTTGCGAGTTACAAGCACACGCGATAAATTATGATGATGATCGCTCGCTCATTCATTAGGTCCGACGAACGCATGAACACGGGCTGGTTGTTGACTGACCCTTGACGATCTGGTCGTTGTTGATTCGTCGTTCGGTTTCGTGCGCGAAACAAGCCGGAAATAGGAGTCTCGTCGTTTGCACTGCGTCGACATTATCGGCTCAAAAATGAAGTCTGCCTCTCTGATTGTTGCGACTACCCAGGCTATGGGCAAAGTGCTCAGGCAGCTCCAACTGCGCGCCATCAAGAGAGTTCATGTGAAGTTCGATCCCTTCTTTCCTGCAGTCACCTCTACGCGGTACGATTTCTTTCTGAAATCATTCAGTCACGCTGATCCGCACATTGATATATATATATATATATATATATATATATATATATATAGGGTAGCCCAGAAATATTTCGAGAACAATTTAAGGAATTGTAGAGCTCGTTAAAGCAAATATATTGTCCCGATGGAACATGGTCTAATATCCTAGTACCTAAAATCCGTGACACTGGTGTTATTGGATAGGAGCACAAAATGTGAAATTGGTATATGTTCTTCAGAATTTTCTCACGAACACGACTATGTGCTTAGTTTCTGTATAGGAGGACTGATTGCAATTGCACATGTTGCGCTTTTATGTTGGGCAATAACACCATTGTCACAGATTTTAGTAATACCACTATCACTCCGAAAAAAGACTTCTCAGAGACCATGCTCCGTTGGAAAAAATATTTGCTTTTACGAGCTCTACAATTCCTTATATCGGTCTCTAAATGTTTCTGGGAGCCCCTGTATATATCTCATCCATGCAAATGTATGTGATATTTGTGTGTATTAGGTTTGCATGTTTGGGTTTGTTGTATGATCAAGTCATAAGGCATAAATGGCAGCTTAATTTAAATCCAATAGTTAGTATATATATATGTATATATATATATATATATATATATATATATATAGGAGGAATATGTGAAAAGCGATATATGGAATTGTAGAGCTCGTTAAGCACAATCTTTTTTTCCAATGGAACATGGTCTCTGAGAAGTCTTGTTTCGGAGTGAAAGTGAAATTACTACATTTTGTGACACTGGTGTTTTTACCCGACATAGGACGGCAAAATGCGCAATTGCGAGACAACCAGGAAATTCTGCTTCCTCCGGTCCAGAAGATAGCGACATGATCGCTTTAAGACAGAATTCACAAAAATGAAGTTATTTTATTAGATTTCACACCAAAATCTTTAAAATCATTATTGCCTAAAGTTTGGTACCAAAATGATCGTCATGATGTGTGCGCTTGCCTGAATGTGCTAGTTTTGAAGCGCTGTGAGTGGTAATGATTTTGAGGTATTTTGTGTGAAAGCTAATAAAATAAATTCATTTTTGCGAATTCTGTTCTAAACGACTATATTGTATCTTTTGACCGGCCTTATATGTTCAACAGCAGAATTTTCTCACGAACACGGTGGTGTGCTGAGTTTCTGTATAGGACTCAAGGGTTGGCTCGCAATTGCACATTTTGTGTTCCTATGCAAAAGCATTCGTGCCATAAATTGTAGTAATTTCTCTCTCACTCCGAAGCAAGACTTCTTAAAGAATCTTCCATTGGATTTACGTTAACGAGCTCTACCATTCCATATATCGCTTTTCACTTATTCCTCATACACAGTGTTTATATATATATTTAAATGTATATATTTGTTAACTCTACCTAGCGTACAGGCAACATAGCTCATAGTCAAAAGTGGCTTTATGAGATGTTTGAATTAACATACGCTATGCCTTTTTGTTTTTAGGGACTTCGTATATCATGTAAGCATGGAAAGAGCTCGATTGACAAATCCGTCGTGCACGTTCAAAACCGATGTGCTTAATAATCGAGAACCGCCTCAAATTGACATCACACTCAGTACGTAATCGTGTTCTATAGTTATTTTTTACCGTTTTTTATTTGGAAATTTTAAATATATTATACTTGGCGTTATATATGTATATATATATATATATATATATATTTATAGCAGCCCTAGCGGATAGGGAATCTTTATACTTATATTGCATTTATTTTGTCTTCAGTTGTAATCTAAGCTACGTGCCTGAAAAATCGTTAAAATAAGTCTGAGATGCATACTGACCAGAACGAGCTGTAGACAGATTATATAGGTGATATTTATTTGATAGATTTTGTGGTGGGCGGCCCACTGACCTCCATGAATTTGGGAGCCTCAAAATCAACGGTCGGTATACTCGAGAAAACTAAGTGCCTTGCCAAGTTACCTAGTCACGGTTGGACGGCCATACGAATTGAACCACTGAGAACAAAGAGCTTATAGAATAGATTGCAAACTACGTGACCCGCGCGGAATAGCATCCCGAAATGATTACCGCTTACTGTGGGCCAAGTGGAGGGGGAATTTCGCGTTACTAGTACGATAGCTAAGAAGTGCACGATCAGAGAGGTTAGATTAATTCTGACACACTTGTTTCAATCAAGGAAACAAAACGCATGTGCGTGCTTTATTTGTTCGATGAATTCAAAAGCGCTCTTATTAAGTTGACTGAAAGGTTAACATCGCCACTGCGATATGTTACTTTGCTGCTTTTTCAGTTAACGGCAAGAAGTATCGTCTACTACCAGAGAACCTTACCAGTCTTGAAGTGCTGCAGCAATTCGACAAAATCTGCCGCGAGCATGACCCGAATCCGCCTGAAGAAGCGCCTTCTTCGTAGCAATCCTTTCACCATGCACAAGTAGTACCAAGAATAGTTTTTACAACGTCTTTAGGTAAACATTTCATAATCTGTCATGATTGGCGAATAGAGCTGTAGTACTTTATTGATCAATGCGTGTGAGTAGTAAAGTTGTTACGTACATACAGATGGAACAAGTGCTGTTTTGTCTATTTATTACGTGTGTTGTTTCGACGAAAAGCGATTAGAAGGCTCGACGAAATAACTCACCTTGCTGTAATCACTTGGGCGGTAGCGAAATCCAGGGTCATTTGCAGGCTTTGCAACGGATAAAACTACGGAAATATAATACGCTATTAATCTGTCTAGGCTTACCGAGGCAACTGAAGTTTGCGCCACAGTATGTAGTTGTTGACATTTGATTTACTGCCTTTCTTGAGAACAGGTGTTTCGATAGAGTTTCTGAGAAGTCAAATACTATGCCGTCCTCGTATGATCTAGTGAGGAAAACACAGGGGTATGGAGATAGTCTTTTATAAAATATAGAAGGAATTTGATTATTGGAAGTTGTCTTTTTATTCTAATTGCCCATATTAGTATTTTTCTGTTTAACTATTTGTTCGCATACCTAAAAAATTGTTTTGAAACTAAGATCCGGCTCATCTGGGAGTCGCACCTTGTACTAGCTCTGGTTACTTAAATTCGTTCTTTGGGCTCAGGCCACTTTTCATTATACACTTAAAAATATTGATGTCCATGCAGCGTAGAGTCTCCGAGAGTTAACATCTCTTTGGTATAAACTTATCGCGACAGTCGCGGAATCAACGGGTCTATACCTCGCCCCCGTATTGCCCTTCGCACTGCACGGAACAGAAGTGCTTTGCACTCGGCGCAGAGAGGGTGGCAATGCTGTCAGCCGGGCTTACCGCGCCACTTCAACTGAATCTCGGTGATCCTGGCCGGCCTTCTGCCCTGGGTCTTACTGTCCAGCGATCGCAGTAAGTGATTCCTTTCGAGAGCCAAGCAGGCTAAAATGAACGCGTGGGCGGAGAAGTGGGAGCACCATTCCCCCCCGCACAACGTCAGGGGCAAACGGACACGGCTACTCATCATGGACATTCGGGCATGGTACGACTGCCCTTGTTGAGAATTGGCAAATATTGGCTTTGCTGGACCAAACACCAGCTACCAGAAAAGCACATGTGATGATCTCGAGTCCTCTCGAAATCTCCCAGAAAGTCCAGACTGGCAGAGGCTAATAAATGCAGAAAATACTCTCGCCGCATTCAGTTTGTCCATTGAAGTTTAAGCCAATGGGAGGTCCAGGTCTCCTTACACTCAAGCTGATTCAGCGGGTGGGTAGGAGTCTTAACCTTTCGACGGGAGTTCCGAGCGTATCCGATTTTTTGCGTCTTAGGCTGTCGCTCAACATTCAACGAGGAAATGCAGCATCTGTTCGAGGCACAGTGTTGAACTGGGCTGATTCTCCCGCTCTCGCGGAGACAATTGTTATATATATATATATATATATATATATGCTATTTTTATGGACACTCAAATTCGCTCAAATGTCAAAAAAGTGACGCACAATGTTGGGCCGCTGTATGTCTTGCTCTTCCAGAGCAAAGAAACTAATGGGTTAACCCTTTAAAAGTTCAAAGTAGGAAAATTGGCTGTTCACAGCGCTTTTAGAATTAAAACGAATAATATTATTTTGTTTGAAAATGTCCTTTTTTCGATTTACTTTCCGAAAAGCTCAGTACATTTTTCCTACCGATATTTCAGAGCACTTATACCGCTTGGGTAGAACTCCGCGTAATTAGACTGAAAATAGACGATGAGAACAACCTTAACCTCTTCATTGCTTGAAAAACACTTTCCACCGAGACTATTCTTAAAGGGCAATTAATCACGGGGGGGGGGGGGGCAGGTCCGGAGGAAAGGGGGCAGTTCAAACTTCATTTCGGCCAGTTTTGTGAACGCTAGCCGCAAAGCATTATCCTGGCGAAACAGGACAACCTTTTTCTGCAAAGCTGTTTCTCAGTGAGTTATTGTGCAGGCGGCACGGGAAAAGCAGTCACGAAATCGTAACGGCCAACCACTATAATATATTGACTATATAGTAGTTCATATCTGAGAGAGGGGGACTTTCATGACACGGTAATTACAACTTCGATAAAGTTTACCTAGGACGAGAGCCTTTAAGGCCTATATATACTTTGAAGTGGACGGATAAATAAAATGAATCAATTTTGGAATATATACTACGGTAGCGATGACAAGCACGGTCTGGCGAGCAGCCGTATATAAGAGTAGACATTTAGCTACGGTGTTTGCGGCCCACGGGTTTCATCACGTGTGATGCTGATCTGGGCAGTGCGACATATACCACGCCGCAGCATGTCCAGCAGTTTAGTCAATAGCTGAACTAGCAAGATGAGAGAAGACCCAATGATGTGAAGGAAGCACTAGTTGTATCTGATGTATATGTTATAATTTTAATAATAATTTTACACAGCCTGGTTGTTAATCAATATTAAATAGTATATCGACTGCAGGCAAAGAGTAGATCATTCTAAGAATTGTTTGAACTACCTAATAGGTACATCGGTCTCATTTAAAAAGCACCTCCGGCAAAGTATTTTCAGAATTTGCTTTTGTACACCTTCATACAGACTGAGATAACTTCTTTGTATAGCTCTCATACGGAACAGTAGTACAATAACAGCTTGCTGACTACCAGTGCCTTATATACATGGATATATAAAATACAAACGGATATTCTATATTAACGTCTTGTATTAATCGACACTGTAATTGTGGAATTATTGCATCACTTTTGACAGGTGTGCTATTTAGTGAGTCTGTAGTCAGCCGAGTTGCCACAGAATCGTCTCTCAATCAATACTAGCAGGTCTGACATGGCTCGGGACTCGTACAGGCAATGTTTGCCTTTGCAGAATGCTTGCCTTTGTCATCCACTGTCAATAAAGCAGCTTAAGAGAAGACGTATCTTGGTTTTGCCATGTAACTCGCATGATCGATACTAATCGACTTCGGCCTCTTTCTGACTACTACGCAGTCTATTCGATTCAGTTGTTATGTTTGTGGGCCGCAAGTCAACTGTGTCCTCACCCTTAAGACACAGCGGTTAGTTTACTAATTCCATGCAGTTTTGGGCATATAATCTGTATTTTCTATAGCTTGTATGGAAACATTTAGCAGAATATACGAATGTTTACAAACCAGTGAGAATACAATAACGGTGCGTTTAGATGGGCACATACGAACATGCGTTGCTTAGTTGGTGCAAATCATACGACAACACAAAGGGATAAGCTACATCCTGGTGGTTTGCTTTGTGGTCCTGCCTGGGCGAATACATTGTAAATTATAACATAGCAACGACGTGCGAGCCGGTACGTTCAAATTCTGGTTTAGATGAGAAGCTCGAGCGAGTCAGAACGGACTTGACCCAGATAAAATTCCCTTCAACACTGAAACCGTTGCCTGCGGGACGAGCGGACCAGCAGATGGTCGGTAATACTTTGGGTGTATGCGCGGTGTATGCGCAGGGTACTTCCTGTGCGCGAGTCACAATCAAAAAGTGCCCGCTTTGACTTTTGCTTTGTGGAGGAGGTGTTAAATGCAGTTACGCACTATCGCTACGAGTCTCTCTCTCTCTCTCTCTCTCTTTCTCAGGCAGTGTGGAACTCGACCCCAACGGTTGGATGTTGCTCCGTTGAGAACCATACCCCTTAAGCTTCACTCTCTGATAGCCCAGATCTTCATAGAACAGTACTATAGACTACCCGCTTTGACTGAGACGCCTCGAACTTTCCAAATTCCAACCACTAATCAGCTCCATCCCATCTGCGCGATCCTCACTGAAGCTAAGAGAAGAGAAAAACAAAATAGGCACACAAGAGAAGACCAGAGCAAATAGGGAGCAAAAGTGTAACACCCCCCTTCACTTTAAAGTCAGATGCGCGAAAGCCTCATAACATAACGCTCATAACATTGCTGCCCCCCTAATCTCGTCTTCGTCAACCGATAAGTGGCTGCTGACGATGCGTGTGCGGCGTTGGCGTGCTTCCGTTGTGTACGGGCGAGAGCCACCCCTAAGGTTTTGTCGGCCAGAGGTAGTCCCAAGAAGGCGGAAAGGGTGCGCGGCCGTACCGGGGCGCTTCCGGCAGGACGTCCGAACGGCCAGCTCGAGTTGAACCTTCAGGCGGTAGCAGATGATCCTGGATTTTTTCGGAGAGTGCTTACGCGAGACCAGCCATGGGTATACGATTATGATATCGAGACCAAAGCCCAGTCCTCCCAGGTAGTGCTTTCAAAGCGATGAGAGCCGATTGAACAAAGACAGAGCAGATACAACCAACCAAGGTTCTTTTGACAGTTTTTTTTTCGACTATAAGGGAAATCGTCTTCCACGCATTTCTTTTACTTGGCTCTAATACTACTGCGAAATTTCGTACTTATAGACGCCAAAAGTTCATTTTATTCATGGGGGATACAGTTGAGTGCCGATACTGGGTGGTCGGCCGTCGCATCGGGTGTCGGCCGATTATTTATGTAAGTGCAACTAGCCAACTCCGTCATGTCTGATTCATTGACTAGTGGCCAGCCAGTCGATGACTGTTGTCCTTGTATCGCGCACTATCTTGCACGTTCTCACGCTGATTTTCGACATCAGTCCGAATTTGCAATATTATTGTTGTTATGGGACAACACCTTCGGGAATGCCTGATGCACGACTCGTGCGGGATCCCGCAAGCCCACTCATTTCTGCCGATCTGATCAGAGTCGGAATAGAGCGGCATTTTTTTGACACTATTCTTCCCAATCTCGTAACGAGACCTAACACAACCACTATGCCCGCCGTCGATAGAGAGCGAGCAGACGACCCACAAAATGCCCACCACCGATACAATAAAAGAATAATAATTATTACTATAATAGGTCTGCGGACGTCTTTCTCCCAGTCCGCGCCACCATCTATCTGTTGCTTTCCTTTCCCGCTCGCCGCTCGCTGTTATTGTTGTGGTTGTCTTCGTGAGACGAGGACTCCCGTAACCGTTTCTACGGTTCGCGTTTTGGCACTTTGTTGTTGTTGTTGTTGTTGTTGTTGCCGTCACACTCACCATCATCATGACCACCACCATCAATGTCCGTCGTCATCGTCGTCGTGAAACAACATAGATGGACGTCGTAAATGACAACGTCGTCCAAACGTTGTCTAATGCGGCATCAACCGTTGCTGTGATGTTATTTATTGGACCCATTGGTAAGTGGCAAGAGCCAGGCAAGCAAGAAAGTAAGCCCATGCAGGCACTAACCTCACTTACTCAGGTGATTACCCTACTCAACTACTACCCATAGGTAAATAAGCAGCTTTCAAGCAGACCGACCTTAACTTACCCTATCGGGAAATAAGCAGCAAACAAAGCAGGACGACACAACTACAAATGGGTAAATCAATCAGCCAACCAAGCAGAAGACACAACTACCATAGGGGTAAATAAGCAGCAAACAAGCAGACGACGACGGCGGTGATCGCGAGCTACGACTACCATTGGACTATGGAACTACTGACCTTGGTCTATTGGTACTACTACGTTACTCTACAGTGTAACAGAACAGCTGCGGCGGCGGCGGCAGCAGTGGCAGCAGAAGCTAGTGCAACAATACACCAGACACAGACCAGAGACAGAGAGAAGTAGGCGGTAGACCTCGTAGTAGTAGTAGCAGTAGTCTGTAGGACGAAGAACAGCGAGTGGGTCGTTCAGTCGGATTGTACGGACGTCCGTCCGTACGGCGATGATGACGACAGCGGAGTGAGGGGGAAACGGACAGAACACAGAGGCAGACGTCAGACGTTTGGCCTGGAGGAGGGAGGAGTTTATGTAATCATAGCCACTGTTAGTAGAGCAGGTAGAGAGACGAGCAGCAAGCAGGCTTGTGGTGGTAAATAATCATAATAATAATAATAATAATAACAATAAGTGGTAACAAGAAACAACAGCTACAGCAGCAGCAGCAGCACGGCCAAGCGCAGCACCAACCCCAACAAACATTACAGCAACCAACAACCACAACAACAACAAGAGCAACAACAACAACAACAACAACAGGAACAAGAAGAACCACCGTAACGGGAGCAGCAGCTGCAGCAGCAGCATTACCACCACCACCACCGCTGGTAGACATAGCATAAGGCGACGTCTTTCTTCTTTTTGCCGAAGAAATGAAACGGCTGTGCTCATTCTCCGTTCGGTAGTTTTACTACCAGCGGTTCACGATTGCCACCACTTCCACCACCACCGCCACCACCATCAGGAACAGTGTAACAGTGGCCAATAGTCACCATTGCTAGCAGAGAGGCTGTCTGTCTGTCTGTATAATTGGCTGGCTAGCTGGGTAACTTCTCTACTATAGTAGCAACACATCTGTCGTACATGTCGATGTTGACAAATGCTGTTGTTGGTGTTGATGGTGTTGTTGTTGGTGTTGGTGTTGTTGTTGTCGCTTTAGTGTGAAGTTGACAACAATGCTTATGATGCTAAGGTGGAATAACGAACACGATGTATATAGAAGCCACCGACCATCATGACATCATGACAACATGACGACATGACAGGGCGACAGTTCGACACTTTGGTGCTTGCTGTGAAGTTTGCCGTCGTTGTGTGAATATATATATATATATATATATATATATATATATCTAGATGTAGATGCAGTTGTGTGTAGTGTGTTGTGGTTAGTGTTGTTACGTTAGCGTTCGTTCGGTGGGTGGCAATGTGTGCACAAAATGCACAGTGTAAAATGCACCGTAAGTAACGGCAGGAGGCCATTGGCTTTGCTTACGTCTATGGATGGATGATATGTGTTAGCGTGCCTGGGTGCCTGTGTGATCAGCGGATGCGTGATGAAGAACTGACCACATCGGGAGCTGAGTAGCGGATTCGTGCGTTGGTTGCGTTGCTTTGGTTTGCTGGGTAACTAACAACTGGTATTGCTGATCGTATTGCGGTGCCGGTGGTGGTGGTATCTGTATGGGTATGTGCCACTTCTGAGCGTATTGCCACTTTTGAGCGTACTGTACACTGCAGCGTTTGCAGCGTATGCTGAATGCGTGTGAAGCTAAACGTGTCAAAAACCAACCAATCAACCAACTGACCGATTGACCGACAGGGAGACACACGGAGACAGGCGAACGGACAGATATATGCTGGTACTGCTAAGCTGAGCAGCACCTCAAACATCGTTCTTCGTCCGTTTTCTTGTTCTCCATAAGTTGATGCAGCCACCGCAGATGCGCCAGCAACAGCAGCAGCAGCAACAGCAGCTGCAGAACTGGTAGCCCGAAACTCGACGGCTTTAGTCTAGGAGGAGGCGGAGGACTTCTCCTAGTCAGCTGCGGGCAGCTGCCGTTGTTCCTTCCAGCAAGAGTAACAATGAATGGCATGACCATCAACAGCAATCCATAACACCAGTAACAATAGTCATAATCATAATCATTTTGACAACAGCAACAACCGCAGCAGCAGCAGCAAAAATAACTGGAGCAACAACAAGAACAACATAAACAACCGCAGCAAAAGCTAGAACAAGAACAACAACAACAACATAATACAAAAATGACAACAATGATCTAGCGTGGGATGAATCCCCAGCTGAAACTGTTCCTTTTGTTGTCACATCGAAGTTCGCGCTCGTTGACTGGTCGTTTGGTAGCGGTTCGCTTGCACCAGTAATACAAAGGAAAAATCGAAGAACAGTATGAAAATAATAATAACAATAGTGAAGACTGGTTGCTCTTCGTGGTGACATGTTGCGGCTGCTACTGTTGCATACGCCGATGATACGACAACGCCGCCATCCTCATCATCACCACGACCACTACCACGACCACCACCAACATCAGTGAGCCAAGAAGACAAATGGGAAGAAAGAAGACCTGTCTGTTGTGAAACGTATCAGTCGCCACCGCCGCCAACCATTACTGACTGCTACGGACTACAGGCCGACTGTAGACCCGGCGCCATCGGCAGGGCAGGAGGAAGAAAGAGAATTCGTGTCGATCAGCTGACCAGCAAAAGTCGTTGTCGTCGTCGTCATCGTCGTCTGATATCGTGGTATCGTAGTGTGGTGGAATTGACGGGTCGCGGCAGTGGAGGAATTGGGCCCGGCGACGTTGTTGTGTTCGGCGATGTGTATGGAGAAATGTTTTCCTCTGGGCCGAGGTTGGTGCGAGGTGATATAGCGGAGTATCTGTGAAGGAGAGCGGTCGTGCGTGGAGTGCAGTGGACCAACAACCACCGCCACCACTACCTCCGCCACCACCACAACCACAACCACGATCACCATCGGCAGGAATACAAAGGAAAAAATACAACTACTACCACAGCTCGACGTAGATGTATACACAAATATATGCATGCATGCACGGATGCATGCATATACACATGTGAACGTACGTATCGGGTAGATACGTACATGCCACATGTATTTAGATGCCACTGATCGATCTTACCAGCAGTTATCACAATGTCATCAGCGTCATCAGCATCATCATATTCATCTCGTCGTGTGGGTTGTGTGCGTAGTGGCTGACACCATGCAAAAGTGTGCAGCATAGCAGCAGAAGAAGAAGAAGAAGAAAAAGAAGAAGGAAGAAGCATGTGTTGGTGTTGTTGGTGTTGTCGCCTTGGTCGTGCGACCAATGCGACTTGATGTGCGACGATGTGCCTCGCTATGGATACGCTTGAACTGCAGTTGTGCAAGTACAGCGGTAACAACAACAATAACAACTACAACAACGACAACAACAATAGAGGAAGCAACTACGACAATAATTACAACAACGGCCACGACAAGAACAATAACAAGTGAACCTTGTAGATACTAACAACAACAACAACAACAATAACAACAACAACAACTGGACCAACAGTAACAACAACAACAACAAAAACAACGACAGCCACGACAGCAGGGAAGAGAGCAATAGGGCATCAGCCAACACGAGCTGTAAGACAACAACCCGTTTCGGCATTTTGCCCCCTGTAGTGCACGCCTCTCGAGGGGATGGCCGCCACCCTCTAGCTCAAAGGTCTTGAGAAGACCGCCCCTGGAGCCATTTTGGGGGGGGGATTGTTGTCAATCTCGGCGTTCGTCATCATGTGTGAAAGTGAAAAAGAAGCCTCGACACTCCTCGGGAGGAGAACGTCAATCTCGGAGAGTAGTCCGTCGCGACCAGCGCCATCACCTCCACCCGCATCTCGTGCGCCTTGAGCTCCACCAATGAGCTCGTCGTCTTCACACCGCCATCATTCGCTATCGACCGTCCATGTATATTTTTAATTATTACTACTATTCGCAGGTGCTCGCACTCGAGTCACAGACAACACAGCTACCGTAATAATTGTTCGGTAACTCGTCTATGTTGTTGTTGATGAGTGGTCGCCGGCCGGCGGTGAGGTTGGCGCCGACGGTGAGGTCGACGAAGGCCGTGAGGTCGACGGCGTTGAGAACGGCCACACGAATTGTAGCCAATGGTGAACTACTTGTTATTGTTGTTAATGCCGGTGCCGGTGCATGGCAATGGATGTACAACAGTTGAGTGACGACGACGACAACGACGACAACAACAACGACACCAACAACAACAACAACAATCACAGTGCCAAACACGATATCGACCTTTTCATCATCAGCTTCCTCACCATTACGCTGACCATCACCACCACCACGACGAGTGGTGTGGACGGAACAACTAGAAACGCGACGATCAACACCTGCGCTACTAGCAACGATCGCTACAGCGGCAGAGGCAGCTCCGCCGGCCTCCGGCCGGTGGCTGCGGTGGTAGGTACGACCTCAACGAAGACATCTTGCCATCGTCTTCATCGTCGAACCTGTCGCTGCTGCTATTGCTAGTGCTGCAGCAGCAGCAGCTGTTGTCGTCGTTGTTGTTGTTGCTGACGCTTTGTGGCCATTCTTGCCACCATCATCGTCACGAACACTGTTCTCATCATCACCATCGTCTTTATTATTATTATTATTCTTCTTCTTCTTCTTCTTCGAGTTTGTGTCCCTCAGCGTCATCAGTCGTCGTCGTCCATTGCCGGGACAGCTGCAGCACCAACATCTGCAGCGTTGAACCTAAAGCCCCACAACCAGGATCAGGCGTGCTGCTACCTTGGCGGTGCCGCACAGCGTTGCAGTTGGTGCAGCGTTCGCTGTTATCGTCGGCGTCGTGACGACTCAACAAGCACCAGCAAGCAAGTTTCCCCTCTTTGTATGACAACACCGCGGTGAAGTCGACTTGGTCGATGTTTGTGCTTTGCCATCGTCACCAACCGATGATACGATTGGTGGTGGTGCAGTAAATCGTGTGCGAACTCACACACTGTTGTTGAAGACGCCGCTGGCGTTGGCCACGGCTGCCGCAACAGCAACAACAACAACAACAAATCATCATCAACAACAACAATACTAATAACAGCGACAGCTACCACCCCAACAGCGACTACCCCTCGACAGCCCCAGCAACGAAAACGACTTAATCGTCGCTAACGACGCTACTACAGCTGGCCGCAGCAGGGGGCTTTGGCCAGCTGCTGCAGCAGTGGCTGTAGCAGCGGCGGCAGCAGTTATCCCCGTATCGTCGTCGCATCTCTTGTTGTTGTTGTCGGTGTCGTTGTTGTTGTCGTCGTCATCGACAACAATAACAACGACGACGATGATGATGACGACGATGTTGACGACGACGACAACCACAACCCCAGGAATAACAACAACAACAACTTTAAGAAGAAACAACGACAACGTCAAGAAGAACAACAGCAACCCCAACGACTACCTCAACAACCATGAGGACGAGGCCGGCCGAGGGTAGTCGCCGTTGCGGGCGGCAACTGCAGCTGCACCAGCAGCATCGGCAGCCCCACCAACCATGGTGGTTCGGGGGTGTCAGTTGTCCCAGCGTCGTCTCAATGGCCAACGACGACGTGCCCACCCCCAAGCTCACCGGCGCCACCACCGTTGCCACACCTGGGGGGACTACGGCCAACAGTTGCAGTACGAATAGCCGCCCCCACAGCAACAGTAGCAATGGTAGCGACACAGCTTACAGCTGCTGCAGTAGAAGTTGTGATAGTAGGGGTAGTAGTAGTAGTATGCGTAGTCGCATGCAACGAAGCAGCAGAAGTCGTGGGTGGGTCGGGCCACGACGTTCGGGCGGTAAACGCCATCATTGCACTATTCCTCGTTGTGCTGCTAATTGTGGTCGGCGGTTCGCCGGGAGCCGTCAACGCGGCATCGTCAGCATCTCAACCGCCCCCGCTGCCGCCGTTAAACGCTGCTGGCTCAAGTAGCAGCAGCAGCAGCAGCAACAATAGCAATAGTCATAGTAGCCACAATGCCAGCAACGCCAACAGCAGCAACAACAATGTCGCCGTGCCCGAGCAGAGCTCAGCAGCGACACCGTCTGCAGCAGCCGGCGCCGGGATGGCCGTCGCTACAGGTGGCGCCTCCGCGGGAGGAGGCGCCCCCGGGGGTTCAGGGAGCTCAGGAGTGGGGGTAGTGGGGACGGCAGCGGCGGCAGCAGCAGCAGCAGCCGGTGGCCCAGCTGCCACATGCGGACTATGCGCGTTCGGCCGCTGCGAAGCGGGAAAGTGTGTCTGTAATCCTGGATTTAGCGGCGAAGATTGCACTCGATGCTCGGGCAGGATCAGGTACGTACGAACACTGGTAACGCAACGGAGGTGGCTTTCTTCTTTCATCGGTCCCCCACCGATCCCTCTGTAGAGCGCGCGGAGGGAGGAGGGTGGGGTGGAGATCGCCGCGCTATTCTTTCTTTTCACACAAACTCTTGCGCGCGTATACATGAGACAATACGACGTACGGCCTCAAAGTAGTTAAAATAATTTTATTTTCTTGAAACAAGGGTTTATTTACCTTCATATGCACAAGTATCTTAATGTTTAATATATTAAATATATAATTTTGTTTGTATTATTGTTATTGCTTGAGTGCTGGTGACCACTCAACATCATCATCTTGGCTTTGCCTATTTCTATAATTCCAACGACACCCACTCTCTGTCGGAGGAACACGGTCGATCTGGTTGGGTCCGCTGTGGCCTCAGAGATTGGCTTGGAGAGTTTCTTCCCAAGCTGTTTTGTCAATTTAAGTCCATCCCCAAACGGTCCAGATGACTCAAGATCGAACGCCATCACAACGTAGTGCTCAAGAAGATGCGCGCATAGGCGCCGTTTCTGCATCTCCCGTTGGTGAATGAGGTGGCCGACGCCCGCGCTGGCTAGTCCACGATAGCCGAGGGCGTACGTGTCGGAGACTAGTGACCTAGTAATAATTATCATTATCACAATATTATGCACTATTAACTTGACAATCATTGCTAAAATGAGTGCCAGAGTTGCTATTGTTTTGGAAAAATAGTGGCGCAGTGCAGTTGCAATAGCCTTACTCACGCTATGAAACATCATGCCATAAATGACAATGTCATATTGATACACAGCAAGTAAATAATCGGTTCGTTAGTCGCCCCAATAGCCATGCCTATTGTCAGACCGCATTTTCACCTTTTCACGGCCGGCTGGGAATATATTACCTGGTCATTCATCAACTTGAGAACGGTTTCGAGGGCCGTATCTGGAAATTCAATATTCGGTATCACCCATCAATTAGCCATGTGAACCAACAGTGAATGGGTTGCTACCTCTGCGTGAAGTAACACGCTGCAGCTACAGCCAACACACTGTTTCATCCGGCTGGCTATCGAATGAATGCCAACTATAGAAAGCTGTTTGGCGAGGCTCCAGACTGCCGCCCTCGCAGTGTAGCGGTGATGGGTGGGAATTCGAACAGATTCGATTGTTGATGTCGCCTTGGACGGCAATCATTAATACTCATTATGATTTCATTCATTCCGTTGCGCATCCGTTTATTTACTCGCTCTGCTATCACCAGACAGCAAACAGCAGCATCATTATCATTAACGTGCTAATTAACTGCACGAGTTTACGCGGCCGCGCTGCGTTCTTGTTGTAACCTGATTAGTGTGTTATATCAATCTGGTGACGGATTACTGCCCATCACCAGATTGACATCGCAAGAGATTGATATCCCCATGTCGTTGATTGTAACCGAGAATTGATCATTACTGTTAATTATCATTATCATTATCATCATCAAAATCATAATAATTCTTATCGAGACTGTACGCTGGAGAGTGTCACCCTGCTCTCGAATGTTCGACAACTGTGGCCTATTTGGAAACAGTACGAAGAACTAAGATTACCAAGGTAACGATAAAGAAGAAGAAGAAGAAGAAGATAAGTATGAGGAAGAGGAACAAGAATCATAAAAGGGAGCTTCGATCAGAATAGACTAGGAGTGCGTCGTAGCGCATGCGTTTGATTTATGACGACTATTTATCATTACGGCTCGTATAGCTCGCTAGCACGTCTGAAGCCAGTTGATTGAGCGAGAACTGAATGCGTTGCGCTTCAAACAACTTTTGCCTTGACAGCGCACTCCTAGCGGCCTAGCGCTTGTGCGAGCTCACCACTAAGAAAGATCACGCGCGGCGGTCTTTCTCCGAATTGTTTGTCATCGTCGAGCGTTGTTCGTTCGTTGCCTTTCGTAATAAGTGAGTGACTCGTGTAACGTTTGGTCGCCAGCCCCCTTAGGTGCTTCTAGTCAACGAATACGTTAGGTGATGAATTCTCTGGATTATCGGCTGCCGAACGCTCTCCTATAAAAATAGTTCGGATTGTTTCTTAATTAGAAATATTTCCTAATTAACAGACAGTTGCGACAAGTGTGTGCTGGCATTTCGTCGTACGCTCGTTCAGCCCATAGTGGAAGCTGCAGCTTCCTTTGCCAAAGATCTGTCTTCGAAACTGTAAGATTGCCAAACCTATCTATCTTGACACTGTTCCTTGCGTCGATCGCCGGTGATTTTCTCCATGCGTTTTGCGATATCCTTGAGGAACTTATCAGGTCCTACGCTAATGTGACCCAATGTCGCCAGAGCAATAGGAACAAAGCTGCAGTAACAGTTCTTGAAAACTAGTGATAGTTTCTTCGCTTTTCCGAGTCTGCGTGCTCTGCGACCCATCTATACTCAATTGAGCTGCGGCATCGGTGAGACGACGACGCAGCGGTACATGAGACCATAACGTCCCAGACTAAGCTTGGACGCTTTTAATGCCGTGCACCTTTGGTCTGGTCCTGCATGTGACAGTCGGCACATATTCACCAGGTACATAGTGCATGGTTATCACTACCTGGTATGTTCAAGCGCAGCCTTTCACGAGGAGTACGAGTTGTGCCTGCAGAGGTGTGCCAAGTACCGTGCAGTGGAATGCACAGCGCTGGACAAAAAATCGTTGCGCTACTTCTCTCGCCGAAAGCGTGAAGAAGATAGAGTATCATGAAGAAACATCTTGAACTGTATATTCTACTCATTCTGTGTGAAATAAATATAATTGAATTGAATTAGTCTGTCTACGGCGTGAATTAATCTAGTTTAAAAAATTCTTTTCCCGGTAGTGTTCTGTAGAGCACACATTGAAGTTTAGTATCACCTTGTGTAATTTCCTTTCTGGGCCAGGCTAAGGCCAGCTATGTCGATTGCTTGTCAACGACGTGTTATAGTGGCAGCGCTCACCTCGTAACATATGTACACATATTTGTGCATATTGGATGCGTGGGAAAGGTTTGACCGTGTCTGGCTTTCAGCGTAAAAGATCATTTGCGAGAACATGCGGGTTTATTTCACCACTAACATAGTTTGCCTTCCTATCAACCGTCACTTGCCAACGATCAATCAGCTTTTTGAATCTCTCTTTTGCGAACATCTTCGTTTTTAGAGCCGAGCATATATTGTAGCCTATTGTGCACCTTCTCCAAAGATGTGTGAATTTCTTCCTAGCTACAACACGTTCAGACGATGAGAAAGGCGCGTCATTCAGAGAATGTGGGGTATACTCAATTTGGTGCCAACTCAGCTCATAAATTCTGCGGATACTGGGACGGCTCACAAGAAGTCGCGCTTTTATGTAGTGAAAGGTAATTTATTTTGTGTGTTGATGAGTTGTAGACGCGCCACTAGGCGATTGTTTTTTTTGGCATTCCTTGGAAGTGCTGCTTGTAGTAAAAAATCGTATGTTTCGTCTGATTCGGTTCCAGAAGTTTAAAGTGAACAAGTCAACATTGAGTTGAGTGCACCGTCTCGCTTGAGTTAACTGCAGGACCTGCTGCTAGTGACCCTCGACGAGAACCTTTTCTGTTTACGTTCTCGAGAAAGCTGCATGCTTGTTACGTCGCAGGTAGTTGAATGATCGAAAAACAGATATTTGTTTGATATCGGCCAAGCAGAAAAATGCCCACTGGTAAATTTAATGGCGTCACACTGGTAACTCCTCCCGTAATGACAAAGGTCGTCCGAGCTTTGGTTTACCATGGTTTGCGTTAATGCTTCTCACTACGAAGCCTCTTCAATGCAGTGTTTCGTCTGAAAGTATTTTGTAGCGCGTGCACGGGTTGCTACGGAATCTTTGCTGTGTGTGTGTGCTATGAAGTCCGATCGAAGGTAATAATAAGATCGAAACGCTGTAAGCGTAATTTTGTTAAAAGCCGGCCACAAAGAAACGGACGAAGGTTGCCTTAAAGCTCTTAACTGTTGCTGAGTTCTTTGCTGCGCGTGCGATCAAACAGACGTCAGAGAGAGAAGTGTCTCTGACATAGTATCTTCCCTGAAAGAGCTTCGTGCATTTATCGTTGAGTGAATGCCTTGTTGAACTTTGAATTATTTATTAGCCAGCTAGTTAACGCCGAGTTGTTATAGAGGGAGAACAGAACGGCCAGTACTTGACCAACTGTTGTGGCAATATGGTGAAGATTGCTGCACTGTGCATTATCCGTATTCATGTTTAAGATAAAGTATGGACTGGTCGCCGTGTCGGTTCGTCAGACAGTATGTTAAGTGAAGCATTCTTCTTTTTTCGTAGATTTCAGTGTCATAAATGTCGAATATTCGTCCTATAAAGCAGCTTGTACACTTCGAAGGCGCGCAAATGCTTGACGCTTTTCTGCTGGCCTGGTCAAGGCTGTAACTTACCGATGCTTCGACCTTTTTAGTCATCTTTAAAGCGGTCATACTGGATTTGTTATGACTTTTCGCTAGACGTGTAACAGCAGGGCAATGTTCAACCTGATTTTTAGCAATCAAGGATGAAGAAAGAATTCCGAGCAAAGTGACTTAGTAGCACACTCATTGGGTTCCTTTCAGTAAGTTGTAGGGTTTAACTCTTAGACTGGCCACTATTAAATTAGCTTTCATAGTTCCAGTTTATACAAGGTGAACGTCGGAGCAGAGAAAAAAAAAAATAATAACTTGAACACAGAATATCCCGGGATTTAATTCTTACATGTGGCAACTCGTCAGTTTTTTTTTTAAAAGACCGCTAGCTATCCGTCATATTATTTTATAAACTTTGTTGTCTGTTTGTTGGCGATTACCTTTAGAACGGGTGAAATTCCCTTGTCCTACTTACTTAGTTGCAAAACGAGCTGGACATTTAACATTCCCAGCGATAAGAAGTAGACGCAGCAGGAGCGCGTAGTTGGTAATGTAATGTGTTCGGCTACTTGGAAGACTTTTTAAAGTCAAGGTGCTTTTCGTCAATTCTAAAAAACGTCTGCGAGATGAATGATAATTGCCTGGTTCACGACATTTGGCGTGTGCAGTAAATCACGGGTCGTGGATAGTGAGGGGTGATTTAGTAAAGTGCAGCACTGATAGGCGTAGTATTAGTAGGGACAACTATGTTTGGATTACGGGTTTTATTTTTGGTAAAAGTACTGCCGCAAGCTAGTGTAGTTGTCACGCTATTCACAAAAAAATGCAAATGGGGGCCGTTTATCTGGCTTCCCGTGTTTCCCCCTCCTTATGAATGCTGAAGCGTACATCCGGATTGTCATCCAACCTTTTCATTTTCTAGAACTCGGTTTCGGACGAGCCCCTTAGGGGTGTCGTAATGATATAATTATAATAGCTAATCGATTAAACTAATATTACTGGCAACCCATGTGAAAATGGTAATTGCGGTAATGCATATATATATATATATATATATATATATATTGATTCGACTGGCACCTGCCACAGCTCCTGTCAGTCCGTACCGGTGTGGAGCTTAAGGGGGGTGTGTTTTATGGGACTCGACGGAACAAGTTCCAGCCGTCGAGGCCGAGTCCCACACAGCGCGTGTAGGCTGCAGTGTCGTTGCGCCAGTGTGTAAATGCGTTCACCCTCCTCCACAAATAATATATATATATATATATATATATATACATTTGACCCTAAATCCAACAGAAATCGCTTTTAAATATATGTATTTGATGTCTTGGCAATTGGCAAACATATTTTTCACGCTATTTCGTCTACAGGAGTTATGTGCTATTCGCAAGACACTATCATTTGTTTTTGTAAGAAGTGGAAAGGGCGACAACCATTTTAAGAGTAGATTCGAGTAATTTTAATTGTATGAATAAATTGTGACTCGTAAAACATTACCGAATGGGTGTGTGATTCTGGTCGGTTAAGAAGATATATATATATATATATATATGCGCTGTGACGAGCACATTATTGACGTTTGCGATCAACCAAGATGCCCGTGGCACGATCGCGTCCTTAAATGCACCCATCGTCATTGCCTTCTTGTTACTGGACCTATATGGACTTTTTCCAAGGATATATACAATGGCAATGCCATTGAGACAAATTCAGACAGCCATAAGTGCAGCAATGCGAAAGATGCGTTTGTTTAACTTGGTGGCAAAGATAGTGGTATTATATATCTATATATATAGTTTTGACGAAATCCGCAACTAATTGAGTTTTGTGCGTCACCAGACGATTTGTTTAATATTCTATCTATTTATAACTAGGCGCCCAGTGTACAAATTCGTCAGAGTGATTTACGGGTTCTAAGTGAGAACCGGCAATCGGTTACAATCCATCCATGGACACAGCTTAGAAGAAGAGGCGCCACTGTGACCGCGGTTCGCCTTTAATTAGACATTGCTAATACTTCATATCTGCCTCATTTGTTAATGGCACCACTGACCCGAAACGTCACTCGGGAATCAGCTTACTGTAGTTTAACGCTTACATATCTAACGGAGTTGAGGGCTGAGAGTTTTTCGTTGTGTATATATATATATACCGGTTACCGGTACCCTGACCGGTTGACAACTTGTGTCTAAAGATATTTGAATAGAATGATAGCACGATCAGCGAGGTATATATGTATCTATACATGTTTTTTTTATATATTGAGGTAGAGGGAGGAACGCGAGGTCTTAATAGTTTCAGTTCTGTGCTTTGTGACGCTAGAAGATTCAAGCTGATTGAATGCGACTTTGTAGAGCGATTTAAAATAACTGCTTTTATTATTATTATTATTATTATTACATTAATGCCATGATCGTGTTTTAAATTAAAGTTTGTGTCGATCCTGCAACCGTTCTGTGATTTGTCGTTTGCTATCAGCCAGTGGTATCCAGTTTCAACACTAAAAGAGAGGCTGGTTACTTTTGGAGGTTTATATCTCTTTCGCCTCGAGCCCGTTCAAAGTTTTGGGGTATTGAGTGTTGCTGTATGTTGACATTTTTTATAAGTTTAGTTGTTCTTATAGGTTTTTCGGTGTGGTGAGTGTGTGTTACCCCCTGTCACTGAACTGCGTGAGTCTCATCAGGTGGAGTCGTTGGTCTCCGTTGTTTTAATTACGGAAACAATTAATTTTTTAGGCATGTTGTCACGACCATGACACCTCCTCTACTCCTCCGGTGATTCTGGGTCGCAGAACAAGCCCTGTTCAGGACAAAGCAAAGCAACGCAGTGCACTGTTTGGATTGAGAATATTCATCGGAAGAAGATGGATGTCTTGTGTACTTTTAGAGCCGGCCGCCAATGTGCGTGTGCTCGTATTTTGTTTTCGCTACCGATTACAATAAAAAAAACAACAATTAACTGTACTATGTCGGCTTTACTGTTGTCTATATATATATTTATATATATTTATATATATATATATATATATATATATATATATATATATATATATATAGTCAATGTTGCTTTACCCGCTTCGGCCCAATGACGACACGAGGTCTCCGGGCCGCTTCGTGTTGAGCTGTTGCTGATGATGTTCTCGACGTGAGTTCAATGACTCGAACGGTTAGGCTTTTCGAGACAAACCACGATTTTCTTAATTGAGTGACGGCGGTGGCTGGCTCTTTATTTCGTTACGGCTCTCTACCATCAGTGATGAGGGGGGGGGGTCGACGAACGGCGTCATTTTACACTGATTCTTTTCCTTCCAGGAACTCTCGAACAGCAGAAGGCTAACGTGATTGTAATGACAAGGAAGTAGAGATAAACATAAAAAAAAAAAATATATATATATATATATACACACATGGATATAGATTTAAATGTGTAGGTATAAATGTTTGTATACATATATATATATATATATACACACATGGATATAGATTTAAATGTGTAGGTACAAATGTTTGTATATATATACATATATATATATATATATATATATATATATATATATATATATATATATATATAGAAGAAGAAGAAGAAGAAAATTAGGCTGCACAAAAATACAGGGGAAGACTGGTAGTGACGGCTATTTGGCAGACAGACTGCCAGAGTATGCTGGTGATGATGATGGTGGTGGTGGTGGTTGCGAAACGATTAGCAGCATATCGTATCGCGTGTTGTCGCGTTGCCCGTGCAGAAGTCGCGTCGCTAGCGGCCTTCTGTCTCGTGGTGCCGAATCATCACGTTGTCGTGTCCGTAATGATGATGATGACGGTGATGACGGTGATGACGACGACAAGAAGCGCAATAGTCGGTCACGGTGATGAAAATCATGGACGTGACACTGGTGATAATAATGATAATGATGATGATGAAAATGATGACTACTCTAAGAGACAGACAGACAGACAGGTGACAACAATGTTGCTGTATGTGTTTGCACATAATGCTGCGTGTCGTCGGTATATGCAGGGGGATGGGCAGCAGCAACAGCAGCAGCTGAAGCAGCAGTAGAAAAGGCAGAAGCAGAACTTCTACTAGAAGTTCTTGTACTACTCCTACTACTACTACTGCTACTACAAAGCAGTAAGAAGAACAAGAAAATGAACAAGTAGAGAAATTACAGCGGTATTGCATTTGATTCACTCGCAAGAATTCGATTTCTTTCTTTCTTTGTCTGTCTATCTTGCCTTCTGGCTACGATTCGATTTGATAGGTAAGTATCCATATACTGACGCGTGTGGCGATCGCACTTCTACTAGAAGTTCTTGTTCTACTACTACTACTACAAAGCAGTAAGAAGAACAAAATGAACACGGAGAGAAATTACAGCGGAATTGCATTTGATTCACTCGCAAGAATTCGATTTCTCTCCTTCTTTGTCTCTCTATCTTGCCTTCTGGCTACGATTCAATTCGATAGGTTGGTAAGTATCCATATACTGACGCGTGCGGCGATCGCACTGTATCGAAATGAGTGAGTAGTGAGTGTGTAAGGGAGTAGCGAGCCACTAAACAACAACAACAACAACAACAGCAACAACAACAACAACAAAAATAATAATAATAATAATAACAACAACAACAACAACAACAACAAAAACAACCCAACAAAAAAACAGCCTCGCTTGGCGAAGTTGGCGCCTCAAACGGCGACCAAATTCGGCCGATGAATGATGACGATGGCGGTGGTCGTTGCTGATCTGCTGGGGTGACAGACACAGTGGCAGCTGGACAGACATTCGAACAGCACAACCAGCGCGCATTCGAGCCAGCTAGCGTAGGTAATATCCAACAGGCAACAACAACAACAGCTACAGCTACAGCGAAACAATACGGCATTACGGCGTGTTTATCTGTTTGTATTTGTTTTTCACGCTTTTGTGTTGGCGCTTGTAAACGCGCGCACTTACGCACGAATCCGACCGATATTGTTGGCGCATAGTAATAGTGCGGGAAAGATGGATTTTTTTTTTGGACATGACCCGCGTCCACAGTTGGGAAATATGATTATTCCCCTGTTGACTATTCTCGCGTGTCCCATTTTATAGTGTCGTCGAGTTTGTTCTCGTCTACGTTGCCATCATCCTCGCCTTGGGCGCCTGAGGTCGACATCGTCGTCATTGTTGAGGTTGTTGAAGTCGCTCTTCGTCTGTCTCTTCGGTTTTTGTTCCGTAGTGGGTCTCTGTAGTTTGGGATTTGGCAACCCGCGTGCCTACCCGGGGACGTTTAGGTCGGGTTCAGGTTGAACTACGCGTTATCATCTTGGCATCTATCGGATGATCAGATCAGTGATCAGATGATCAAACCGAACGTGGTGGCGATCTATGGCTGGTGCAGTGGCTCAGCAGGCAGGCAGTTAACTGTGGGTACAGCAGCTGTGGGTGAGCCCAGTAATGGCACTGCCGGCACTAGACACTCGATTTACTTGTGCAGCTTTTGGGTCCTTTGTTGATGCTGGTAATTCTGCAGCTGTTGTTGTTGATTCTGCTGCTGCTGCTGCTGTTGGATGCGTCTTGGTAAGCATGAGGATTAGGATCATGGTGATCTGGTCATGATTGGGTCGAGAAGGAATACGGAAACACACACACACAATGGACGTGTGTCTACGTGTGCTTCGGAAGATAGGTGGGTGGGTGGGTGGTTGATGGTTGTATGTTGGGGTCGGTCGGTCAGATCCAATGGCAGTGTGCGGTGCAATATTACGTCTTCGGCGTTGTTACGCCGGGGTCTTGAATCTTTGGCGGCAACCGGACACACTTCAGCACATTATAACGGGTGCACTCTGGACAACAACAACACTGTTAACCGTTCATGATGCCTGGCAAGTGCAGACAGTCGGCTAGTTTGGCTACAATTGTTTGTTGAGCACTGACTGCGCTTTCGAATGACGATTGCGGCTTAGATTGGCGCTACGCTTGAACTGCACTGTTACTCTTCGACTTCGGAGCTACAGTATCGGCGATTGTCAGCGTGAAACGACTGTCCGTTCGGCAAACCAGGCCTGGATGAGTTGCGTCCATTCTTGGCCAAGTAATAGAAATGGCAGCATTGGAAGTCTCTTTTTCTTTTTCTGCTTCGTAGTAAAAGTCGTAGAAGTTTCAGTAGCAATAATGTCGAGCGCGGTGACGTGGTGCATTTGCCTGCGGTTCGCAACTGGAGGAGACACATACGTGCGCGGGTTCGAGCCCCACCGTTGCACCGATTTGTATTTTCGGGGGTCCGTCTATGAAGCAATGCGAAAAGCAGTCCAGTGCACGTTAAATCTTGGCTGGGGGTCAGTGCGAAAAGTATTATTATCAGTAGCAGTATTAGTTATGTTATCCGTTATGGTAGTAGTAGTAGTAGTCGTTATATATTCAATTATGGTAGGTGTGGTGGTTAGTCGTGGTTCGAGCAATAATCGGGGCAGCAGATTTTATCATTTTATCTGGCTTGCTTTACCGAGAAGAAGGAGAAGAAGAAAACGAAGAACGAAACATCTACTGTCTGCGGATTTGTTGCTACTATTATTATCATTTTGTTTCTGTTGACTCTGACACTCTGCTCTTTTTGTCTGGATGTCTGTTGCTACAGCTCTGACATGCTAATTCTGTCTGTCTGTCGTATTTTTGTTGTTCTGGCAACTGTTCCGACGGCTGTTACTGTCATTTATGCGGCGGCTGCTGCTGCTGCTGCCGCTGAAGACTACGCCGTTGTCTGATTCTGATTTGGATTCGCTTTTGCAAAATGGTTATTGTTTGTGATCGTGACTCTCGAACGAGCCGACATACTCCGACTTACGCGACCAGCCGCCGTATGGTGGTGCAGCTCCTGCCTCGTCCAGACCGCCAGGCAGGAGGAATTTCACTGCTCGATCGAAGCCTGACACCGACCAGGCCGCAGGCCGCCTAAGAGTGCAACAAATTTGCGTCCAACTGTGTGTTTCCAATGATATAAGAATTGTTGACGACTTCATACAAGCAAATTCATGGAATCATTGACGGAAGCGCCACGGACGCTGATAGAGACAGGTTGCGGCGCGCCGACTCCTCTGGTCGGTCAGGGAAACCCTCCCGAAGATAACTGGTCCCTATACTGGACCCCCGTAACAGTGCGCACAGTGTTCGCAGGGGCCCAAATGTTATGTTCCATTGTTGACGGGGAGTATATATATATATATATATATATATGCGACTGGCGAAGTAGGTTAAATGATCATCATGGCATTTATCGCAGTTCTATCTTATATGTATATATTTCTTGCTTATGTCGTCGTAAATGTATTACAATGACACTGCCAGTAGTAGCTTTGATTTAATCCTATAAATATCTTATTAGATCTTCGTCATTGTGATCGTTTGTGAGACGTGTGTTGCATGCAGTTAACTTAGCTAGATTATAATCCTCTCGACGTTACATGTTCAGACTGTTGTTTGTTAAAGGTCATATTTGCTATGGCAATATATATGAAGTTGTGCGCTTGTTGCGTATTTGTTCCATCGGCCCGTTCGTATTTAGCACATACGAGTAGTGAAAATTAGATATAATCTGTGTTATAGCTGATATATATATATATATATATATATATATATATATATATATATATATTTATATGTACACGTCGCGTAAGACCTGCCATATGGACTTAAGGGCTTTATGCACACACTAAACGAAATCTTGCGCCAGTGAAGCCTTGCTTGTGTGGAATCGAGTACTTGAGTAAGCGGTATGTTTAGGTTAGATGTGATGTGAGGGACACCTCTCGGTGCGTATTTGCTGGCCCATGGGGCGCGACAGCGGTACCTTTAGGAATGAGTCGTGCCCGAGCTGAGTTAAGGACGAAAAGTTGCTAAGTTGTGATTCATGTTCGGACGGACGTGTTGTTGATGATACCATTTAACAAACGGTACCAAGGTCGGCAGTAGTGGCAATTTGGCACAGTGATTGATTTCGCCACATCGGAGAGCTGAAGCCTAATCGCGCTAAGGAGTGTTGTAGCGACGATACCCTGGAAGCGACGATAAAAACGATTCGAGGCACCACCTTAAGGTGAATCTTATCGGTCCTAGCATACAGCCGTTTCCTGGCGCGTAACGGCTGTGTAAGGCTCGCCCTTGCAGTGCCTGCCGGCGCGTGAAAGGGGGATATTCGCCAGTTTGATAAGTAGCATCATGGGTGGCGTTCCCTTCAGCCTTGCTTCAGCCTGATCACGGGAGCGAATTCAGTGATGGCTACTACGCTCTTGGACGACAACGACGAACATGGGTGACGTTGGCGTAGGCAAGCTCCGTTTCTATCTTGCCCTCAGAAGGCTAAATAGCCGCTTTTTTGATCAGCGGGACTTGCAAATCGATTTCAAAATCAGGGGCTCACAGAAAGATCGTTTTGACTGCCCCGGGCACCTCACCCTTTGGAAATGTATTGCAACACTTTTCGTATATGCCCAGTGGTGTGTCCTCCTTGAACGACCTTTTCGTTCCATTTTAAACAAGTTATATTGATGCTGAGCACATTAAATACTAAGTACATTTTATGCATTCTGCGACATGACTAAATGAAACGTTTTGCTTGGTTTACAATGTTTGTAATAGGACTAAGGCCGACAGAAGATTAGTAACCCGAATTTGCTTTGAATGCTGGTTTATCAATATATGTTTAGCTTCTTCCTTGTCATGGATGAATGGATTTATTATTTGCTTGACATGTATAGTTAAATGCACATGTCACTCATTTATATCAGTGGCGTTCAGAGCGGCAGCATAAGCGGACATGTATAGTTTCTCATCTATTCCCAATAAGCATCGCTCAAAGGAAATGCTATCAACACAGACATCGAACCGGCAGATGACAACCATGACTATAACATGCCATATATATTTATTTATATGTGCCATTCAACAGGGCTGTAAAGAGCTCGTTGGCGGCGAACTATACGTCACGTAGACACACAGATACAACGTAATGCTTATTTCGCGTTTTTACACTATATCCGGTATTTGATGCAGTAAACGATGGCAAGTTATGTAGAAGCGGAGTTGAGAACCCGTGACTACACGTTCACGCGGAGACAATCGTTCACTCCAAAGTGCTAACATAAAAAAGTTATATAAATAAAACTAAATATAGAACGGGTACTATACACATAGTATTAGCAACATCAGCAGTAAAAGTAGTTACTGTTGTGTGTTTGGTGTTTTAGATTACTGTACGACAGTGGTGTTTTCTACCGCTTCCACTCAAGTTTGGTGTTGTCAGTGAAAGCTCAAATCAATGCGACTGCAGGAAATACCCGCCTGTGTATAGTAGCCTATCCGATATGCTCAGTGCCATACAAATGATGACGGCGCAAGTTAGATTAGCTCAGCTGCATATTGCTGTATCTGGGTATCCTCCGCGGCTGCTCTTGCTAAGTAGAAGAGAAAACGTTGGCTAATGCCTTCAACGTCCTTCGGTGTAATTGAGTTTTCCATATATATATATATATATATATATATATATATATATATATATATATATATATATATATATATATATATAATATATATATGTATATATATACCTACATTTATATATATATATATACTATTATTACGTGTATGTATATATTATATATATATATTATATATATATTATATATATTTATATATACATACAGTATATATATATATATATATATATTATACACATCCTCAACGTCCTTGGTGTAATCATTTCCATATATTATATATATATATATATATATGTATATATATATATATATATATATATATATACATTAATACATACATATATATATATATATATTATCATTTTTTAGTGTATAAGATATACAATTGTGATGTAAGACATGTGCACAGCCCTTGGGCATAACTCAAGCATAGGTCCGGCTGGCTGTCACTAGCCAGGACCTCTAATCGAGGCGGCATTCCCTCTTTGAACATTTAATAACAGACGTTGCAGTAAGTATTCGCCCGCCCTCTTGTCTCCTGTAGCGAGTACCAATCTTTTTCCGACATCATTAAGCAGTTTCTTCGTGAGCAGCCCAGCCCCCCCCAAGGTCTCAAACGCAAGGGGTGAGAACAAGTGTGGGTAAGAGACGCCTGAATACTTTCGGCACTTGGCTGCTTCCGCTAGGGCTACCGCGTGTCCAGGGCGAACTGCGCCCGCACCGACCATTGAAGGGGCTAAAGAGTCGGTTACGGTTGCATCCCACACCAGCATTTGGCCCTGCTCAAAGGGAGTCAGAGTCATGCCATCAGGTCTCTTTCCATCGTCTCGGACTAAACCAGGGGGCTCCAAGATGCATGGGTACCCTGCCGATCGCAGCGCTCTGCTAAACGTTTCGTTCAAGGCCGAGTGGCGTGCAATTCTGCCTGAACTCTGCGGACAGGAAAGCCCATGGTGGCCTAGGGAGTCGACCTCGTCACCGCATTTGCAGTGGTGTGGAGAGACTAGCTCTGCTCCTAACCTCAAACCGACAAGTATTCGTGTAGACTCATCGTCTAGGAGGGTACCCAGCTGAGGGCTCGGGAGAGCGTGCAGCCATGCACCTGCACCGGGCGAGGAGACTGCATGTAGCCTCGCTTTGCTAGCGGCCGTGGTTGTTCGTTCCCATAGGCCGCTCAAACGACCGTCATTTGCCAGCTCTGACCACGCGCGCTGAAGAGAAGGATTCTCTGGTTGAGACCCGCAGAATGCAATGGCGTCGTCCTGGATCTGTTCAAGCGTGGCCTTGAAGTTCGCAACCGCCTGGGGGTCCAGAATAGACTCAACGCCACTAGTCGCCGAATGCAGGGAGGCGATGTGTGCTGCGACTGAAAGCGAATTTGCTTCAGGCAAGCCCAGTCCACCCTTGGCTACGGGTAAGAAGGCCTGAACTAGGGAATCGTCTTGCAACTTCAAGTTGAGTATAGATTCCAGCGCACAACACATCTTCGCGTTAATTTCCTCCAAAAGATCCGGGAAGGCTGAAGTATTGACTCCCCTGAACAGGTAGTTCAGCCTCGACGCGGAGAAGCATGAACGCAGAAGGTACAGCCCCCGGTGAGCACCCAGCTGGGGAAGACGGTTGAGACCAATCTTGAGTTTTTCTCTCCCGCGTTCGATAGTCGGTCCAAGTTGGCGAGAAAACAGGGGTACGCCAAGTAGATCCAGGTTATCGTCTGTTACGCGGCAGCCTGGAAGTAGATTCTGTATTTCGGAGATATCAGCTGTATCTGAGCCGATTATGTGAACCTCACACTTGATTGGGTTCAGCTCCAGACCGCTGCATGCGGCAAAACTAAGTATCTTCTTTAGGTCTTCACAGACCGTACTTATGTTCCCTCCAACGACCCCGTCGTCCAAATACCACAGGTTGAGTGGACTTTCAAGTGTGTTAACCAGGTCTTTAACGGCAAGACAAAACAGAGGGGGAGCAAGGGGATCTCCCTGTTGAATCCCTACAGCCGAAGTGAGCAGTGCCGAGGGCAAGACCAAGTGCGATGAATTACCGTAAGCCAATTTCACCTGATGATAAATGGAAGGGGCCTCATCTCCGACCACCTTTAACAAGTGATCCCTCCTGACGGTGTTAAACGCGTTTTTAAAGTCAAGCTTGACTAGCACAGATGGTTCGAGTCGGGAATCAATAAAAGCCCTTGTAGCGTGTATCATTATTTCAGCACCCCTCTTGGTGGAGAAACCCAACTGGTGAGGCCCAACCGCTAGGCTAATAACATCTTTAGCGTCCCTCACTGCCAATTTTGCCGCGATCCTGCGTAGTACTGATGCACAAGCAATAGGTCTAAACGAGCCGTCCATCTTCTTTAGTGCGAACAGCCTCGCTCCGAAGATTAGGGGACACCACCCTGGATGCGGAGCTCCCCATCGCAGTAGATCGATTACTTTTGCGAGGGCCTTGCTAAGTCCGTCGGATGAGCAGCCGAGAGTCGGTGAGAGAAGGTCTTGTAGAAGTCGAGGTCTGATAAAATCCAGACCGGCGCCAGAGCTCTTTGAAAATGATCCCACCGCATAGCGAACATCCTTGATTGAAGTAGAAGAAGGTAGAAGTTGTGAGGGCGGAGGAGACGGCCAACACAAGTTCAGTTGCGCGGGGGGGTGTTTTTCCCGTAGCGACGCTGCGGCGGCTGGTTCATCGACCATAACGTCGTCAGACAGAAGAAGGCGGGCTGCCCCTGACACGTCACCGTCTGACATCTTGGCCGACACGGCTCGCGTGAGTGAATGTTTTCGTTCAACATTACCACCGGACTCGCCCGCGGTCAGCAGGAGAGTCAAATCTGTAAGTCGAACACCGCGCCGGAACTCCACCAAATTCTTCCTAATGACCACTGCCAAAGAGCGTGTATCTCTGCAGCCTACCGGCAACCTTAGCACAACTGGGGCAAAGGAAAACAGTCCAAGCCAGGCGGCGTCGTCGTTGTCCAAGGCAACTTTTAAGCACACCTCTGACAGTGCGTCAGCCACCGACTTCCTAACCACCTTGGGCAAAATGCGAACCAGCTTCCCATGTTTAAAGAAGGCCTGGATGCACTCCGTGAGGTCGGGATTGACTTCATCGCGGCATCGTCATGAAGTGGTATAGTGCCCCCGCCTCCATGTTTGACTGTGACATGTCTACGGAGACCTCGCCTAGCAAAGGTCTGGCCGCATTGGTGACATGTTACTTTGTTGGGGCCCCAGGGGGTTTGGTGTAGTCGCAAGGTTTTGCATAGGTGTGAAGCTTGGGCCCAGATTCTTCTGAAGGATCCGGCAAAGTTACTCGTGTGTATTCTGTCACCGTTCTCACTTATTGTTATTATTATTATATTATTATTATTATTATATTATTATTATTATTATTATTATTATTATTATTATTATTATTATTATTATATAGATACATATTATATATATACAAATATATATTGTGGTGTTTAGTAGGTTGCCAAAAGATCAGAACGTTGTCGATATGTCTCGGGGCAGATCCAGGGCATCATCACGAGCCGAGTATATTAGTGATGATGGTTATGATTTGATGACGACAACGTGGCTGGTCAAATCTGTGCGTAGACTTAGACATAGATTTAGTCGGACTTAGTTGTCGTTGTCGTTGTTGTTGTTGTTGCTATTTATGCTGCTGCTGCTGTTGTTGTTGTTGTCGTCGCGCTGCCTGCATGTCTTTTCTGTTCTAGTGGTAGTTTGTTACGTGATAACAAGACAAGTGTTTCTGGTCAATGAAGCTCTGCGTTTCGCCGCTGTCTCGGCCTTCATTTAGCAGCGGACTACCCTCGAGGGTAGAGTTGCAGCAGCAGCGACATTGACAAAAATCATCTACAGCCCGGCTAGGACGGAAAAGCATGCTGGATGATGCCGCTGCAGCAGCAGCAGGCGGGCGCCTTATTGTGTTGACCACACACCACTCTGCTACCGGCGCGTAACGCTCTCGACGCCAGCTGTCAATGAGCCACTGAGAATAGCGGCTCTAACAAAAACGACATCAGCAGTAGTCACAACAACAACAACAACAACAAGAGCAACAACAACAACAACAACAACAACAACAATAGTAAACGAGTGGACTAGCTGGAAAGATAAATTACTATTATGATAACTTCAGTGACGCTGATAACAACAACACCAGCGGCAACAACAGCAACAACAACAACCACAATAAGAATAGTAATTAAATAGCAGCAACTGTAGTAGTAGTAGTAGTAGTAGTCGTAGTAGTAGCAGTAGTGGCAGCAACAACAACAAAAACAACAATCATAATAACAACAACATTATTATCACTATCAACATTACTACGACTGCTACGAATGTAATTGGTATTGTTGTTGTTGTTGCTGTAAGAACTATCACTAAATGCCACCACCGCTAGTGACTCCCCTCTCAGTAGTGGAGCGAAGTGGCAGGAATTGCGAAGCCGAAAGAAGAGTGTTACATTCGTGCCACTAAAGCTGCGGCAGCCACAACGGAAGCAGCGTCAGGAGCGGCGGTGGTGGCTACGATAGCGGGCTAACAGTAACGGTAACACTCTCGGTCTCTCTGTCTCTCAGCAACGGCAAGATACACATATAAGGAGGAGCGTATCTAACTTCGCGTGTCGCTTGTCAACTCCTGCTTGCTGCTTCTGCTTTGTTGTCTCCTTTGAGGACAACAAACGATAACAACAACAACAACCGCAACCACAACCTCAACAGCAGCCGGTGTGCTCAGTGGCGCGAGTCGGACTGTCCAGCCATCTACCTATATATATATATATATATATATATATATATGCAACTTTCTTCTGCTTATCATTTACTTCGTTCGTTCTACTGCTGTGCTAACTTAACGGCCCGAGCATGGCCGCCGCCCCTGGTAGCGGCGACTCTGAGTGACGAGCGACTCTGAGCTACACGATGGAGGAAACAGATCTAGACAAAGGACGGCCGTCCTGGCCCGATCCAGCGCGGCCCGAACCACATCGACTGAGACACAACGTTCACTGTCTGACGCTTTGACGACCGTTGGAACAACCGTTAGACCGACCGTTCGCGGACAGATCGTCACAGATGTCGACATCTAGTGCCGTCATAGTTAGGCGGCCGTGGTCGTTGTTGCTACTGCTGTTCCTTTTGCTCTCTTCATCATATATCTGTCTCGTTCGTCAGTTCGCTGACGCTAGATTGTTAGATGCCGACCGTTACTGCTTGACCGATCCAAGTAGACTCTTCTTCTTCTACTCGTAGTAGAAGTTGAAGTAGTAATATAGTAGTAGTAGTAGTAGTTGAAGTAGTAGTTGCAGCAACAGCACTACAACGGTAGGTTACGAGTAATACCAACCAACAACAACAATAACAACACAACAACAACAATAACAACACAACAACAACAATAACAACACAACAACAACAACAACAATAACAACAACAACAATAACAACACAACAATAGCAACAACAACAGTAGCGATGTTATTGTTGTTGTGTTGATCAACTGCAACAATAACAACCGCGCCGTCAATACGGGCAAGCACTGCAACAAGAACAACCACAGTAGTACACACAACATCAACAACCTAGCAACAATATCAACAACCGTAGCAACATCATCAACCTAAACGTAACAAGAACAGCAGCAAGAAAAAAACGGCCTAGAAAGCCGAAGAAGAGCTACTTATCGCACCCCTGTTTCGTGTGCTCCTGCTGCATTGCAGGAGGTTGTGGAACGACGCTTCCTGAGCTGATAGCCATGAGTCGCCATGAGTCGCCAATCGCTGCAGTATTGGCAGGCCCCAGCCACAGTGGTCGGCTCCCGCGGGAACCACGACCACGACGTTAACGGTAACGATGAAGGTTACGGTCTTTTCAGCGTCGCGCCATGGCGGTCTGTTAGTCCAGGGCCAAGGTCAGAGGAGCAGCAGCAGCAGCAGTAGGAGCAGAGACAGGGGGCTCTGCTGTTAACACATATATATAACACAGCAGCAGCAGCAACGCCAGGCCTGCATCTGTCCGATAGTAAACGAAGCAGATGCTTGCGTGGCTTCTGCTGGTTCTGCTCGTCGTGCGCTCCGAGCCAGCCGCGTGGACAACTAGCTCCTTGACTTCAGGATGCCGGGGTTAGTGGTGGTGGTGGTGGTGGTAGCGGTCGTGGCGACGTTAGGGTTACTATAGGGGGAATAACTATGACGATGAGTACTACAACGGCAACAACAACAACAAGAACGACATTACACAACAACAACAGCAACGCCAATGACGACGTCGTTTTACCGTTCGATCATTTTGTCGCCTGCTCGCTGCTTTTTTTGTTGGCTGCGCCTATTCTTTGTTATGTGGACTCGTAAGCTTCTCTGACTTCATATATATATATATATATATATATATATATATATATATATATATATATATTACCGATCAATATGGCTTAGTGGCAAAGCCTTTGTTTTGCATTCGGGAGCACTGGGTTCGAGACCCAGACCGGCCACTCTTAAATTGGCTTGCATGGTTTTCAGTTTAGACAAGGTAAATGCCAGTGTGGATTAAAAATTAGCCATGACATGAAAAAACCGTACACAGGCTTTAGCCTTACAAAAAATATTTTAAAAAAAATTATATATATATATATGTGTATGTTTGCTTTCTTGAGGCTGTTGGTGGCAGTTATTCTCTGGATGGTGGTTACTAAAATAGACCGAGGTTGCCTCGACCGAGTAACCCTAAATAAGAGAGGCAACAAAAATGCAATGTCCGATCCGTACTGATTGACGCATTAGGCATCGTTGTTTGGCGACCCATAAACGTAGAAGTTGCCATACAACGAGTATATTGGCTTCGTTAGTTAATCTATAATCCAATCCGTTTCCTCTATTGATTGGTTGTATTGTTATTGCGCACAAGGAAACACGGCTCTGGCTTAATTTAGCGACACGTTTAATTGGAAGAATCGAAGCAAGTTTTCGTACTGGCTTTTGCCACCTTTTTCGTAGTACGTCTTTTGAAACACCACTGGGTATATATATCTTATGCATACATTTGGAACACATTGCAGTATTATGACTCTTCTTTAGACACGTCTGTGTCTAAAGACATGTGGTAACAAGTGTTCCATTAAATTATGGGCCATATATATATGTAAACCTCGTACAGATACAGCTAAAATAATAAGTTCTGTCAGCACCTTTCGTCGCAGACATTTGCCTCTGATGGATAGGCTCACGCACGTCTTGGCATATTTGTTTATTTATCCTGATAATTCAATCATTCATTCACCCTCAACGGCGAGCATAGCCCAGCGGATACATAAATATATATTGTTTCACCATTCACGGTTAAACTTCTCCCGGTGCGTGTGTGTGTGTGTGTATATGCGGGTGTGTATAACCCTCAATACTGAATCTTAGGTAATCACTAAGTAAGTGGAACTTTTCCGGCAATGTTCGGAAATATTGCACTTTTTTGTGGGCTTTTTGTAAAAACAAACACTTGTGACACCGTGAAATAACCAAGCACAGAAATTAAGTAGGTCATCCACTGACGTGTTTAATCTTTTTTTACACCTTTTACACGTCTCGTGACGTGTTCGAGCAGAACAAATAGGTCCTTACGCTCGGGACCGAACTTGCGACCGAGCGCACCAGAAGCCAGGAAAGTATAGTATTGCGCACTCTATGCCTACCCAGGCCACCACATATTTGCTCCGCGGATACATGCTGATTGGGTGTAAGCGACTGGGCTAGACAACGCTAGGCGAAGCGTTCTCTCAGTTGCCTCTCCACTACGTAGCCTTCTGGAATCTTCAGCAGAAGAAGAAAATCACTGCTTGTTGTGGTATGTGAGCGAGTCTACGCAATATGCTCTAGCTCGCTTACGTTCACGCGGAATCACGGGAAATAGCAATGTTAGCGCTGGAAATTGTTGCCTTATTGCAACCATACCACACGACGCTGAAACGTTCTCACTCCATTCGAGTCTCACGTGAAACGTACTCACCGGTTCGAGTATCACTCGACACTGGTGCCTTCAAGTACACACAACTGACAAGCCATATTCTCTTGATTAAGAGATCTCATTTTTATGCGCGGGTGTTTATTAGTATGTGTATTAGTATTAATTGGAATATTTGAGCAAAATATATCGAGAAATATCTATGTTACAATGAAAACAATGCTCGTTCTAAAGCCAGATGTATTGTTTGTTTTAACTGTCAAATTAATTTAGTTTTGTGTGTATTACACCTCCGCGTGCCCTAGCAACAATCGCCATGCATTGAAGTCATCAATGCATAGCTGTTTATATACTATCATAAATGACAAAGAGTTTTCACCAAGAGAGGGAGTGACTAGATCCATTGCTCATATAGTGGACCTGATCGGCCTCTGAATTATTCTCTTCGGGAGTGACCGTATTACGTGGCACATCTCCTCCACGCCCCAAAAGGCAGATTCATGTTGTGCTTCTTCAGTATAAGCGGATACTGTGCATTTACTTCACTTTATTACAGATATTACTACACTCCTTGTGCGCAGCATTTATGAGCTCCGGGAGTGTGGCTGGCGCTAGAGCTCTGATTTGCAATTGTCGTTTCAGTTCTTCCCACATATGTTCCAAGGTCAATTTAGGTCCGGAGAACCTGTCAGCCACTCCATGAAGCTACTTCCAGCTTCTATGGGGTGTCTCCGAACACCCGAACAAGTGCAGCGGCGTACAGCTGACACTGGCATTGTCGTGCATAAAGATGACGTTGTCCTAACAGCTCTAGCTTAGAGCACTACTACATACGACATCAGAATCTCACCGACCTAGCTTTGGGCAGTTAGAACTCGTTTTCCATGAATAGAGCCATGAATTTGAGGCACCTTAACGAGTTTTCCTGATTAAGGGTTCTCCTATCTAAGGATACTGCACCACAAACCGTGATTGCACCGCCACCGAAACGGATACACTCCACAATGCAAGGCTGCGCAAACCGCTATTCTCGTCGCCGTTTTCCCGTCTATCGTTACGATGGAGAGACCTTTCTCTTGGTCTCATCCGAGAACAGAACGCTCTGCCAACGGTCCAATATTCGCCCTGCCAACGAACAGCCCGAATCGATATCGTGTTTGTCGGTGGACTGTGACCTGTTGCGGACCTAATGAGAAGGCCTTTGAGGCCTAACACTTATGATATAAGGTCTTCGTCGCACAGAGTGCACACAAACAACAACTACTACTACAGTAGGATTGCTTCGGTGCTGTTGGCGTAACTTAAAGCAGCCAGACGGCAAGTTCGTAGAACATTCATTAAATGGAGGCGGCCGTCCTAATTAGTTGTAGCTCGAGTCCTGCCCGGAACCCGCCCTCCGATGGAAACTGCCCGTCGGTTGACAGCGTTGGCAGACTCTGCAATCGGTGTGGTGGAGTGAGCTGATTCGATTCGGCTGAAGAGCTGCTGGACGGAACTCTTGACTGTAGCCAGACTCAAGCTAAATGCATGAATCCTGGTCGGCCCTTTGTGGCGTCGTATCCATTTGTTTCGAACTCGTGTCTAGCTCGTTTTCACTGAACAATGTCACTGGCTGACTGACGACACGAAACATTTTACTAGATACTTCGTTACGTGCTTGATATCAGACATCTGCGTGCGGAAGTGAGAGTGCTATTTGCCGAGATCGCATTTCCGACCGTTTTTCCGGTTCACTTCTTTTGTAGGGTTCAGAATGGGACGTATTGCTTTAACATTTGAAGTTTAAAATACGTATTATAAGTCTCATATTGTCTTTTCAATGGTGTAGTCATTTTTTATTTTAGCTACTTACTATTGTGAGTGAGACCAAATGTGCCATAACTTATATGTAATGGATAATGCAATTGTTTTTGCCCCAAAGTGAATACAAATGTGCAATTTGAACAATGTATGCCTATTCCCTTTTTTTCGGACGAGCATGAGCGCTTTGTGCATACCTTTGAATCTTTTTACTGCCAGAATGTTCTTAAAATTAAACGAATATGACTGTAGTAAAGCGCGATTGCCCAAATTGTTATACAATTGGATCTATCAGTATGCAAGAACATTATAACCTGATATATATATATATATATATATATATACATTATATATATATATATATATATATATATATATATATATATATATATGCAAGATGTGTATGTCATGTACATACAGATTTGACCATCCGCCATGTCCGCAAATGTAGCGAGCCGCAGTCGAAGCAGCTGGCGCTTCATTTAGCAAATGGCGATGACCAGTCCCGTAAGCACAGACGGACTTGTGGACCCAACCGTCGCCCGACGAATAAACAACAGCCTAACAATCGACAAGGGAGGGAAAGAACCAGGCTGCGTGTTGTTGCTGTTATTGTTTGTTGTTCTTGTTGATGTTGTTGATTCCTTCTTTTTGAGAACCTTCGTGTATGCGTATCGCCGTATCTTTCCGTAGCGTTCGTTCCGTGTCGCTTGCCTACTCGTCAACACTCGACAGATCTGTCTCGCCCTGGTGATGGTGGTATGCCTCTGCTTCTCTCTCCCCCTCTCTCGTAGCGTCGCCATGGTCACCTTAGTGGTCAGTCTGCCACGAAAACGTAGATACGACATCGATATGGTGGCCTCGTGGTGGCTAGTCGGGCGAATGCATGTTGTACGTACTTTTATATATATATATATATATATATATATATAGATGATGATGAACCAAGCCTGTTACTGTTGGACGATGTTGGTTGACCTGTGTCGCCTGTGTTGGTCTGGGACCTCACGATGAACCACCTCGTAGCAACTTCTTGCAGCACCATTCCAACCATTGACCCTAGCTATCCGTCGTCGTTGACTTTTCTCTTTGTTCTTGGATGCACGAGCTCTCTCTTTTACCCTCGATTTCGAAACTAACAGCTAGAGTTGTTGTTTCGTCTCGTTATGAAGAGACCGACCTCAAAACGATTGCTGTTGTCATCTTGCCTCTACATGCCGCTAACACCAACGTTGGCAGGAACGAGGAGATGTTTTTACCTAACGCTTCAGCTAACTAACCTAAATACCCTCTAGACGGGTGCCGTTGCTGCCGCTGCAGCCGCAACTGTTTGCTGATGCAGGGTTAGAGAGCCGCATGCTTCATCCGTCGTAATAGGACAGAAGTAATGTTTAGTTGTTGTTGATGTTGTTATCGTTGTTTTTGTTGTTGTCGCCGTTGTCGTCGCCGTTATCGACGATATTCGTTGATTTAAGTCGCAAGTGCTCGTAGAAGAGACGCAGAGGGTCAATATATCCACGTTATACGCGATAAAAACCGTACGTTGTTAGTGTTGATGTTGTTGTTGTTGTTTCATTGCAACGGTGATGAGTCATAGACCAGCCCTAACACAGCGTTTTGATTTGTTGCTCCACCGCTCACGGTCTTGGTGTTATTGTCGTTGTTGTTGTTGTTGTTGTTCTCGTGGCCGGATAATGTCGTTACCGCGTCGTTGCTAATCCACAGCTTCGTCGTGGTCGTGATCATCGAGGCGGTGGCGTTAATGGGTAGACGAGTTGTTGAGTAGAGGGTCGTAGCAGCAGTCGAAGTATCAGAACAAGTTCTAGTTAGTCCAAGGGTCTAGTTAGAGGGGGGGGTCATGTTAATAGCCCCAGTAGTAGTTGATGTTCTAGTATTGAGCACACAGCTCCTTCTCCCATGAGAGCAATCGACATCTGTGTGTGCGTATGTTTGTCTGAATGTGAGCCTCGGTTTTCTACGGGCCGCTGACGTCAGCGTTTGGGTACGCCACGGACTGCGACTAATCGCAACCAAATAAACACAAATGACGACCTACACACTAACAAACTAACCTTGTAGTGTCCTAGGCTAGGTATCCGCCTCCCCTTTTCCTTTTGTTTGTCTCTGTATATATATAAGGGGTAAACTGTATATTTGGCTGCCCAAAAAGAATAGGCAAATGGCGCTGCATGGATCGCAGCGGGAAGGGGCTTTCTCGCCGAGCGATCAAGCCAAGTCTCTAAAGTCCTGTCGGACCCTATGATCGAAGATCGCTTCTGCACCCGCCTGTATATTGTACACGCACGAGGAAGGGAATAATCCATGAATAAAAGTGATTATGAATGTGTTCCCTTTAAGCCATTCCATTGTTTGTACCCTGTCTGCAACGACAGCAGAACAGCTGGTGGAGCCGAAAAGCGATCAGGCGGTATACGAGAACAAACTCTAAGAGGATGGGAGACGTACAATTATAGCGGCGGAGTCCGATTTGTACTGCAGAGCTAAGCGTTAAGAGCAACAATAACGATTGATTTATGTCGTCCAGCTCATGGCTTTCGCCATCTCGGCTAGCGGAGGGAGGGAGGGAGGGATCGGTGAGAGCAGAGCATCACGACTGGTATAGACTATTTTGCCTCATCGCCTCGACCGCTTCCGATAGGTCACAGGACACTGTAATGGCCTAGAGTAATGGATTGATCGGACAAAACCCTATCCGTTTGGAAATTTCTGCATTTCCCCTTCTGCATCGCTCGAGTGAGCTATGCAGGTGGGTGTGTGCGTGGGTAATTTGAGTAGGAAGGAGGTTTTGCTCGCTTCTATGGGTCCTTCTATTTGGAAGGGATTCTAAAATTGGACCAGTGCTAGAGTAAGTGTACTGTATGGCTCCAATGGAAGTACGCCGGATAAAAAAAAAACAATGTTTTTATTGCTTGCCAAATTTATTACTGACGTGACTCAAAGAATGATAGTCGAATCGAGCCCACAGTGCTTCTTATCACAATTATAAGGCATCAATAGCTCTTCGAGCCTTCTATTTTGACAGCTGGCAATTATAATTTTTGTCATATTAATCATCTTTTTCTGCACATTGGTTGGGCTGAAGTCAAATATTTGACCTTTAATAAAGATAGACTGGAAATAATATATTTGACCATGCACATGGTGCTTATTTCCACTAGGCTCTTTCTATATATATATATATATATATATATATATATGTGCGGTCAAGTCCAGAAAAGTTGGCAGCATGTAGATTTGGTAGGACCGCTGGGTGAAACTATGCTATTTGTAATGACGACGATTATTTTCATCTATGCTTGTCAATGTGACGAAACAGGTTCGTCGATCTGTCTAGTAGGAATGTTGTTCTCCTACAATACTTCAGACCGCGTATATATATATATATATATGGAAACCATTTTAGCTTGATTAGCTTTTGGATGCTTTTACTTCGGACATTTTTAACGCTGGTTATTTATTTATATATATATATATATATATATATATATATATATATGTATATATATATATATATATATATATATATATACGTGTAGTTTCAATCCTATAGCCATATATATATATATATATATATATATATATATGTAGGCGTTGTCGCCGAATATGAGTATTTCAACATACACATTTCTGGCCAAATTGTCCCGTATGATGCGATCGCCAACGATGTGCATGCACAAATACGCGGAACGGGCGGCCATGTAAGTGGGCAGCGACAAATCGTAGCATACCTAGTCTACACAAATACACCTATTCAAATGTGTATATATATATATATAGACATATGTACGTAAATATTTATATATCTCCACACACGATACGGATGCAGAGAAAAACACCATGTTAAACAGCGTTTGCTGTTTCCTATTGGCCGTATATTGTCGTGTTTTCGTCGCGTTGACGTGGTCGTCTTGTTCTTGGTCAGACAACACCCACGCGGGACAGTCAGCGTCAGCAACAGCAGCAACAACAACCAGAACAACAGAAATCACCACCAACAACAACAACCAAAACAACAGCAGCAGCAATATTTGGCTCTGGGCAGATATACAAATTGATAACAAACACATATATGGAGCTATCTGTGTTGTTCTCTAGTGTTCCTGTTCAGCTGGTAGTGAGGTCAACTCGGTACGTAGAGATACATCGATGATGATGATGATGATGTTGATGATAGTGGTGATGATGGCGATGATGATGATGGCAACGCAAACCGATGGGAATGAGGCTCAAACAGAAGCGATCGCCGCTACTGCTACAGCCACCATCGTAGCTGATGGTGTCATCCGTCCATTGACCCCTTCGGCTAATGGACAGTTACGCGCGTTAAGTCCTGGGCAACTACCATTACTACTTATGAATACGATTATGAGATGATGATGATGATGCTTAGTATTCAATTATTATTATTTTTATTATTATTACTATTATTATTGTTATTATTATTATTATTATTATTATTATTATTATTATTATTATTATTATTATTATTATTTATTACTATTTATTCATTTTTTTAGTATTTCCCTACAATTGTGGGACCCAAACGTGTACCCGCGTAGTATCACCCCCCCCCCCCTTCTCAATCCATAGAGCCGATGCTAGCGGCGGCGTTTCCCCTACACACTGCGAGCGAGAGTTGCTGACGCAGAAACTCGCCCTCGCGCTGGTCACCCGTGTTAGCACTAATTTTGACACCTAGGTCTTTGAGGAGGATACTTGTGCTCTTGCTGATCGGGCCCATCGTTTCCATGGCGACGGGTACGAAGTGATATCTCCTCCCCAAATCAGAGTATTTGCGTTTCTTTGCGATCTCGGCATGTTCAGCAACCCACCCTGACCTGATGGCGCTGTGCATCTTGTTGTGTGCATCTTGTGCGCTGTGCAGCATTATTATTATTATTATTATTGCAATCGGGATGGGCCCGGCATCACTAGTCACCAGGATCTTTCGCATTGCAATTTGGCAAATTTCGATGGCGCTTCGCAGTGGACCGGCTGACCGATCGACCGACCGAGCGGGTGAGCGGACAGACGCGCAAGTGTGTGTCCGAACAAGTGCCCGGCCGATCAAAACACACGGCCGAGATTCCCGTTATTTCCCGCATTGTGAGAGCAACGGAAATATCATACACGAATAGTAACCGCGAGAATCATGTTCTGCTACAACAACAACAACAACAACAACACAACAACTACTACTACTACTACTACTACGGATGTAATAACGGAACGGCAATGACAACTACTACAACAACAACAACACCGTAGCAATAATCAGAAACAACAACTTCAACCACCCGAACAAAATCGTAATTTTAGCAATTCAGTTAATAACTGCCTCAACATCAACACAGAGGCGGTGATAAAATGATAATCACCATAGATACGAGTCATAATAGGCACAACAGCAACAACAACAGCAACAACAACAACAACAACAACAAAATCACAACGACGGCTGTATGCTTATTATAGTCGCACCGATCAGCGTCGCAGCATACAAAAGATAAATGAAACAACAACAATAATAACAGCAACATTAAAATACAACAACAGCAGCAAAGACCACGAGGAGAATTCCTTATAGGAAATTAAATGACGGCTAGATCCCGTTTGCGAATGTTGTAGTGGCTGGCGACCAGAGCTACGTCGACGGCGGCTACGCGTTCAACACCTTGGTCACGATGGTTATCGTCAGCATTATAATCGGCATTGGTCTAAAGATTTCGAGTCGTCTCAAAAACAAACCTGTCAATGACAACGGCCAAACGTGGATTTGGTTGCGCCTAAGTGGCATTATCCGTAGTGAAGTGAAGGTCATAGTCATGTAGGCTGTCATCTGTAGCAAAGTTAGGGCTAGTGGTAAACGGCAGCCACTAGTTTGTGGTGGTGGTGGTGGTGGTGAAGGTAATTGTACTCGCAGTAAGTAGTTGTCATTGTCGTAATGGTTACTGCACTGAGGCGAAGCTTAATCAGGAAGGACAAGGCTGCTAGGTGACTACCAGCAAACAGCATGTCATGCCCAAGTTAATATTGGATTGGGGATTGGGCGAAGGACGGTTAAGTAGAGAATGGACACGACTGGTTACGATCATGGGCAAGCGAAAAACAATGAATCACTCAACTACTAGAAGACTTTAGCAACTTTATCGTAGCAGTAAGCCGGCAAAACACGCAATAAACAGGCTGAATGCTGCGCCACTCTACTATCGGATTCTATAGCATCTGCCCGCACTGTTTGGCAGTGTCTCCGATCTTGTCTTTTAGATGCGACGTCGGTTCCACGTCTGGTGTCTGGATGACGCAACACTCGGCCATAACAGATACATTCGAAGGAGGTCTATCTCTAAATGCTGGTAAATGCGAAATTATCGAGATCGGCAGATGTCATAAGGAAAGAAGAATTGTAGTAGACGTTATCAGGGAGATTCCTCTAGCGGCAAGGTTGCTGGACAAGAAGTACATAGACCTGTGGGGGAGGGGAGAGAGAAAGGTAGATGAAGCATGAAGCATTCTTCTAGGCCTAGGTGACAAACGAAATTTCCTGAAAAAAAATCTTGAAAAAAAATCCTGATTGCCGCGATTTAACTATATACCTGGGAGAGGGCATGCGCAAATGGTCAAGGAATATCCTTGGAAATTTACCGTGCATTCCTAAAAAAGCAGTTGTTCGGGATCTGCACCGTGGCTCCCTCCCATTTACGCAGATCTCGAACACAGCTATGTATTTCGTACGTAATACCTACGGAGACACTAATATTGCCTATCAGCGGTGGGTTGACAACATTTATCCGAAACCTGCCGCGTCGAATACAACAAGGCAGTGATAACTCCCGCCGTCTCTCGCAGTGTACCGATGGCAGTTCCATGGCCTCCTAGTTGGCGTCATAAGGTCATGGAATGAGTGATTGAATAAGCTACTGTTGCTAAAACCGATCAAATGTGTTCAAATCTCAAAATTGGAACGTGAAAACAAAACTCAAATATGATTATTATTGTTTGTATTTGTGTGCCTAGCCATGTGTGTCTGCATTCGTTCGTTTGCGGATCACTGCCGTACTGAGATGAGAGCCTAGTTGCTCACCGTCGGCACGCGGTCGGACGACAACACACTTCCAACAAAGCACCGTTTCTCTCCAACACACAGTATCAGCCATAGCACCAAAATCTATAGATCTATCTCTACGCGCGTAGACTGTGTATGGACGGCCAGAGCAACAGATTTACCACGGTGCAATAGTCGTTAGAATACTGGTGGTGGTGGTGGTAGCAGCAGCAGCATTCTCAATGGTACTAACGATGATTACAGTGGCTCCCCAGTCACAGTACCCGCGCAGTGTCACCGGCGGTATTGGCGCTGACCTTCTGGGATGGATGTTCGACCTCGGGTGCAACAGCTGCAGCACACGCAACAGCAGCAGGAGCGGACGCAGTAGCGGGTTCGCTGTCGGAAATCATAATAATAATAAAAAAGAATAATAATAATAATAATAATACTGGGGCCGTCATGTTCACTCCCGCTGCTCACTCATTCACACGCATTTACTGAAGGTTAGCGCTGTTTCATTATAAAGGTGAATTTGTCTGTGTATACGATTGTCTTTCCGTCTGTGCTGTTGTGATTGTTATACATAGATGTTGTCGTGGTTGTGGTTGTTGTTGTTATAGATGTTGATATTGTTGCTGTTGTTGCCTAGTTTTTTCCTCGAGTTTGTGCGTGTCTGCGTGGGGTGCCGCTGAGCCAACGTGTCACGAATGCGTCACGGCGAAAATCGTTATTATTATTATTGTTGTTATTACATTTAGAATTGGCGCCGACCGACACAACGACGACAACAACAACAACAGCAATGTGGCCTCGACGGGTGCCGAGCTGTAGCGTTTGAATGATGAAAGTGCGCGGCACGGCTAGAGCTGTAACTGCTTCAAATGCTACTATTACTACCAGAAAGTAATAAAAATATTTTTAGACATTATTAACACAAAAACGTAGCTTGCAGCAATTTTACAGGCATATCCCCAAAAAAACCTGCTCCCTCCTACCTGTGCTGCAAACGCTGGCTGCGAGACTGGAAAAGGGCTAGAGAAATAGTCATCATAAATGTATTTTTATTTATTTTGCGACCACTGTCCCGCACGAGAAACAAATCGTCTTTATTAGGACTTTAGTGTCGGGATCAAATTCACGGCTGAAGACGTAAGCCATCCGTTCACTATATCGTTAAATCGCCAGGAAAGGGAATATATATATGTATATATATATACGTATATATACATATATATACATATATATTATTGAAAGTACTCTTTTTGCAGCAATTCGAAAGCTGATGTAATCAAAGTAAACGAACTATCAATATCTGACAAAACAAATACATGTCTCTTTTAACTGCCTCTTATATTTTATTGAAGAACATTTTTAGAGAGAACCTAAACCTTGAGGTCGGGAAAAGAATGTCCATGAGTAGAGGCGCACTGATTAGGTCTGCGTGTCGTGAAGCCTGAGCCGATCGCCGTCGGATCGGTGGCAAAGGCGGCTACTTAATTGCCAGCGAACTTTGTGGCTCAGGGAGTTGTTGCTTGCGGCTATGACCTGCTCCTTTCCTCATTAGCAGCTGCTGGACCAAGTTGGTCTGATATTAATCATGTGATGTGTGTTGTATTAACTGCCTGCCTGCATGCCTCCGTCTATGGATGAGAGCATCATCGCACTACCATGGCAACATTTGCTTCCGTTTACTTCCACTCTAGCTCCTATCAAGGTTTGCCGTGTATTAGTTTTAGTTGGTATTCGTATATATATATATATATATATATATATCCCTATAAATGTGTATCTATAGGTTCTCATCGTATGTGTATATATACACATATATATATATATATATATATATATATATCGGTAGAAATTTATATATATATAGGTTCTCACCGTATATATATGTGAAAACCTGTACTCATTTAAGTATCGATTGTTAAGGTTAAAATAACAGAATATTTTTGAAGCCTAAATAGCAAGGTATTCACACAGCCATAAAGCATAGCTTTGTTCAAATATGTTTCAACTCGAATGCTCAGAGCGATAACCTTTAAGAAAGAAAAAATAACCTTCTAGGCAGCGTATTTGTCGAATTCACTGGTGTGAAACATGTTGTGTCTGATCAAGCATACGTTTTCATGAATAAATACATTTGTGTTTTATTTACTGTGGCATGACGGGCTAGTAGACACATGGTAATCCAATTTGTGGGGATAACCTTGACGGCCATTCATCCCCGGAGACAACGGAGAAAATTGCTTCTTTCTTCCGATATTCAGAAATCTTTCATCGGGACAAGATTAAGGCTTCCGACGCAGTCAGTTAGACTGATTATCAAGACACAGAAGACAGGAGGGAGAGAGAGAGAGAGCGCGGAGGGGACGCTTTGCCGCTTAGTAACGCTTAGACGATTAGTAATGTTTGTAATTAGCGATCGTATGCTGACCGTATGCCGTAACGTGAACGATATTAAAAAGTCGTTTCACTCGTTAATTTGACACGTTTTGCAAAACAAAAGTCGGGTCGTCGGCAAGCCGCAGTCGCATGAATTCGGGGCTTGTAGGCTGTAGTGAAGAAGATTCATTTCCTGCTTTTCTTTCCTTTTTCGAGCTGCTCGCTTTTCCGTCGGCTGAGTTTGAGCGTTCGGCTAGTTAGTGCACATCCATACGTAACAATATCGTTAGCTGGATAGGCGTTTCTGTCGTTTCTTTCGTACTGGACTGGATTTCATACTGGATTGGACATACACTGTCCGGTAGGTACACAGTCCAGCAAACGTCACCGCGAAGAATGAAAACCTGTTACTATGTGTGTCGTGTCGTATGAACATGACATCAACTTCCGTCGAGGGGACCCGGGACAGCGTGGTAGAGACGACGAGAATGCGGCCTTGATGCGGTCATGCTTTGTAGGTTCTACATTGCAACATTGCGGGTCGCACAGTAGGAAGAGGCCGAAAACGTAGATGCTGAGTGCAGTCCAATGATTTTAAATAATAATAATAATAATAATAATAATAATAATAAAATAATAATAATAATAATCAATTCAATTATATTTATTTTACTCAGATTGAGTATAATATACAGTTCAAGATATTAATAATAATAATAATAATAATAATAAAATTATTTATGATGATGATTTATGATTAATATTAAATAATAATTACAATTTGGACCATACCCCCATACCCAAACACATAGCGCAGACTCATCAACACGATGAGATGTAAAAACGACGTCGACATTAGCGCCATGCGCTGTCGCAGTGAAAGCTGTCCAACGTAATTAATAACCGTTATCTGGCAACGCCGTCTTTATTGCTGGCGGCGGCTGTAAGAACAAGCCGGATATCGACAGTTTTTTTGTTGTTGTTGTCGAAAGCGGAACGATAACCTGCAATAGTAAGAGTCATAATAATAGTTACAACACCGATAAAACCATCGCCTATCCTTATCCTTCAATATATATATATATATATATATATATATATATAATTGTCGCTCCATCTGTATTCTTAATAAATTTTAAAATTATCTATGCAATCCCAGGTTGGGTAAAATTATATATTGATATATATATATATATATAGGCCCAAATGCATCGCATGTATGCTTTTCTAGAAGCGGACAGCATACAGCAATATGTGGTGAACGTTTTGCACAGAGTGCCTTCCATCGGCAGGAAGTAATGATACATTTAGTATTTGATGCATGAGGAGAGATGTATGTTACTTTACCGGTTGGCTTAAGAAATTGCGGTTGACCTTTCAATTACGGATTAACGAAAGAAGCGTTACACGACGCCCAAAACGTGACATCTCCGCGGCGATTGTGATAAGTTAAGGCTATTTGCAATTAGTCAAATATAATAATTACTATTCATATTAATATCATTATCGAGCAGAACATGATTATTCTGGCTCAAACATTTATACCTCCCAGTTGTACTAACTAATTATTCTAATAAAAAAATATCATTATTTTTATTACAATGGTCTACGCAATGGGCACTTTGCTAGTACCTTTTACTAGAGCGTTTTCGGGCTTGTGAAATGTCATCGTCGTCATCTCCGGCGGCTACTGTGTTACAAGAATGGACGTAATTTTGATATAGAAAAGGCATAATAACCTGCATGTCCCGGCACTTTTAATCTATGGTAGTGTCGACGAGTGACGAGCAGACGCTCTATGTTTTCAAAAATTTTGTGTGAAGCGCTGCTCAGTTACGCGGGCTAACTGGATAGAGCACCATCGACCCATCGGCGATTTTGTAGAAATTTAAAAATGGAGGACCAATGAATGTGCATTAATATATCTGCTAAAAGTAAAGTTAAATGTACTGAAGTAGTGCAAACGTTGCAAGAAAAAAACTTTTGATGGCCACGGTTATAAGTAAAGGCACCGTTTTTAGTAATATCGCCGATGCAAATACGGGCTAAAACACCGACGACCGTTGACGCCATCAAGAAACTTATTGTGGAAAAATCGTTGAATGACCAACTACGCCATCGATATTTTACAACTGACATGTTCGAAGTGAGACATTGCCATGGCGTCTCTAGAAGGTTGCTTCAGGTAATTTGGAGAAAGATGCCAGAACTTTGGAAGGCAACGCCTGTGTTTTGCATGGCGACAATGCCGCAATGCACAGTTTGCGCTTGATTCAGTTGTTGTTTTATTTTAACGACTTGATTTCCGTGCTTTCGCAACCCGTACGTATAGCCTGGACTTGGCTCCACGCAACTTCGTTCCGTTTCTAAAAATGAACAGAAATCTCAAAGGGCTAAGATTTGACACTCTAGGTGGCATGAAGGAACATTTGCAGAAGTTGGTTATAATATAGTTAAACATGTCTCGACGCAACGAAAAAAGTATGCGAATGTGTTTCATCCGGTGAAAATGATCGTGCACATTTTAAGGCGCATGACTTCAAGAATTGAGTTATAATCAAATTTCGGGAACACAGTAGTTTATAGATATTTATCAGTGAGAATTAGCTCAGCTAAGTGACCCTGCATTGTCGAATAAACTAACAGATTATTTCAGTTGTCGGAAGGGAATTTATTATAATTAATCACAGTTGTTGCGGGGAAATTGCTCATGATAATGATCATGATATGATGTCCTTCAGCTTCAGTACTAGAATTCTTAGTAGTATTGCCTTGGCGCATTTAGCATGTGTCGAGCCTTGAACAATATTGAGCATTTGCTCGAGATTTGGTGAATAGAGAGCCTATACTTGGTATAGGGAGTATATCGGACAAAATTCTTCGTACACTACTGCTACTAACATGTTCATCTAAGTTTATTTGTAATTTAGATGCTTAATGAATTTCGAATAAATTTGGTTTTGAGGCTAAGTTCAAGCTGCTGCTGCTAACGATGATGGTGTGATAGTGGTGGTATTTGCCTTTTATCTATAGCTGTAGTTTAATCTTTACCACTCGGTAGCTGTTTATTGTTTTGCTCGACTGTTGTCTGATAATTTATTTTGGCCAGCGTCAAATATAACCGCTTCCGGTTGTTGCTGTTGCTGCTGCTGTTGTTGTAATTATTATTTTTTCCCGTTGGCGTTATCGTGGTTGTTGTTGTTGTTGCTTCCATGTTGTTATCATTATGTTGTTGTTGCGGTTGTCTATTGTATGTTGTTGTTGTTGTTGTTGCTGCTGCTGTTGCTTTGCGGTAGGGTGGTAGAAAAATACGAGCTGTCGAAATGTATCGGTTAATTGGGGCTAGGCGTCGCACATCGCACGTCTACTGCTGCATGTCTCTATATCATGTATTTGGGGTGAAATGTACCTCAACTCAAAGAGCGTCGTAGTCTTTATTTGTTTCTCTGGTCAACAATGACAAGAACAACAACGACAACAACAGCAATGAGCAACTAACAAGCAACAACAACAACAACAACGTAAGGACTATGACGATATCGACGATGGGGTGGGACCGGGGGTGGGAGAGAACGCAGCGTCAACGGTGCTGCTAAAATACGTCTTGTTCTTTTCCTCTTATCGCTCCCGTGCTCACTTCCAAGACCCCGACACGAAACGCTAGCGGAACGAGTTGTTTTCTTCTTTTCTGTTGTTGTTGATGTTGTTGTTGTTGCTTGTTTTTATTCTTCTCCCCTTTGTTGTTGTTGTTGTTGTTATTGTTGCTACTACCAGTGTTGCCGTTCTTGTCGCTATCGTTGTGTAGCTGGCGGCAGCAATAACGGCAGCGACAACAACAACAACAACAACAACAATAATAATAACAACAACAACGGCGAGGCCACGTGATGACGCGCCGGAAATATGGCTAACGCGCCATCATTGTTGTGTAAAGTTGATGGCCGGGTTCAGTTGGTAGCAGGCAGGAAGACGGACACTCGGACACACGGACAGGCTGGACTGGTTGGTGGTCGAGTGACCGAGCAGATAGATATTTAGTGGTGGTGGTGGTCAACAACACTCAACTAAGCCGCCGCCAGGCAACAGTAGCCGCAGCAGCAGCAGCAGCGCCGGTGGTGGTGGTTCTCAGCGGCTTCGCTTTGATTTTGCTGCTTTTGTGGCTGATGTTGTTGCTGCTGCTGCTGCTGCTGCTGCTGCTGATGATGATGATGATGCTGTTGTTGTTGTTGCTGTTGTTGTTGTTGTTGTTGTTGTTACCGCTAATCGAGCCGCCGTCAACCTCCTGACTGAGTGACTGACTGAATGACTCACTGGCAGACAACTGGACAGATGGACACACTGATCCATTCATTCGAGAGGCGGCAGAAGCAGCAGCAGCAGCAACAATGGCAACAACAAAGACAACAACAACAACAACAAAGACGACAACAACAGCAACAATAACAAGAAACACTTCATCATCAGCAGCAGCAGCAACATAGAGAAGCAACAACATCAGCAAACAACGGACAGCAACAACGGCAACGCCTGCTACACCGCTACTACCGTTGTCGTTGTTCTAAAGCTTTTTTTCTCGCCTTTTGGTTCTGTTTGGCTGCTGGCAAAACGACAACGACAGTAACAAACGCCACGCGCGATAAAACACTCGGAGAAGAAGAAGAAGAACAGGCAGAAGGCAGATAGGAAATTGGCGGAAGGCCTCACTATCTATTACTGCATATATATATATATATATATATATACATATATATATATATATATATATATATATATATATATATATATATATATACAAATATATATATATACATATGTATATATATATACATATATATATATATTATATATATATATATAGGAGGCTAGAGTGGTGAGCTACAAGTCTTCGGCTTCGGTTAAAGAAAATGTCGGACGAGAGGTGGTGGCGCGTTGTTGTTGTTGTTGTTGTTGTTGCTGGCTTCGCTAGATCATATCATCGTTTTTTCATCGTTCATGCTGCACTCATGATGATGCTGCTGCTGCTGTTGCCTTTTCGTCGTCTTCTTCAGGCAGGCCAACCTTTCGGCCGAATCGTCGGTCGTGTGTGTCGGCCGACACAAACTTGAAGAACGCGCTCGTCCAAGCGCGAGAGAAATGGCCTGGAAAAGGATGAGCCCGCGTCAGGCGCGGACGCGTGAGAAAGAGCGAGGGAGAGGGCGCGGGGTGAGGAGGCGGGGGAACTAGAAAAAGCTGAAAGGAAAACAGCGACAATGAGTGGGGGAATAGCGTCCAGGAACAATCTGGGCCAACAGCAGCAGCAGCAGCTTTGACTTTGTGGCAGAGCCATAGCATTGCGGCGGCATTAGCAGCAAGCGAACATCAACTGAGCTAGCCAGCCAAGGTTCACACGCACACAGAACTATAAATGCACGTCTGCTATAACTGCCGCGATCCACGTACGTAACAGCAGCACGTAAATAAACGCATGCGCCCAGAGACGAGCACGATTCCGCCGTACTCCGCCGTTCCATCATCACTTACTCAGTCACTCATCATTCATACTACTACTACTACTACTACTACGATACTGGTTCTGCTGTCGGCAAGCGGAAATTGATGACGGTGACAAAAACAACAACAGCAGGAACAGCATCAGCAACGACAACAACAACAACAAGCAGAAGACACACCCAGATAACAACACGGAGGCGTTACTTGTGCCGGCAGGACACTGATAACAACACAATAACGACTGTAAAAGACAGTTTGAGATAGCTGACGAGAAGGAGACGACGCTTAGGAATAGCTATAATTCTTCAAACAACAACAACAACAACAGCGACTTGGACGGTAACAGCAACAATAGTTACAGCGACAGCAATAAAATAACTGTAGCTGTTAAAACAACAACGACAAAAACACAACAAGAACGATAACGACAGCAACAACAAAGAAGAAGGAGAAAGAAATACTTGAGCACAATTAACAACTAACCCTTCTATTTACTACTACTACTACGACTACTAATTTGCTACGAGTTTAGTGACAACAACAGCAATAGCATCGACAACAACAACAACAAGTCAGTACATAGCCAGTTGTTAGGAAAGTAACTACACATCTGTGTAGAACCTGCTGGGTACATCGGAAGAAAGGGGGCTTTTTTTCTTCTTCTTCATCTTCTTCCTTATATGACTAGTTTAATACAATCTAAAGACTTTCGTAGACGACGTAAACTACGCCGGTAGCAGCGACAGCGTCCACGAAATTGGCAGAGAAGGCGGAATATATATATATATATATATATATATATATTAGTGTGTGTTTATATGCGTGCGCGTATGTGCAAGTTAATCAGCAAGAACTGTCCCGAGACTGGGAAGGTGACGACACACTGCTACAGCGTTCCCAACGTTCACAGCAATGCCAAAACGTGGCCGGAAACACTGCCCGTGCCGTGCTACACAAGGCAATGGCCCATCGCCCCGGGCTTGGCTTTCAACGAAGCTGCAAGCCGGGCCTTCCGGGCAGGCAGGGCGTTTGTTTGAACGAAACAAAAACACCTAAGCGCTCGCCACCTGTGCGGTTTTCCCGAACGTCCCCTCAACTTTCCTTAGCTCGTGCGGACAGACAAATATGTTTGCGCCGAAACACTACGCAGTATTTTGTCGAGCTTCTTACTTGACAAAATACTAGCGAAAATATTATTTCCGGTGGACTACTGAATTCGGAGAATTAACTGGAATTTTTAGATCTTTTTTTAGTTGCTGCCACGCCTCCGAGAGGTCTGCTATGTTTACAAAGCAGATGATATTTATGTGAGCGCAAACGACTGTCGAATCTTCGAGAGCCTCGTAAGGTGATTTTATTTGTTGTTTTTGCTATATGAATTATGTCAAATGGACAACGAAATATTCCAGTTAACGGCGGCAGTTACGTATTGGTACAAAAAGGCTTTGCGGAAACTATCTGAAATATTTAGAGCGCATTTAGCAAGAAAAGCAATTAAAAACATTTTCGCGCTTTAATTGGTTCTCGGAGTTCTCGTTTCGGCAATTTGAGCCCTTTGAATAAACTCCGTTCTGGAATGCCTATTAGGGTGTTGTGTTCACCGAAAATATCTAAAAACTTCGCGCTAATATTCCTTATTGACGTAGGACCAGCTGGAAGAAATGCGTGGAGGACGAGTACCTTGTAGTCGAAATCACTGTCAAAAGAGGTCATCTTCACTTTATTTACATCGATCGCGAAATCGACGGTTCCACGTATACAAGTGTTTTGGGACAGTTCTTGATTACTGTAGGCAGTTTGTAACTTTTCCTCCATCTTAAAACATATGATTTGGCTTTAACTATAGAACTTGATGCAAATTCGTGTATATATATATATAACGAACTTGATGCAAATATATATATATATATATATATATATATATATGCCGCTCTTCGAAGCAAGCACAGCTGACAATGCGTTTCATTGTTTTCTTTTTGATACAGCAGTAATCCTGTTTCGACCGAAATTCTATTTCCTGCATAACATTGAATTTTGTGTCCTTCGCGATAGGTAACCTTTGGTGGAAGTGATTATGTGACTCAGCCTTATTGTTGCTCGGGATTTTGTCTGCGAACATCATTTCTATGCGGACGTATAATTCCCCATTTATTTAGATCTACAGCTGTGGAGCAGCTCAAAGACTGGGATGGCTTTTTGTCGGCCTTGTCGAGCTCGCAATCGTTTATGGGATGTTTGATTGTTCTGATGGACGTTACTGTTGCCGCTGCTGCATGTCCCTGAATACTGTGAATGATAGGAATAGGCGATAACGATATTTCTATTTAGCACATATACTACGAAAACGTATCCCTGCGCGTGTGGGTACTTTATTTGACTCGATTTATTGTTGCGTTTTTATGCCGAGCACTCGACGATGCTGAATGGCTTTTGTAAACGGCAATTAATAACAGCAGCATCAGCAGCAGCAAACGTATCGATATCTACAGTTGCAACAGCAGCTACGATAGCGTTAACAGCTGCAACAACAATGACAACAAAAAAATTAAAACCGATAATAACGACAGGCAAGTCAGCGAACCAGAGCTGGCACCACACAGTGAACCTATGTAACGAGAGTGGCCGTGGCCCGTTGGCAAGGGTCTAATATAGGTTGAAAAAGGCAGTAATCTTGGCTTTGCAGGCTACGTTTATTATTATTATTATTATTATTATTAAACTATTTTATGATTTTTATTATGGTCTGTGATATTATGAGCAGCCGGGATCACCACCGACTTGCGAGATCTCCGAGACGGGAGAGTTGGTTATGAACGCTGCTAATGAGGTCGGACGAGTGAGTGAGCCTGCCGCGGGGCGCCGCCGCCTCATGGAAGGGGGCGTTTCGTGTTCCCGAGCCAAGTTCCTTACGGTCTGTGATGGCGCCTCGAGGCGACGGTGGTCTAGAGATGATGGTCTCTCTGTTCGTTAATGGCTCATGGCTCGTGATGGTGGACGACTTTGATGACCGACAGCGACCCTGCTAACAGCGGTGTTTGTGATGATGATGATGATGATGATGGTGGCGGGGGTGGTGAGGGTGGCGATGGGGGTGGTTTGGCCAGCCTTGGGGGCTGGGTAGATGGGTACTACTAGTTTGGGCACTGGGCGTCGGGCTTAGCTCTCACTCACCGAGTGAAGCCGATACTCAAACTTCCGACAGCGCCGACAGGGACGGCAAACCATCTTTTGGGGGTTCCGATCACAGGATAGGAACTGTGTGATCAGTCAACCGATGGCTGCCATTGTGTCGACGTACGCTCGAACCTACGTTGTCAACGTCACGCCATCATGCGTAGACCGTCGTCACACCACTACTAATACTACTACTACTGCGACTACTGACGACTAAGATGGCCAATTTAACGGCCGCCCACATTATTACCGACGTCAGCTGTTCCCGTGATGACGTTCCCGTTCACTGCGACTCAACAGCTGCTCTTTCAGCGGTGGCTCTATCTGTGTGAAGGTGTACCGCCGCGCTTGATCTTTTCCTGGTTGATCCTCCTTCTCTTGGCGTTGTTTTTTAGGACATCAAACTCGGCCTCACTGTTTTCCTCGCATCAACAGAATGTGGCCATCTGTTTGACTGGACGAGGACAGAGTCAGAGGACACATACCGCGTTAGGTCACTGCATTTGTCAAAGCTGCTCTGGGTCTGGTTTATCGAAAAGTGTTCCATGTCTTGCCTCCTGGCCGCCAATCCCTGGTCGACGTTCGGCAATTTCTCTAACAATAAATACGACCGCATTGTACGCACTGTCGACGAAGCGTCTCACCAACGGCGGAGCAGGGTTTTAATTTGCTGCTAGAAGCAGATGAGCTGCTAGAACAGATAAACTCTTGCGGCGGATAAGATAGAAGATGACAAAAAGGCTGACAATTATCTGACGACTGGCCTTAATCAGGAAAAGACTAGGCACTTCGCGTTCGATAGTGCCATCCACCTGATAGTTTTCTTCCTGATTGATCTGCGAACGAATTAGTCTCGGCAACAAAAAAAAAAGGGGCGGTCCTGTGTCACCTCAGTGGTGCCACAGTTCTGGCTCAGGAAGCGCCATACTAGGCGTCTTTAGACAATTACTTACTAACAACAAGTAAGATAAACAAAGCATTTACTTTATTTACTATTGCTCTTGCACTATTGCAGCCACCGTAATAGTGAGAATAGTGTTGTGTTGGTTCTGTATAGTTCATGTATGACTAAAATATATGTTTTATGCCACATTGTCGTCACTGCTTAGTAGTAGTGGCAGTCGTAGAATTTACAAGCTGTTATTGTAATGCTTTAAATACCACATTGAGTGGTCCGGTAATGCTTCGAAATGAGCGTTGCGGGAGCGAGCAGCTGCTGATTTGCGCAACTGTGATCTGTTCAGACACATAAAGCGATCATATAAACATATGTTGCTCGATCGGGCATGCGATGTTTAAATTACTTCTAGCTATAAAGAATACATAGTAGCAATAAGCCCTGTCTACCACCGGGCCGTTTCCAATTCCAGTGACGCAGCCTATCAATACTGCGCAGCCGGCGACAGGCTTGACATGAAATCTCTATTTCATAGAGCTTTCTAGAGCTAGCGGCCTGTACAAAAGACCTGCCAATTATGGCATGTGGAGAGCCTACTAGCAAGGTGTTTGCTGTTTGAGGCGAAATAATTAAACTGCTTGCGACACCTGGAGTCAATCACCCACGCACTGGAAATGATGCATATTATATTGGACGGGCTTGGTGCTCTTATAGGCCTATCTACATGTTCTTATTCCCGGTACATTCAGCAGTATAACTTAGCCAGTTAGGCTCAGCCGACGCAGTGCTCGAGTACGCGTTTCCGTACTAGTTTTCCACACTTGTACACTGCTTACTTTATCATTGATCACCACCGATTGTCAAATATGGGCTATACATATATATATATATATATATATATATATATATATATATATATATATATATACTAACAGTTAAAAAGTATTAAATTGTTGATCGGTGAATTTAAATTTCTTCACATAGCACGCCTTTGCTCGAATCTCCTTTAAAGAGGAGTTTTCATTGATAATGTGTACTCTCAGCAGTCACGCCATCAACACTGGAAACAATTCAGCTTCTGGAACCCGTTTCCCGAAGTGGCTTTCAGCTGGGTCGTTGTGTTCCGCAAGTCTTCTGCTGATTCAAATCGGTTGACAGCGCGCACTTCGAGGCGATATTTTGACCTTAGAACAGAGCTGAAAAAAGCGAAAAAAATAAGGCCGGTTGGTCGGGAAGTGTTACGAAGGGTCACGGGAATGCGGTGCATAGTCATGGAAATCCGAATCGGATGCGAAAAATGATGACCGAAAATCTGACAGGCTCTCACAACACTTCCTCACTCATGGCTGGGCCAGCTGCCAGTAACTGACGCATTTAGAAAGCGAGCAAACGTTAGACATGCGCGTGCATCGTTCCTGTATATATCAGCAAAGTGAAGTAAAAAGAATATTTACATGTATACTAGATATTCTCAAAAGTTTCGAAGCTTAGAGAGAGAAAGAGGCAGAGACATATATATAGGGATCGAGAGAGAGGAATACTTCGTCGAAACAGATAATAAAAAATTATGTTATGTACGTGCATACACAATTCAAAGGTTCTGATTTGAAGTGTGTATGCAACAATATCTGATTGTTGATATATATATATATATATATATATATTTATGCATTTTCTTTCTTTTGAAGCTTTGCCAATGACTGGTGCCTCTTGGAGCCTTACGTTGTACGCTTTCTCGATTGCGGTAACTTCGGTGCGAAAGCATTAATTTGCATTAATTGTAACTGACTTATTCTGCGAATCTCCTCGCATTCACATACACATTACTTCGTAGGCTTGACGACAAGACGCCTTGCATCGAATTTCTCAACTACCAGGCTGCATCTGTACTGGTCTAGACTGGTTTGCATACGTCGAGCTTTGACGGACGTATTCTAAAGCGGCGTTCATGGTGTCCAAGAGAGATATGACATATGTTTTCACAGCTACCGGTTTCTATTATTATTACTATTATACTACGCGAGTACGCTTTCTTGGTTTGTATGTACTGGTTCATGCGCGGTGTCCACGCCGCCTATCTCCCCCTCCCTCTGTTTATCGTATGTTGACACCGGACGCGGTTTCCGTGGTTTATAGTTTCCATCTTTATGTCAATAATAAGATATCCCCTTTCAATGTTGCCGGTTAGTCAACGCACTTTGTTGGGCGTACGCTGTTGATGTCGTTGGTGCTGTTGTTTCTTGCTCGAACTTAAGTCGATGACGGCAGAATTTTAGCCTGCGGTTGCTGGCTGTGTGGTCTGTTTATAGCAACGAAATCTAAACTACAGCCTAAACTACGAGGTAATACGAGACGACAGCTTGTCTGTTTGGTCAGCCGTGTATGGTCAACGGTGAGTCCTAATCGATCGTCCGATTGGCGATTTCTTGGAATTTATTGGTTAGCAATTATGTGCTGGGAAATAATAGCCCGTAGGTTTTCCGTCAGATGACGACATTATAGAGACTAAAAAGGCGGTCGTGCATATATATATGTATATATATATATATATATATATATATATATATATATATATATATATATATATATGTATATATATATATATACATATATGTATATATATATATATATATATATATATATATATAAGGGTAACTAGCGACTTTGAAGAGTGGACATCTACACAAATATCTATACGAGTGGTTGGTTATATACGCTGGTTGTTTCTGCTACTGCTGTGGGTTGTGGCGTCGCCGCCGCTTGCTACGCAAGAACGCGGGAGAAGAACGGAAAAGAATGACCACAGGACCCGTCCGCCTCCACCAGCGTCTGCCACCGCGGCCGCTGCTACAGGCCTGCCACACGGTACCAGCCGGCTTTGCACTGAGATGCATTCGGGTCCAGTCGTCCAGCGGCCGCTTGTCCATACTGTCCCGAAGTTCATATGGCCGTAGTACTACAAGTAGTTTTTGTTACTGTTGTTGTTGTTGTTGTTATTGTTGTTGCTATTGTCGTCGATGTTTCGTTGTCTATGTTGTCGATATCATTATTGTTGTTGTCGTCGTCGATGTTTTGTTGTCGTCGTCGATGTTTTGTTGTCGATGTTGTCGATATCATTATTGTTGTTGTTATTATTATTGCCGTCGATACCATTGCTGTTGTTGTTGTCGTCGTTGTCCCTGCTGTTGTTATTACTGTTGTTACTGTTGTTGTCAACGTCGTTCCCTCTGTCGCCATTTGGCGCGTATGTTGCTTGCGCATCCTGGCTATGTCTTAATGCTTTGTCTTTGCCGTCTTTGTTGTTACTGTGGTTGTTGTTGTCATTGTCGACGTTGTTGTTTTTGTTTTGCTACTGCTGCTTTTGTTTTGTTACTGCTGCTGCTGCTGCTGTTATTATTGTTGTTGTTGCTACTGCTGCTGTGATTGTTTAGCACCCATGCGTGCGTTCTGTTCGGCATCCCCACGACCATCATTACCCCTCTACAACTACAACTCGACGGCTACTCGCAAAGCCACTGCCACTGTAACGTTTGCCACTGCTGCTGCTGCTGTTGCCGCTACAGCTGTTATTACTGCTTTTGTCATAACGAGCTGAGCTGACGCCAACAGGGGCGGTCGCGTGGTTGGTTCTCGTGCTGTAATGGACGCTAGCTTTGCTAATGAGAACTGGGTTAATGTATATATATATATATATATATATATATATATATATTGTAATGATCTATTAATCATTTACAATACGTTTGCACACTCGGCAGTGCTCGCCTTAAGAAACATTGTGATAAAAAGGTGTCACGTGAGGTTAAGAATCAGCTGTCCGTGTCCTTGCTTGATGGTAGCCCCCGCTCCTATGAACTCGGTTCGAGCGGTATATCCTCAAGGTCTCTTGCAAGGTTAAGACGGTGAGATCCATAAGATTCCTCTTCGTGACGCCGAGCCCCAAGAGCGTACTCGCAGATTCGGAGTCCCATACACCACTCATAGAGATAGTGATGGATCCGAATCTGCGAGGTTTTTGCGGGTCGGGGAGCACCGCTCTTAGGAACTCGACATCATACTTGGTGATCTTGACCTGCCGCGCTTTTGCCAGGTCCCTATTCGGGCCGCAAACCTTGGCATCTAAAACCCAGACCTCGGTAGATGCTGTTATTACGAGGTCGGGCTTTGGACCCGGTGCGCCCGGTCGACGGAATACTCGCTCACGAACCACCTCATGACCCCTCTCGCGGAGAAGACGCGCCACGCGATCACAGACGTCCTCATGTCTCTTTATAGTTTGCTTGTGTGTTGTATCGCACATCTGAGCGACATGAGCCAACGTCTCAGGCGCATATCACCCATGCCACAATGTGAGTTGTAGCCCGGGCGTCCCCTGGCCAAGCTGGCGTTGGTAGTGCGTTGATCCTGAGCTTTAGTAGGTTCAAATACTGCGCAAAGGGTTTAAATACTCCTTACCAGATAGGCAGGGCATACCCTTAATCCAGTAATATACAAAGGGCGTTTCGTGTGCTTTTTTAAAATGTGCCCCATCGAACGTGTTGTGTAGTTGTTGAGACCAGTGAATCGGTCTCTTGTGTAGCGGTCTCAATTGAGGTTCCCAAGCGCTCGAATATATATATATATATATATATATATATATATATACAAGATGTTTTAGAAGTCGTCCAACAAACTTTGAGGCCTAGTACAACTCGGCGAAAAAATAATTTTTCCCATCTGGGACGAGGGGGCGGAAATGTCGTTTGAAAATGAGTAATTGAGCGTAAAAGCTAAAATATAAGAATTTCAGAGGGTTTCATTTCCTGATAATTATCTTCAATACATTTTTGTTCTACTTTGCGCTAACGTAGAGTGCAAGACACAGATGCAAGCTTTTCTTCCGAACGCGCAGGTACGATTGGTTCATCGATGACTGGGAATCTCGCAATCGCAAATTTAGTGAAAATATGTCAGGATAATAAGCTGAATACAACTTTTTTTGCTAATTTTGTTCTCGCTTTAAAAGAAAACATTAGATTTTTTTTTCGCCGAGTTTAACTAGACCTCAAAGTTGGTTGGGCTAATTCTGGAACACTCTGTATGTACATATAAGTATTTTTTCAACTTTAAATCAATCTAAAATAGTTAGTCGACTGTATTCATTCATAAAGTACTCTCTATTGTCAGCCACACACCTCTCTCAGCTCTGGACGATCGATTTCCATGACAAGTAATTCCCTGTAGGTAGTTCTGCAGGTATCTGGTTCGATGTCCAATGGGTAGAGTAGCAAAATGTTTCTGTCGAAGCTTGCTATCCTGTGGGGGCTAGGTAACCACGCACGCGGCATCGCGTTGTCTTGGTGGAAAAATAATGCTCTTTCTGTTCACGAGCCTATGGGGAGCGGCAAAAACCCGGTCGAGTCGATAGTAGAGGAGTCATAGTAGACACCCGAGCCTATCGTTTGGCCGCTAGGACGAAACTAGTGTTGGACGATGCCATGCTTATCCCACCAAACACACAGCAAAATCTTGCGCAAGTTGTTAGTCTCTTTGGCGTCTGCGGGGCTGGTCGGCCTCGGGCGCCCCAGGATTTTCCACGCTTTATATTGTCATAAAGGACCTATTTTCGTGGCAACTCGTTGTGTGGGCAAGCCGAGACGAGCATTCTGCTAGACTTCAATTATGTTGCGCTCGCTCGAATCATGAGGTACCCATTGGTCAACTTTGATACGAAACCGATATGCGCAAAGGCGCGCGGACGATGTTTGTGTGACTCACCTCGAAGTCCATGACTAACCTATGCGTAGTCACTCGAGAATTTTGTTCAACAGTTTTAGGTGGTAGCGCAAGAGGTATTTAAAAAAAAACACATCTAAAAATTCCAACCTTATATATGTACACATATACTAAAGGCAGGCGATTACATCATTTACATAAACAACCAACAGTTCGAGGAAAAACGGCAAACAACAGCTAGTTATAACAACAACAACAATTAAAAAACAACAACAACAACACTGAACACAAAAACAATGAATTCCGTACCAGAGGTGTGTAAAATAACGGGCAGCGACAACAACAACAGTACAATGATTAATAATAAAACTTAAAAGACCTCTATTGACCAATCAAGAGGCGCGGTGGGAAGAGGAGATTAAAGTGTATTTATAGGAAATTGACATAAGTGAGCAATATGTCGGGCTGAAACCATTCACTTCTTAGGCAGAACTGACGACGGTACGTTTTTATGGATTAATTTTGCAATACGCTTAGCAAGTGCATTAGTCAATTTGCAATAGAAAACAACATACTTGGGCGGCTGCAACAGAAACGAAAATAGGCCGATGAACACAAAAACAGGGAATTACTAGAAGAAAGAATCATCCAACGATGTAAAATTCTTTTACACATTCTCCTTTTTTGTAATGCAGCTTGAATAGAAATTTGACTTTAGAAGCCGAGTCTATAAGTAACATTGTATAGACCCGAAAACCACGTGGCATGAGTATTATCCAGCTGAATAGCAAACAGATTACCAATAAAGAAAGATAAACTTTAGGTGTGCGAACATTGGCTTGAGCGGTTGGCTTTGTTGATGGTGGGATTTTTACCTTTTTTTAATACGCCTTGACGAAAAAGCTATTTAACGGATATATATCTCACACAATTTTAATAAACGAATCCAGTGGTACTTTCATGTAACGTCATTTAACCTATATTATAAAGATCACGGTGAACGCCTGGTGAAAACCAATTTATGATACATCTAGAAGGAATCTTGCATATGCATTCTAGATCTGGAGCGGTCTGCCGACATCCCGAGCGGTCGCTCATGACGGCCCATGAAATAATGATTTAAGGAATTGTCATCTGAGGTCCAAATTTGTTTGCCAGGGTCCCTTTGAATTAGAGGTTTCAATTGCCTTCTCTTCGGACCACCACGCTTTGCAGCCGCATCTGTCATCCTTATTATCAGTCTACGTATTTAAAATGAGTGGCCCAAACGGGCTTTGTGTATTCAGACTCGTTCGCTGAAATGTCATGAAGTAGGTTGGAGTACAAGCGTGCGGCTAGCCCAAAAAGCTTCCCGCAATGTGTACTGGGCCCTGCCTGGAAATCTTGGGCTAGGCTAGGTTTTGCTCAACCGTAGTTTCAATGCAACTACTTGGCATAGTTCGAGCCTTTCCTCCATTTTTCATTGATAATGTGGCTTATATATATATATATATATATATATATATAATAGGGAACCCTGCATTCAGAGTGTCGATAGTGGCGCTATTCTATATCGTCTCCAGGGAAGGGGAAAGTTGATGACCCTGGTAAAGTATTTGTGGTGGTACATTTACGAATGCCCTAAGCAATATGCTGCCTTTCGTTGTCACGTATTTGATGAATGATGCATATAGATTTATTATTTGCTTGGCTTGACGTTTAACTAACCACACATGTCATCCTTATTCATCATATCAGGCAGCGCTTAGTGCGGCAGCATAATCAGACATGTTGCGATATCTAGGGTTTCCCCAACAGTCCTTGTGGCAGCAGCATGGTCGCTGACTCTCAGTGGCATGGTTGTTTATTGTCGTCTATTCTCTATGAGCATCGCTCAAACAAAATTCGATCAACAACAACAGGAATCGAACCACCGACATGCCGGTAGATGACTACCATGTGTATTAGCGCGCGACACCCCCCCCCCCTAAGCCACGCCGCCACATAGAGCCTTGTATGGTTGTTACGAGCAACCGCTGCAACGATAATTGCGGCTAAATCTTTCCTGGAGGTCAAATGCCGATAACGCATGAACTCACTGACACACTTAGCAGCTACCGCTATTAAGTGAGGTAAACTTGACGCTTGTACGGGTGGGCTCGAGGTCTTCGCACTCTCAGAGTTAAGACGTCTTAACATCTCTTGTCTTGCCTTCAACTCCTACAGTGTAGGTGTTAGGGTCGTGGGCAATACACAAAGACATAAAACATGCCACAAACTTAACCGTTTAGTTAGTTTGCCTGCGAATGTTCTACTACTCTGTTCGATGTACTTGATGGTGGGGCAATCGTGAGGCCCAACTTTCGAAGCCTGTTTTTGCAATAGTCGATAACAGTAAAGCCTAACATACTGGCTATGAAGAATGACAAAGACACACACTAAAACAGTATGGAAAATAGTGTGCAATTTGTCGATAGTTTTTGTTAGACGACTTTTTGTTCGCCAAGATTTATTTTTCTTTCTCGCTCTCCCTTCCCCCCCCCCCTCTCTCTCTCTCTCTCTCTCTATATATATATATATATACATTATAGGTCTTATTCCTCTCAAGTTTCGTTTGACGCCTCTCTGCGCGTACAGTGAGGGAGCATTTCGAGTATGCTAATAACGTTGCGGCGTTGTTTGTGTCACCCTTTGCAGGTTAAACGCGACATCGGGTTTCATCACGTCCGGCGTGGGCAACTACACAAAAGACATGAAGTGCACCTGGCTCATCGATGTCACAGGAGATGATCAACTACAGCAAGAACAGCAACATCAACAGCATCATCACCACCAACAACCGCAACAACAACAGCAGCAGCAGCAACAACAACACCACCATCCACATCAACATCATCATCAGCAGCAGCCGCACGGCAATAGCAAGGATGGCTCATCCGTTGGGGATCCCGACTCGGAAGGCGGGGGTTTGGAGAACAACAGCCTTGGCCATGATACCGGCGCGGGTAGCACCGGCAACGAGGGTAGCGGCAATTCAAAGTCGTCGTCCAATGCTGGCCCCACCAGCGGCGGCGGCAGCAGCAGCAGCAGTACTAGTAGTGGCAGCAATGGGGGTGCTGGTAACACCGCCATAACAAGCGGCAATGGCGTCACTGACGGTGGGCGTCAGCCACTGGCTGGCCACGGCAGCGGGGGCGGCGGTGGCGGCAGTGTAGGCGGCGGCGGCGGCAGCAGCGTTGCCATCAGCAAAAGCAGTACCCCCCAGATGAGCCGAAATCGAACCATCCGGCTGCGGCTGAACCGCTTCGAGACGGAGTGCGGATGGGATCATTTGTACGTGTTTGACGGCGACTCCATGTTCGGCCAGATGATCGCCGCCTACTCGGGAATGCTCGTGCCGGAGTCGGCCGGCGAGACCGTCTCGGATCTCATCGCTAGTTCGGGTAGGCACGCTCACATGCAGTCAAGCATATATACATTTATATATATATATATATATATAGTTTTAACACCGTGTAACTCAGCAATACATACCACGGCCACTCCTCCGCTTGCCAGGAAGGTCCTTCAGACTCTGATCTGAAACATTCCGCTGAGTATCAACCAGTCATTTGAGTCTGATGTCTGATGAGGATGATCACACCCTGATTTTAAACGCTGGATAGGGGGAGTAGTGAAAGGGCTGATTTTGTACTCTCACAATTCCAAGTAGCAAGGCATGTCTCTCCCGCAGCTCTGGGGGTTGGTGCAACGGGGTAACATTTCGTTCCGTTGGACTGAGTCGTCATGAGCGCTTCGGTACTTCGCGCGTTTCGCTTCCTTGCCGGATTTGCCGTGAGACAGATATGCGGATCGGGTCTGGCGGGACATCCTACTGCTTGGAAGTTCTTTTTAGCTGCTCCATGCGTATCGGCTTTTGCGGGCATGCTTTTCACGTTGCCTCCTACTCTTCGTTGCACCTGACAAACAACAGCGCGCCTAAACATTGCCAACCTTCCTGAGATGCTTCGTGGCCCCCCTAAAATTAAGGCTAATAGAAGACGCCCAACATTTTCTCAACACAGGGAACGATGTTTACCGAGCACGAGTAAGAGTTCGAGATAAAAGTCCGTAGAGACTTCTGCTATTTTCTAGAGTGGCAGACCCGTTGGTCTCTTCGACCCAAAGATAGCCTACCTAAGAAGAATCTCCGAGCCATTGACTTAAGAAACTCGTTTCTCAATTTAATATTTCTCGTGACGCTACTCAGCTTAGCGTAAGCTCTACCGACATCGCGAATAGTTGAAGGCCGACACCAATCCTCATAGTAATGTTGTCGAGCAATGTTTCCAAAGGGACGCTTGGAAGAACCGAGCAGCTAGGCCCCGGCGCCCCAAGCTGACACTGGTCTCAGGCTTTTTCAGTGTCACTATGAGCCGAGAGAATGAAACCTTTAACTGTTTCTCGAACAGGTGAGTAACCCACTGCTACGAACAAGTTTTGTCCTGCGTTATAGTACATCTAGCGGATAGGAACGGATCCTTCTCTTTCCCCCTGACGTGGCTTTTGAACTATTCAATTCCTATTCCTTGTCTAAGAATACTCCTATTTAGCCCTCCAACTGCGACTAGTGCGGGGCGACTCAGGGTGACAAGGTCAAGAGTGTCTGTGTTTTAGACTCATGCTGGTTCAGCAACCGTTATACTGTCGTTGCGGCTGGGTCTCTGTCTCTGGCATAGTGATCTCACCCGGTGCTATCAGTATGGACCCAGCCACCCAGACGTAGTTGTACATGTGAGCAGTCCTCTGACCCACCACTCTCAACAAGTGGTTCTGCGCGACGTTCAACTTTTAAAGCGATTTTTAAAACTTGCAGGTTTAACATGCTTACAATGAACATAAATATATTATTAATAAACAACAACAACAACAACAACTATGACGACGACAACGATAACAGCAACAATTATAACGACGACGACGACAACAACAACAATAATTTGTCTTATGTGGGGCGCTTCTTTAGACTTAAGTTTGACTTGGTTATAATAATAATAATAGTGTTAGCAGGTTTGACTTGGTTATAATAAACATAAATGCATTATTAACAAATAAACACCATTAAAGATAACAACAACGGCGGCAACAACAACAGCAACAACATTTCACTGCAAAGCCACACAATCGGCGTTGGCGCTTTTCTCTTCATCTTGCTTCGTGTTTTTTTTTTTCAGCAAGAACCTGCCTCATTATTGGTAATCCCTTAAGAAACCGTTTCATTATCGTTATTTGTTGTTTGTTGCACGCAATCACACACACATACACGGACGTCCGATTGTTGCACTGTCTGGCCGGCTTAGCGGATTATTTGCGTGCAACAATCAGCGCTGGCCCGTTCGCGTGTGTTGATGTTGTTGTTGTTGCTGCTCACGAGACGTTCGAAGCCAGATCGACGCTGCAACGTCGCTCAGGCTGCTGCTTCTCGCTAGACGTGAAGTAAACTGTCGAGTCCGGTGGCGTGGTGGGTGCATTATTCGCGGGCGCCTTCCGGGCGACCGGACGCGACACATATATGTGCAGGTGCAGCACGGGTTCGAGCCCCACCGTTGCACATTTGTATTTATGCGGACCGTCTCATCCCACGAAAACAGTCCCGTGGACGTTAAATGTTGGCTGAGGGTTAGCCCGAAAAAACACGTAACGTAAACTAGTCACAGCGTCCGTCGGCTACCGCTGAGTCTCGATCGTAGAGTAGTCAGTGGTTAGTTATCTCTCTGCCTTGGCCATTGATACCAACATGTGGGGGCTTCACACCGATCGATCCATTTCGTTATTCCGTCACTAGACAAGGAGAGCACATACACACACTCACAGATGCACTGGTTCTGTCGTTGTAGTTCATGCAGTGATACAGCATACCGCTGAGAGTCAGCGGCCATGCTGCTGCCACAAGGACTGTTGGGGAAACCCTAAATATCCTAACATGGGCGGCCCTCGGTGCATTGATGATATACCTCAGGTTAAGTTCTAAGGGGACGGAGGATGGTCTAGTTCATGCAGTGCACCATATATATGTATAATTGTTTACGAATTGGATTACAAATTCAACATATATATTGAATTGGTTTATAAGTCCGTTCCGATATTTCACCCATTTTTGAAGACACATGCAGTTACAACGAAAAGCTTTTATTGGATGTTGTATTACCCACTTTGTTCAACTACCTTAGTCCAACGTTCAGGTAAGCTCCTGATTTCATCCCACCAGAAGGTGGCGTCCTGGCTACCGAAGTAATGGTCTATATACGTTTTAACACATTCCAAAGAATCGAATTATTTGCCATTAAGGGCATTTTAGAGGGCCCAAACAAATGATAATCCGATGGAGCAAGGTCAGGACTATACGCAGGCTGTGGCTAAATATTCCGTCCAAATTTCGTTCTTGGTGGTGAGCAAAGACGTGTGCGGTCTTGCATTGTCGTAGTGGAAAGTCACTCTTCTGGTCAATGGCCGTCTTCAAATGATCCAGTTGTTGACAGTGTTTTATCGTATTGATCGTTTCGTTTGGTTGCAACAGTTGGCGATTGCTAAGCGCGTGCGGCACCCATATATCCAACTTACAGACGAATCCCTTGGCATGGAGATGCCTTTGAACGGATGTCCGTGGTGCGTCGACAATGGCCACGATCTCGCGCAGCGAGAGGTGTGGGTTTCGTTCGACCACTATTGTTAAGGCGGCCGTGTCCACTGTCACAGGGTGTCCCGGTCGGTCTCGGTCGTTAACGTCGAAGTCGCCGTTCCTAAATCGGATAAACTACTTTTGAACTGTCCTATCTATTACTCCCTCTCCGCCGCACACTTTACATATCTTAGTTTCGACTTGGGTTGCATTTTTTCCTTTCCGAATTAGGGAAGACTGGCCTGGAATACTACTTATTTCGTGTTCCTTCAGTTTCCTTTAGATCCGTTGTCTCTGCTGCAAGTGGTGGGTCTGTCTGACAGCTTACCTCTTTTAATAAACTGGTCTTATTTACAGATCAAAGACAACCTTCTTCCCTCTACTGTTGCAGTTGCGTTCTCCTTCGTCAGCAATTCGTCTTGACCATTAGGTGCGATATCTCCTTCCTAATAAGAATAATTTTTGACTCATTCTTGCTTTGAGACGCCCGCCTTTTTCGAGGACATAAAATAAAATACCGCTAAACTAAGTGTGTAAAATGCCAAGGATACTTGATCTTGATAGCATGATCGAGAAATAAAAGGAAGAAAAAAAAAATATATATATATATGTATCCTTATATCTTGTGTCCGGAAGGCTCAACGTTTAGCGGTGGGAAGTGCAATGGTGGAAAGACAAATAATGCTTTTTATGTTGCGGCAGCTGTCGCTACATACGTATTGACGGGACAGAGAGGAAAATGCAGCTGAATCGGCTTAAAAACAGTCTGTTTCGGGTGATTTTTGCAGTGTCTGGCTTCCGTCTGTTAGCTCAGTTTGGGTCAACTTGGGGGTTCTTCGTGTCAAGTTGTCCTGATTTGTTTTATACTATTACGGTTGCATCTGCTAGAACAAGTGATGTGCCTTAGCCGAATGGTTCTGATTTATTCTGATCTAGTACGTTTAAAATGTTTGCAGTTAAGCTGCTTACGTGACTAGGCTTTTATACGCATATAGTTTATAAACCTTATCCGATACGATGCATTTTTTTTTGTATGTAGTAATTATGTACCGTGGTCTATGAGGAATTGGGCCAGCATGTAGGAAAGTGATCTCACCCACTTTTTACCAACCCACACAATTACCATGAAAAAAAACAAAAAACGATATAGATATAGATATATATATATATATATATATATATATATATATATATATATATATATATATATATATAATCTATTATTGTCTACTATTGTTGCCAACTTTGTTTCCACGTTTCTTGTATTAAATAAAATCGAAAAGTCGCCTACCAAACACCCGGTAGCGTGCAAAAGACATACACGTTGCCATCTTGTCAGTGCTCAAGCTAAGCCTAGCCCTGGGGCCGCTTGCAACTGGTGCTGCGCCTGACAGCAGCGGTTTGTCGAGCGCAACATGCTATTATCCTATTACGGCACGTCTGTACGTAGCAGCTATCGAATAGACATATGTTTGGCTGTCGGGTGGCGCGATCTTGTGGCCAGAACAACACGTGAATATTGGAACGAACACAGCAGTTTGCGACAACAGATACCAGTTTGAGGCAGAGAAAAGTACTCTCAAATAGTACCACAGCTACCCATTGAAGCGGCTAGATAAATGAATAGATAACTAAATAAATAACGCATCTATTTTGTGTCTGGGTGCCGTTGTTGTTGTTGTTGTTGGTGGCGGTTTGGACCACTTGCAGGGAAAGCTTTCATTCACTTCTACTCGGATGCGGTGTACAACATGAGTGGGTTCAACATCTCGTACTCGGTGGACAGGTGCGTAGCAAAACGACAAACCGCCGGCCAGTGCATTACTCAAGATAGGAGAACATTCGCGCGTAATTATTTACGCACATGCACACTCAAGCACAGGCACAGATACCTCAAGGCCTTAAATTGCAGTTCAGTTTTTACTGCTGAGACGTGTAATATTGATTTGATCATGATTCAGTGATTTATTCCATATATTATTTTTTGCTAATAATTGTCTGCTATTTGTATCACTTGTCACACTCAATTGTGTCCACATTTTCCCTTTAAAAAAGTTACGTTTTTCACGACAACTTCATGCTATCGCAGGGTTACTAAGATCATAAGAAAAGATACTCATAAGACGAATATATATATATATATATATGTATATGTATATGTGCATAGGTTCCTATACTGAAAACCTTGCAGGTAAATCGGTACGTGATATTGGCACACATTTTGGGAGTATCTATATGGTAACCTGTCGCTAAAGTAGTGGCTTAATATTACAATCACAGTAATCGCAGTTGAATTCGTATCGTAAATTAACGCGTGAATTGATTAATTATAACTGAATAACTGATGCATGAAGGCGTACTACTATGATGAGTGTGTATCTCTTATTGTTGCCGTTGTTGTTATTGCTGCTGTTGCTCTGTTATTACTGTGGTTGCGTAAAGGTGTCCGGACGATTGCAGCGGACAGGGAACCTGCGATGTCCAAACCGGAACCTGCAAATGCAAGCCGGGCTTCACGGGTGAGTAGCTGAAGTCGGAGCTGTTCGGATAATGCACAGGTGTGACGGCGTGTAAGGCCTCCTCGCGGGCGTAAACCTGACTAAGCGGCATTCCTACACACGACACTAGGGGCTGTTGCCTAAACGTATTTACAGCAATTATTACTATTATTATTATTGTTATGGTTTTATACATGGATAAGTTATAGTGATGATAATGAGCTTCACAATGAGCCTGCAAGCCTCGCACAATGTTTCCGGCGATATTCTTACCCACGCACCGCGCAATCCGCAGCGATTACGCTCACGTCGGCGCTTAGTGGCGTTTATAGGTGACATGGTAATCATACTGCAGTTAGTGTCAACTCTAAGATTGCTCGAAGATCGAAGAAATAGCCTACCTGTCCAGTCTACAGTTTTCTAGGCTTGCGTTATGTGCGTCGGGGTGTGTTTTTTTTTTACGTGAAAAGCCGGCAGCTTGCGCGCTAATAAGCGCCACGCATCACTTGCACTTACATTACGACAACGTCAATTCGTCATTTCGTCATTGGACGTGACCGTTTTCAGGTGAAACTTGTAACATTCCTGTGGTAACCAAAGAAACGGGTCGCTCGTCGACTGCAACGCTTACACGTATCGCTGGTGGAGGTGGCGTTCTACAAGGTCGGGCTATGCATAGTGCCATTGTGGTGAACAATTCCATGTGGGTGTTTGGCGGGGAGTTCTTCACGTCGGTGTTCACACAACGTCGACACCTCGAGGTTGCCAGGTAAGTCGGGCCAGTGAGAGCCATCTTAGTCACTTAGTTGTTCTGGCGGTCGAGCCCGGTAGCGTGGTGGGTGCATTCGTCTGCGCCTCGCGGCCGAAGAAACACTATAATAGATAGGTGCGCGGGTTCGAGCGCCATCGTTGCACATTTGTATTTATGTCCGTCTATGAAGCAATGCGAAAAGCAGTTCTATGGACGTTAAATCTTGGCTGAAAGTCGGCCCAGAAAGTGTTTTTGTTTTGTTGTTCTGGCGAAAGCGTCGGCGGCGGCTGATGAATGCAGTGTGTCAGATCACACAACAGTCACCACATATCTGACCCGTAACACGTGTTGTCTATCCGTATTAAGATACAGAGTCGGAGTCTGTTGTGATGGATGGGGCGATTTTGTGCAGAGCCACTTGCACCTGCTAGTGTGTTTGATTTGATAGATCTAACTGTGTGGTAGCTCAAGTGTACGTTGCATACGTGCCCGACGCCACGGTGTCGTACAGCCATTACAAGGGTTAAGGGTGGTCTCTATATACTCGTACAATGAGGAATAGTGGGTGGAAAGGAACACATAGGCTAAACAGACATGTTGTGACCCGATTCGCCATTCATGGCTTTCACCACAGGCTCTGTGCGGAGCGGGGTTTCCATGACCCGTGCGATAGTTGTAAATGCTCTAGATGGGAGTTCCTGTGATAGATACCACGCGGCTAACTGCCCCCTAGTGCAATCGCTGGGAAGCCTGGCAGGCTGGCCTGGCTGAAACGTTTTTATTCCTGAAATTACTCTAGTCTTGTGTTGTTACCCTTGTATATGTACATGTATTTTTGACTAAGTATTTGACTGCTACCTACAAAGGTGAATAAATGAAATTGATTGATTGATAATCTATATACTCGTATATATCTACTGCGTAGATCAGTTAGACGTGTGATGCTGTGCTTTCGCATAGCTACGGATCCTACGCAGCAGATCTAACTCTTGATCTGTTTTTAATTTTATTTTCTAAATTGATGTTTACGTATATGTGTAGACCCGTGAGCCGCGGAATAGTGTTTGCAAATGGCGGCTTGTTTTTTAATTACGGCTCTGTTTATTGCCGGCTCTGTTTGTTGTTGTGCTCCGGATAATAAGTGCGCGCGAAGAAGAACCCAAAATCAAGGTTTTATCGCAAACGTTTTCGCTCAGAAAAAAAAAGCAAAGTTACGGTAGCTTTGCAGAGAACACAATAGTGTAGGTTTAGCCCAGCCTTGGCATGATGCCATTCTGCCAATAACAACAACTGTCTCAACAAAGCATTCTTTGTGTACGCGGGACGCGTATTACAGCGCTTACGTAGTTCCGTTCGGGGCCGCTTGATTGTACACTACTTCCGGTGTGTGGTCTTCTGGGCCATTTTCTTATCACCAGTTGTCTACATCCGTTTAGCCTTACGCGCCGACAACATGGCGCTTCTCCCAGCTGAATAGATGGAAGATAGGGTTTGAAGAAACATCGGTAGCTAGGACAATTCTTATGAACGATTCGCATTTCGCAGTCAGTTAGTTCGTTTTGTCTTCACATAATTGTGGATTCCATCGCATTGGTACATCGCTACATCGTGTTCGCGTGTGCGCTATCGAACGGATATTATGCGTACTTGCTTGTCTATACGGATGTATGTATGATTGTCTGTACGTATAACATAACGTATATATAACATAACATCACTTTTATTTCACATAAAAGGGTTGGTATCAATATACATACTTCTGTACGACAATCGTGACTAATCACCAAATAGGCGAGCGCTATTTGTGTATGTAGGAATACACATCTGTATGTATGTAGGAATGCACATCTGTATTTGTGTGAGCGCAACTGCGTGCGCTTCGCGTTTACTGGCTGACTTTGTGTTATTTGTTTTTACGGCGCAAATATTTGGAACACGATGATTGTAGTGGGCTAAAACAACGTTGTCCGTCTGCTGTGCTCAATAGATACGAACGCGCACCGCATTTCGGTGAAGCTAGACGGACTTTAGCCTTTTCTCAGGTTTTACCTGTTGCCCCGGTTGCTCTGCTGTTACGCCGGCGACGTAGCGTAAAATAGTGCGAGTTTTGTGAGCCTTGAGATGTAATTGGCAATGGCTGTCTGTGGTTGTAATGGCGCTGGTGGTTCACTGTTTGACTGCGTAGGGGTCGCCGCCATGCGACGTCTCTTAACGCTTGGCTAGGTTTCGTCCGTGCGTATTGGTGCAAAAAAAAGTCTCTGCATCGCCGGTGACTGTGGCCACGTGGCCGCGCTTTCAGTACTCCCGCTGCTGAAGCTCAATTAACACCTAGATCTATATAGGCGTTTTTTGTGGTCTTTCGCATGCTCTTTTTCTTCTCTACTCATTTCTAGACAGATGAAGACTCCTTATCTTTCTTGCTTTCGAGCTTTGAAAGCACTGAACCAGCAGATTATTTTTCCGTTTGTTCTTTTCGTGAGATTCTTCGTGGATCAGGGTATAAAACGATCTGCAAATGGATTCTTATCAATTCGAAAAAGAAGCGAAGAGTAAACGAGCGCGCAGGTACGCGAATAATAACTCGAAGTGCTTCTATACTGTGAGGTGTCGCAATTTTTTAAAAGGCCTTTTAGACTTTGCTTGTGGTCGAACACATCCAAAGTGTTAGGACATGCTTGGACACCAGTAGTGCTTTTAAAACTCGTAGAGCAAAAGGCTTCGATTTGGGCCTTCTATGTGCATCGATATTTTGCACTCTAACGTACAAACAGTAAACTGCACAGGAAAACAATACTATTGGCGTATTTCTTACTATCGTCACATTTATTTCACTCATGATGAGTATGTATATAGCATTGACACTTATACCGTTGTCAGCTGTTCTTGGCTTTATGTTATTCGCGAGAGGCAGTGACTATTGGCGTATTTAGTATAGTCATATTTACTATAAAAGCTAGCATTTCCGGTTTAAGTGCTTGGATATATAACATAGCCAAGTGCTGTCACGTGGTGCCGCCTCCACATGCATATATTGATCGTTCCGCATCGATCGCGTTTCTCATTCATATGCCTCTGATGTTCTCGTTTTGTCTGCTTGTTTTCCGTACTACTATAAACGCGCGTGTACGTGTGACGTCGTGGCTGTCCGACACTGACATCGACTACAACATTGATCAACGACCTGACGTTTGCCAATCATGCGTATGACGGTGATGTCGCTTCGGCGGTCCGTTGGGTGGTCCGATTGGCCTCACCGTCTTCACGTCACCGCGATTTCGTGCTTCTGTCCGTGGCATCCCCGTCGTCGTCGTCGTCGTCGTTGTCGTTGTTGTTGTTGCTGCCATCACCATCGTCGATATCATCACCATCATTAACGTCATGATCTCGCCATGGTGGCTACGGTGTGCATCGTCTCCAATGCTTATGGCGATGGCAATGTCACCCCTGCGATGACCCTGCGACGGTTGCTGCTGCTGCTTTTCGGTCGAGGTAGGTTCGACTTCGACTCGGGCCAGTGGAGTGTGGTGCAGGGCCGCGGCACCAATGTGCCGCCCAATACGTACGGCCATTCGCTGGTCTCGTACCGCGGCTCGCTGTATCTGTACGGCGGGGCGCACACGTTCGACTCGAACAACGTCACCAACGCGCTGTGGCGCTTCGATCCCAGCCGACTGGAGTGGTCGCAACTGTCGCACAACGAGGGGCGCCGAGTCGACGACTGCCACCTGCCGACGCCGCTGTGTCCACCCGTGCCGGCGGTCGGCCACGCCGCCGTCATGGTCAATCAGAGCATGCTGATCTTCTTCGGACACCACCCGATTCTTGGCTACCTCAACATGGTCCAGGTAGATATATATATATATATATATATATATATATATATATAGATATACATATATATATATATATATATAAAAATATATATATAAATATAGATATACATATATATATATATATAAATATATATATATATATATATATGTTCTTGTATATAGTTGTATTGTACACTTCCACGTACTATAGTCTAGGTCGGTTTAACGTCCGACTTACCGCAACATGAGTGCCACGAAAAGCTCCTCTAGCTGTACTAGATAAACAGCAGCGGCAGGTGGCTCCGTAATACTTTTCGCAGACCATCCTGCTGCGGATACTTTGTATCAATGTAAGGCCGAGGCTTAGTGGAAATCCGCATCGGTGCAGTGTAGATTGGGAGATATACATATATATATATATATATATATAAACCATGTCATATATGTGTATTTATATAGTAGAGGTTGCGATAACCGTGCGCTATATATACTTTATTATTCAGATGTGTGTCGTGAAAAGAACTCATTTGAATTTACAGATTTTTCAGTTCGTTGTTGATAATTGAATATGGCGATTATAATATTTCTAATACTGATAACTGGCCATTTATTAAATATTCGTATTTGAAATTGTTGGGTCGGTAAGTGGAATGGATACATTAAGTCAGCAATGTTTTAGGGTGTTAGTTGCTGCCGCCTCTGCTGGCATATAACCGTTAATGTGCTTATTGTTTCTTTCTGTAATTGTTCGTCTTCGACTAAAGGAATATCGCATTGGCAGCGTTTACTGGGAGCTCGTACAGACATCGGGGGCTGTCGTGAAGGGCGGCTTTGGACAGACGGCCGTCTACGACGAGCGAAGTCAACAGGTTCTCATTTTCGGCGGCTATCACTCAACGGTAAGTTTTGTTTCTACAATGTTTGCTTGTTTTTATTATATGAATGTCACACAAAAGTGCCGATAATTCAAAAATATGTTTTTGGACTACAGCTGCGTTATCTTGTGCAATGGTCAATATATATATATATATATATATATATATATATATATATATTGAAAATTAACTATCCACATGTAACACATTAAAATAGTAAATACATTTTGATATCTTGGAAATTGCGCCAATTGCTGAACAATCTGCACATGATGCAAGATAGAAGGAGAGATCAAGAGAGAGCAAAGATCAGCATGGAACGAGTATATCGGTTTTTCTAGTTGCACGAAGAATTTTCTGTGATGAGGGACTTAGTAATGCACGTGTCATGCCGGATGCTCGATCTTGCTTTAAAGCTTCGCGCGTTTATCATGGAAATCCTGCAGCACTTTCGTACGCTCGACTGCCGTCACTACACTATCCCAGGTTGTACGTTCGTGAAGTTTGTTTACTGAATTGCTGTTCTTTTTGGCGTTTTGTTGTTGTTGGTTTGTTTGATTGAATTGCGTCCGTCCGTCCGTCCAGGGCAACGCGGGAGCTGCAGTCGACTACCTGTACTCGTATCGGCCGACGACCCGATCGTGGTCAATACTGCGGCCGTCGGGAATACACCGCTATCTGCACTCAGCTGTCCTGCTAGACGGTGTAATGTTGATATTTGGCGGCAACACTCATAACGATACAAGCCAACAGTCGGGCGACCGATGTTTTGCCGCCGACACGCTCGCTTACGATGTTGGTACGTATACGAAAAAAAGAGCTCAAAAACACCGTACATAAACACGGTGATGGCGGTGATGGTGCGGGCAGCGATGAGCTGCAGTCGCAGCGTAAGACGTAACGAGATTCTGTTTATTACCGTAATTAGTGTCCATACTACTGTGCGTTTATTACTGGCGCTACCGTGAAGGCAGCTACTTCAAAAGTCGTCGTTGCTGCTGCTGCTACTACTACTACTACTAGTGTCATTATCACCTGCTAATAAATGGTTGCCCAAATACGCCCCTTCTTTGCATAATGACATGGTTTGATGATATTTCCAAAAGCCAGGTGGTTTATTCGGTGCCATGTATTGCGTGTATCAGTATTTCTCGTCGGGTAGGCTTATCAAACATGCTGTGCTTTGAGGGCACATGAGGTGAGATTGTCTTCCGTCTGACAGGTCCGGAAAATATAGCGTTCGTGTGGTAGTATTTTCAGTTTACGGATATCGAATAGCATTTTAGGCATTCTGCTTGCAGCTAACACGAAAATAAAGGTCCGAATAACTGCGAGTTCTATATATATATATATATATATATGGACAGAGAGAGAGACCGCATACATGTTGGAATTTTAGAAACAGAAACATAAAAACGTAAACAAAACACATGTTGTCCTTATTTCAGAATGTGATTTGTGGCAAACGGTGAAGATCAAGGAGAGTCCGAATGTTACTCAAGGTTTCCGCCGTTTCGGACACTCCGCAGTCACCTATAATGGGTGCGTTATATTTAGTTTCGTTGGAATAATGAATGAGCATTTACGGTGAACTGACTGTGCACGTACTTTTGAGGCACGTACTTGTATATTGTTCATGCATGCATGTATATATAATTACATATATATATATATATATATATATATATAAATTGCCGCGAAGCAGACATGCATCTAAGTTTTTAGAACATTTTGCTCTGCCATTTATATTGTGGCCTGATTGACGAGCGATTATGATCAGAATGGTTACGGTGGTGCTGATTTATGTTGATCCGCGACTATTCCAGCTCAATGTACATATTTGGCGGCTTCAACGGGCGTATGCTTTCGGATACTCTGAAGCTGAGCCCGGCGCATTGTGAGGCGCTCGACAAAGAGTGCCTTTCGTTCTCGCTATTACATGGCACCAAATGTATCTTTGCTACTGGTGAGGGCTGCCTGAAGAATACTGCAGCTAACCTTCGTGGCTACCCGCAGAAGAAGGGTGCCAACTGCCCACACCTTACGCACTCGACTCTGCCAGTCAATTTGACGCAAGTCTGCGAGAAGCAGACCAACTGTAAAAGTTGCCTCCATAACAGGTACGTTCATAACGCGGCATTCGTGGCTTACCCTGCACTGAATGGCAAAGCTCAGTGCTATAGTCTGATATCTGTTTTGTGAAATTTTAGGTTTACGCGCGTATTATATATATATATATATATATATATATATATATTGTATATTGATACCAACCCTTTTATGTGAAATAAAAGTGATGTTATGTTATAATATATATATATATATACACACATATATAAATTTATATTCTGTATCATGCGTTTCGTTTCGGATGGCAGCTTCGATTGCGTGTGGTGCGATTCCACGTGTGCGCATAAGAAGTGTCCCAAGCATCTATCGGCAGCGACCGCCAAACGCAGTCCAGCACAGTGTCTCGAAAGCGAGAGCCTGGCCTGCGATAAGCTGCACAACTGCCAGGCGTGTCACTCGGATGAGCGATGCGCCTTCAAGAAGAGCAACGGCTGCATTGGCTTCATTACGTCAGATGGTGAGTGTGTCACTTACCTGCTCGTCTATTAGCCGAGCGTTAACTAGTGTGTTCAAGCTCGTCGCTTGAGAATAAGAGTATTACAGTTGAAATCGTGTGTTTGATGACAAAAACGCCTGCGTGCGCGCGTCTTGACACCTGAATGAATGTATATTTTTGACACGTAAATTAATGCGTATTCTTGACATGTAAATAATTAATGTCTCTTCTTGACACGTGAATGTGTATCTATTATTGACACGTGAATGAATGTCTATTATTGACACGTGAATGTGTGTCTATTCTTGACACGTGAATGAGTGTCTATTCTTGACACGTGAATGAGTGTCTATTCTTGACACGAGAATGAGTGTCTATCATTGACACGTAAATGAATGTCTGTTCAAGACACCTGAATGAGTATCTATTATTGACACGTAAATGAATGTCTGTTCAAGACACCTGAATGAATGGCCATTCGTGACACGTGAGTGAATGTCTCTGTATCTCACACTTGTTTTGCATGTCGGCGTATCTCGTACAGGCAACAAGACCGATCGCGCCGTAAGCGAGGACCTGCGCGCAGAGTGCGACACGCACTGCTCGGAGAAGCGCGACTGCGCGTCGTGCACGGCCGGCCTGGGCAGCGGCTGCATGTGGTGTGGCAATCTCGGCCGGTGCCTCGAGACGAACGCGTACGCAGCCATGTTCCCGCTCGGCCAGTGCGCCGAGTGGTCGACGGGTCGCTGTGACAAGCTCTACTGCTCGCGGATCCGGTCGTGCGGCGAGTGCCTGTTGCACGAACGCTGCGGCTGGTGCGACGATGGTAGCGGCACGGGCCGCGGTCACTGCATGGAGGGCTCGGACAGCGGGCCAGTGGTGACGGGCATTGACGTCTACGTGCCGCCGCCGCCGCTTCCGGCGTCAACGCTCTCCTCAGCAGCTGGGGCGGCCGCTAACGGTAGCGCCCAAACGGATCTTGCTGGGGCGGCAGCGGCGGCGACGCCGGCGACGACAGCGGCAACTGGATCGGCGGCCGCCTCTGGTGCCGCCGTGTTGGTGGCGATGGCTGCCAGCGTGGCGACGTGCACGAGTCCGCCCGCGTCGTGGAACTTCATCACGTGCCCCGCGTGCCAGTGTAACGGGCACAGCACGTGTCTGCCCGGCACGACCGAATGCATCCAGCCGTGCGCCAACAACACGCACGGGCCCAACTGCGAACGCTGCCAGAAGGGCTACTACGGTAGTCCGGTGAACGGCGGCACGTGCCAGCCATGCATGTGCAACGGACACGGCGTCGATTGTCATCATGAGACGGGTTTGTTCATTTGTTTGTATATTCGGTCGTTCGTATGTTACCGCCTACAGTATAGAAGCGCTTACTTACGTCTAGAGCACAGTCGATCACAAGCACACATACGTGATAGCGACGCTTCAGCAAGCTGAGGTCGATGATAGCAATAATGACGACGAAATGATGATGCTTATTGTTGCTCTGCACCTTGCCCGATATCCGTTATGCATATATCTGTTTATGTCTTTATTGAATATTGGTGTTCTTATATAGTCCAGGTTAAGGTCTTAGTTTTGACATACAATCGGGAATCATAGTTGTAGTTTCAGCTCACGGATAAGTGTTTCTTCGGTAATTTATGAGCAAGAACATCTCTCTCGCTCTCTCTCTCTCTCGATATACGAGGATATATCGGAAAGTTCTAGAACTATGAATTGAACTTTTGCCGCTAAACCGTAACCATTATGGTTTTTCGGTTTGCTTAGAAGCGCCATTTATAAACTACACACGATCCTAATTTTGTCTAAGTAAAGTCACAAAGAAGTGAAGAAAACAAGGTTCGGCGATTTTTGAGAAACCGAAAGTAGAGCAGCAATGGAAATCTAAAGGAGAATATGGTACGAACTGCTTATAGTGATCAAGCAGCGCCCCCAAACATTGTGTATACTTGGCACCGTCGATTTCACAAAGGACTTGAAGAGACTGAAGATGATCCTGTTTGGGAATACCTTCGACGTCAATAACAGAAGAGAATGTTGAACAAGTTTGTGATATGGTACTCAACAATCGCCGAATTACTATCAGGGACATTGCTGTGGAATGAGTGGTGTGCTTTGGATCAGTGGTGACAGTGTTAACCATATTTTATGCGTCAGAAGAATGGCAGAGGAGTTCGTTCTAAACATAATGAATTTTCGGCAGAACAGATCCAACACCTAAATTCTTTGGATTGCTTTTACTACAAAGGAAATTACCTTCCACGAATTTTTGCCACCAAGTTTGCGCGAGACCGTCCGACGCAAGAGGCTGAGATGAACGCTGGGCAAACAACTCTTGGATCCTGCGATCCTTCAACTCATGACTCCATCACGGCAACGCACCGGCGTACACATATTTGCTGATTTCGGACTATTTTATGAAAAATTCGGCTTCTATACTTCTACAACATTCGCCGTACTTTGCTCCGTGCGACTCTTTTTTGTCATCCCGTGGATTAACAAAACTGAAGTTAAGAAGAAGATAAAGAAAAATCGTTAGAGCAACTCAACTTAAAATCACGCGTTAAAAAATATTTTGAAAAGCGGGAAAGATTGTGGCACAGGTGAATTGCAGCTGTCGGGATCTACTTTGAAAGAAACAAAAACACTTTTAAAGATTAAACAAATATTTATTTTTATTAATGTGATCATATGCCGGCGCATAGTGAATAGCGACATATTTGTTCAGTGCACAACTAATTGTCAACACCTGGTTATTGGTATTATGATTGCTGTGGTTATTATCTTTGGATTATATAACGCTTATGTGTTGCTAGCACTTGCACACATATAAATAAATGTACGTTTTCGTGTATGTGTGCGAATGTAGGCAAGTGCAATTGTACGACAAAAGGTCTCATCGGAAAGCACTGCGAGGCGTGCGACAACACCAATCAGTACTGGGGTAATCCCATCGACGGCGGAACATGCTTCTATAAGCTCAGCATCGATTTCCAGTACACGTTCAACCTTTCGCACGATGATCCATTCACCGCTATCAACTTCATGAATATGCCTCCCAGGGTAAGCGAGTAACATCACAGACTGCGACTGCTACCGAAGTCACCTGGCTGGTTGGCTGTGCTAAATATGAGTCCTACTCGTGCGTTGTATTGGCTACGTGGGAACGCACATAATCTACCCAATTTGTTTTAATACTAAATTTTAGGTCTAATGGCCTCCATTTTAGAAGAGGCTAGAAGGCTCCACATATTTTGTAAATTATTATATGTTTATGCCTTATTTTGTGTGTGTCTGTTGCGCAGCTCAGCTACTATGACTAGAAGCTCAAGGTATTGCCATCCAAATAACCTACATCCCGATCATATCCAATTAAAGTTTTTCTTCAAGGATATTATCAGAACTAATAATCCTATTTCTACTCTTAGTTTTATGCTACGTTTATGTATTACTATTACTACTGTTTTATTCAAGTTGTTGTTCATGTCATATACAATAGCGAGTTTTAAACGCGTATTTCATTCAGTGCTTACAGTAAAGTTTCGTTATCTCATAGCGCCGTTGATAGAAGCGGCGTTGTCTCTATAGACGGCAAATGATAGTCATCAATAGCCTTAAATATTTTTCTCAGACCGATTACCTGTTACGACTTCCACTATGCTTGCCGCATCACGAAAAAAATTTGCTGTGCCACAACTCATTGACCCGAGAGCTGTTGCTATTTGTATTATGCACTCAGATGCATGGTATCATATGAAGTAGTCACATCCCTTGACGGGCGTCACGTAATCCTGCGTGACTTTGTGTCTCGTGACGTTCCTGTCTGTTCATGTCATGTACTGTGTACTGTGTGATGATGATGGTTGCGTTGTGTGGTTGTTCTCTTCTCGAACAGGTTGGACAAGATGTAGAATTTCAAATCTCCTGCTCGACCCCGGCTCTGGTGAACATCTCCATTGGGGTAGCCAGTCCAGAACCGAGCGGTGAACCGCGCGGCACCCTCGCGGCCGTGTCGTCGACCCGCACGTGTGGCTCGTTCAAGATGCCGCTTTCGCACGAAGAGTTCAAGTTTGGCACGCGTAACGCCACTCTCTACGTGCACGTGTTCAATCTGAGCACACCGGCCATCCTGCAGGTCGCCTTCTCACAGCACCGCGCACTCGACCTTTTGCAGTTCTTCATCACTTTTTCTAGGTAGGTGGCTACACTTTTTTTTGCTATATGTTAATAGAGAGTCTGCTGTCTAATCCGGACCGAGACGGGGCCCTACAATCACTGATACCAGCGTTTCTCTAATAATAAATTATTTTTATTATTGCCGACGGGGCAGGAGTAGAAGAGATGGCTGGCGACTCTAACACTAAAAGTCGTGTGCTCGATCCCCGCACGATTCATTCTCTTTAACGCGGTCTTTGAAAAGGTTTGCAGTTTTGGGTTGAGGTTATAATTTATTGTTGTTATTACTATTGAAGGTTCAATATGAGAATCGTGGGGTACAAACATGTGCCATTGTTCTAATTGGTGGCTACTGTGCAAAATCTCGCGGTATCTTAAACGAAATCTTATGTTTTGCCTATAGCCAAATGTAGGCCCGTCACACATCTTAGCAGTGGCCTTTTATTGATGTCTTATAAGAATACCTAATCAACTAAGAGCATTTGATTCTGCTACTCACTTTTGTCTCTTGAAGTTTAGATTCCTAGGGCAGCTTAGATAGTGTAGTTGGTTAGAATCTGTTATTTTAAATAGGAGTGCTTTCGTAAGAAACAATATTCGGGATCTAGCATGGTGACAAGCTACCAGCACGGGTTTGAACCAGGTCCCGTCAAAGAGGTATTGTGCTGCTATACACGCAGCGCATTCGCTCGATGGGATAAGCCTTTTTATCTTTTACTACGACTTGAATGATTTGATACCAGACTTGGCCAAGAGAGCTTTTGCACGCAGTATAGCCGCTGCGGGCGCGGCCTTTATAATAATCATTCTTTTTAACAAGGGTTTATTATTATCACTATGATCTGTATATATATATATATATATATATATATATCTTCCGACACTCTCTGTCGGAGAAACGCGGTCGATCTGGGATCCGTTGTGGCCTCAAATAGCTTCTTCCCAAGTTAGTTTGTCAGTTTGAGTGCATCCTTGCCCCAAACGCCAGATGACTCGAGACCGAACACCATTACAACGTAGTTCTCAAGAAGATGCGCATATAGGCGCCGCTTGTGCATCTCCCGTTGATTAATGATGTGGCCGACGCCCGCGCTGGTTAGTGCACGGTAGCCGAGGGCGTACGTGTCGTAGACAGTGACGTCCCACGCCAGCGACCGATTGTGGCCCCAGTCCCGGCTGGTAAGGCCATCCGGTCGACGCCTGTGGTCCCTCGGCAGTCCACCAGGCTCCAGTGTGACGCGTTACCCAGCTTGTCTGAAAGCGCGCCCGAGGACGTCATTGATTGCATCGTGGTGTCCCTGCGTAAACCCCGCCAGCTTAGTGCAGCTTAACCGGCGCAGGCCGCGCTCATCCATCGTTCCACCGCATGGACTCTCTCTGAAACATGGTAATGCCAAGTCTGAGACCACTGGCGGCACGGAACTGGTTGTCGGCCAGCTTACTGCCGACGAGCTCTGACGGAGTCACGGCGAGCCACGCTCCGGTGGCGTCTGATGAGACCGCTTTCAGTCAATTATCGTCAACATCTAACTCACAGGACGACCAACGAGTTAAGAGGGTAGCCTAAGTGACGATTTGGTCTCACCCCTTCTGCCTAGTGGCCTGTTCCTCACAAGAAGGACCAGACTAACGCGCGTCCCAGATCCGAACGGCGTCTTGTTGTTGGCTGATGAGTCTGCCGGCAGTAGTGGCCACTATGTGCACAATCGCAGCTATGTGACGAGGCAAAAGAGGCGGGCAAGGCAAGATCCGAGCGAATGCCCATTCTACCTAGCCAGACCGGTAGGCTTGCGACTATGTCTTATTCTCAAACGTCAGGTCATCTTAGAGTAGGCGAGTAACTGGTGAAGGGGAGTGGGAGAAGAGGGCGGCATACTGCCTAGACTCCACTCGTTGGCGGCTGGCTGGCGGGGTGAGGAGAAGGTTCTACTAGTGGAGCGCGCGGAGAAGGCAACGGTTGTGAGATGCTGCCAGTAGTGGCAGCGGCCTGTTGGGGCACTGCTGTGCCATTACACTCAGCTATCCTCTTCTTATGAGTCTTTCCCGCGCGAATCTGGGCACCGCTCTTCTTATTAAAGCACATTGAACACAAGTCGCATCAAAACTCTTTAGTTATTGCTGCTTTTTCTTCTGTTAAACAGAGCAGTTGCTGGCGTTTCTATGGCTGTCAACTACTCATGCCTTGCCGTTCCAAGGGAAAACGTCGTTTTCATTGTTGCCGCGATGAGCTGTTGAAGTACCTGTTGACGCCTCTTTGTAGATTAGTCGTTCCAACCTTAACATTTGGTTGAGAAGCCGTTAGAATAATAATAATAATAATAATAATAATAATAATAATTATTATTATTATTATTATTATTATTATTATTATTATTATTATTATTATTTAAGTTCACTCCAAAGTGCTAACATAACAGAGTTATATAGATAAAGTAGTGTTACTAGCTGGTGCATTTTCCATTCAGATAGAGGGCAATGTTTCTTGTTGTTGCCGTTCTCCTTCTTTATCGTCTTTAGCAGGTTCGGTGTAGATTAATGTAAATTGGGGTTCTCCTCTAGATTTCAGAGGTCAGCTTATTTGGGGCTGAAATCCTCGAGCCACTAGCATTCCCCTTATCTCCGTTTATAATAGGCCGCATGTATCGATATAAGCTGCATAGACTGAAGCCAACACAGGTCAATCTCGCATGTTGTCTCGTTCACGGCAACCGAGTGACCAACAACTCCGTGCCGATTATCAGAAAAATGAACGAGCAATAAAGCAACAGAGTTGTTGTTATGCTTCGTCTGTAACCCTGGCATTCTCTGCTATTTCTCTCTGCTCGCCTGACTGTCGAGATCATCAGTGACAGGGGAGAGGACACATAGAAAAAAAAGAAAGAGGGATGTGGGAGAACCCGAAAGAAGGTAGAACTGAGCTGACCCATTGCAAAACTATGAACAGACGGGCGAAGGTCAGATGCGAACAAAAGAGAGGCGGCCAAGGAAAGCCTACCCTGGAGAAGATCGACAAGAGTACGGAGTAGTTATAGTAGTTAGTTTAGCGGTTCGAGGGCTATGGGCTCAGTCACTCGGATATATATACATATATATATATATATATTTATTTATAGAGAGAGCAGCAGTCAACCTCCTCTTCAAACCAGCGGCATTCAGTTTTCAAGAGAGAGAGAGTGGCGCTGGGCAAACCCGGCACCTTTACCTTGACGGGCCTCTCTCTCGCGCGCGCATTCTCAAGCGGGGCCCATCTCTCTTGTTTTGAACTCTCGAGTGGGGTCGCTTTCTACTCTGCTCTTGTATATGTTCTCTCTCTCTCTCTGTCTAGTTCATCATCTACCTGCACAGTCCGAGTTGCCAGCTGTTGAATAGTAGTGTTAAGGTTGTTATTTATTTCAAAATCTTCAGCTTCGCCTATAGTGTTCGTAACTTCAGGGAACCACGAAATTGTCGATATGGGGTGGTGTTAGTGTAACGACGAACGGACGCTCGCCCATCTTTGATGTTTGCCACCACAGGCCGCTTAAGAGAAATGAAGTGCAAAAGAGAGAGAGAGAGAGAGACAGAGGCATAGAGATCAACAGATGCTAGACAAAATGACGCCCCTCTCTGTTTGTTTCTGGTGTATTTGCGCATAGGCGCCGCGTCTTCCTGTTCCGCTCAACAGAGTGAACGCGCGAAATCTCTTTTAATCATTGTTGTGTGTTATAAGCAGAGCACAGCAATTCGAACGGTGACCGAAGTCTAACGACAGCATCATAAAAAGCTTGCACTGCCACACTTAATGCGCGATTCGTTCATTTATTATGTTGTTTGTGAAGAATGTACTACACTACGACTGCGGTGAGATAGTGTCATGATGAGAGTCGGAACTGCGACGGCGATGTGCTATGTGTGTCGTCTGTCGTAATAGATTCAGAAGGAATCGCGTGCTAGCGTTGCGCGAGCCGTGTATATGAATTGATAGCAGTGTGCGGGTGCAGGGCGGCAAAAATTGCGGAGCGAGAAGCAGCCAAAGCAAAAACAGACTGTCATGACTGTCAATTCTATCAATGCGTAGTTGAGTTGGGTCGTAACTTATGAAGACGCCCCCAACATGGGGCATGTCGTCACGCACGTGTCCGAGTGAATGCACTGCTTGCTGCATCAGTTGGGATTCTACGTGACAAGCAACAGCGAATGGTGACGCCGCCTCCTTGCAGTAACAATTCCAATTCTTTTTGACAATTAAGTTAACTTGCAAGATGATTGTTAGTTACGGGGACGTCAACAACAAGAACAACAACAACAACATCAAGCGACAACAGAAGTGACAACAGGAGCAGCATCGTCGACAACGGCAAAGCAGAATAAAAACGACAATGTCACGAATAGCAACATAAATCTAGCACACACAAATAACGTGGCCATGAATTATACAAATACATGTGAGTTGTTTTTGTGTGTGTTGGTGTGTATCATATGCAATGCAACTAAATCACACTTGTGTCTTCTACAGCTGCTTTCTGTCGCTGCTCATCATTGCCGCGGTGTTGTGGAAAATCAAACAGAAGTACGATCTCTACAGAAGGCGCCAAGTAAGTGTATTATATATATATATATATGGATTTATATCTCTATATACAAGGTATTCATGCCCAGTTCGGTCAGACTTGAGGCTTTGCAGATTTCGTTAAAATATTCGTTTTAGATGTGTAATGGAAAGGAGTCTTGTTTGGGACTCAAATTGAAGTGACTAAGTTTTGTCACATGTATGTGGTTGGCCATGTATCACTTTACAAAATTTGTAATTGCGACAGAAGGAGTTGTTCGATAGAGACACTGAACAGACCGGTCTGTTCAGCGCACAGAAATCCAACGTCAGCTAGCGGAGTGTCCGGTAGTGTCGTCTTCTTTTTGGGCGTTTATTTAATACAGTAACATTTTCTGGTTACGCTTATAAAACGCTAATTCAGGACATTAGGCATTTAATGGGTGTCATTTCAAACAACATCGATAGTGGTTCGATTCGCAATAAGTTGACCATCTAAGCCGTTTCCTCCGTCCCCGATGTCGGATTTACCTAGAGTCCCACGTTAACAGAGGGGGGGGGGGGGGGGGGCGGTCGCAGCTGGTGTAGGGTCGACATCTGGTGGTAAGAAGATCCCGAATATAGTGTCTAAATGACCTCGTACCGCATCGTCGTTGCGTGCTGGTACTTCATGCTGGGACAACAGCCTCAAGCGAATACTTTGGAAAATCTACGAGCTGTTCTGTTAAGATTCCTCTGCTCAGAAATACGTGGTTCGATTATACACCTAACATTGTGGAAGGCTCATGAGGGCCTAGAAGGTAGATATTTACCATGCCCGCCTAAACGTTAACGGAGCAGTGATCCTGGCTTGCGTGCGGGTTTGTTAGCCCACCAATGATAACTGTGTGAATTTTTTTTATATATATAGACAACCCACTAGAGTTTATTTTCCAGAGGAGAAGGCTCGACGACTGTGTGAATTAAATATGCCCTCCTGTGTCAAAAATGCCTCGTTTGTGAATCCAGCCTGGATCTCTTTTTTCTGCAGATACCAACAAACAACCAACAAAATCAAAACCGATTTGGACGACTTCAGGCTTTGCGGCTCACTGATTACCAGACACGGGTTGACTGTCGCTCTCACTGACGTTAGCAAAAGAAAGAAACTCAGGCTGAGTTCCCCGCACTTAAGTTCTCCGAAAATGAAGCTTTGTTTACATATAAGGGCGTATTTAAAGCGCAATTTTCATTGTCAAAGCCAATAAAAGTCAGCATATACCACGCCAGCGTGCACGCCAGGATCACTTTTCCGTATATGTTTGGGCTGGCATGGTGGAAACCTTCTTTATAGACCCTCATTAAGTTGTGAAAGGTTAAGTAAAGACACGTATCGCACTATACTAAGCAGGATTTCTCCAGAACTTCCAGAACTGCTGATAGATGTTCCAGAAAGTATTTGCTCGAGCTGTTGTTATTGTTGGTCCAGCAGCGCCAGCAGACAATGACGCCGCGCTACGGGCTTATATAGACGCTACCTAGGGGGAGCGATGGGTTGGCCGATGCTTACTCAAATGGCAATGTACACATTGTCCCTTGGTCACCGTGTCCTGACCACCGCATCGGGGACAAGGCAGCCGGCTTACGGTCATCGTATCTTGAATCGAACCACTATCGACTTGGTACCAAAAGTATCCCCACTAAATGCTCATATTTCGAATGTATATGTGTTATATGAGCATAATGGCAACATGTTAAGGTACTGAAGATGAAAGCTCCAAAATGAGATATCACAGGATCTTGATTTTACAATCTCGTGTACGACAATTTGCCTTCCGCTATTTCTTAAATGATTCGTTTCATTCTCACTACTAAATAAAAAAATCGGCCTTCAAACCCTCGTTCATGTCAGTGGAAATTGCTTATTTTTTGGCGAAATTTACAACCCTCTCAAGTCTGGCCAAGTGTGGTTTGGTCACCCCATACATACGTAGCATAATCACTTGAAATATATGTATATATATATATATATATATATATATAAATGTACATCGGTTGGGTACAATGTATATATGTTCGATTTTAGTTCATATCTAAGAATTTGGTAATAACGTATGGCTATTAACTAGCGTGATGACGATGATGATGATGCGTATGACGTAGGCCGTCACGACAACTCAGAAAAAGCGTACTGACTCACCAACGGTACAACTCACGGTTTGTGACTTGCGTGTGTCTGTGTTTGTTCTCCTTGTCGTTGTGGATGTGTGTGTGTGTGTGTTCGTACGTTTGTCGCATTGTTTATAGCAACTGTTTGTCGAGATGGAACAGATGGCTAGCAGGCCTTTTGCGGGGGTAACCGTCGAATTGTGCCCACCTCCGTACGCACTGCCTCTGCAGCTGCACCAGCCCGGTGGACGGCCGACGCCCGTCGCATTGGAACCGTGCAGTGCGGGAAAAGCGGCTGTCATCTCGCTGATTGTCCGATTGCCCCGACAGGATAACTCGACAGCCGTTCCCTCCGGACAGTCGGGTACGAATTCTCGATGATTAGAAAGCGAGCCATCTTGCTCTTGTTTCTGTATTTAGTGTGGCTCTCGGAACTTTAGGAAAGCCTTGCGTGTGTGCTATATAGTAGGCTAGCCCTAGGATACAAGCAAGGATGATAATGACGTTCGTCTCCGAGGTACCATAAACGTACGGTCCTATCTAGGAGATATTCTATATGTCACATCTACCCCACACTGACAATGTATTGCAATCGCTTTGTGACAAATATGTCATACGCTTATCCTCCGAGCCTTAAAGGTGAACGTGCCCAGGGTTACGTGAAGGGCTCGCAAAGCTCACGTCAAAAATGATGGTGTCGTTTTACTGCGTCTCTTGGCAGGCATTGCAATCGCGTCAGCATTGGTATCTTTGAGTCAGCTGGGCGGCAAAGGACAGCAGAACTCGATTCGCGACAACGAGTTGCAGGGACACCACAAGGGAGATTGCTGGAAGCCCAACACAAATGTCGGAACCTGCCTATGAACCACGACGAAATGTCACATCTATCCGTACGGGCTAGGCATGTACATTCATCTCATCATCATCATCATCATCATTGTGATCATCAACCATTTTCATGATCGTCGTTAAATGTTTGTCGTTGCTCTCGCCACTTGTCAGAGTGAACGTTCATCGTCTGCTGCGTATGCACCTCCAGCGATAACAGCCGAACGACAAAAACGATAAATATTGTAATCATATTAGTAGTAGTAGTAACTATGAGAGTAACAACAACAAGATGTATGGTGCATTTTTTTACTATGAAGCCAATGCTTTCCCTGGCACCCCCGCCTGCGCGGGCAGGTGACACAGCATTACTCCGTCGAACGGTTATGAGAAACAGTGGCCAAATGTCTCAAATGTTGGGTGGCCCACTTGCTTGCTTGTTATATTGTGTCTGATTGTCTTTTCCAATAGACCTTGCTGCATTAGGCGCAGATGCAGCGTATCTATCACACCACATCTTCCAAAGAGACCCTCGACTTGTACCTACAAGTGACTAAGTACCATTACAGCTTCATAGTTCGTGTGCAGCGATAGCTAAAACCGTGATTATCAAATCTCATCGTGTGGCAGCAAACAGCGGCAGCAACAACAGCAAAAATAACAACAGCAACCACAATAACACAATAACCTCATGAGCCTTACGGGCTTAGTCTATTTCTCTAATTGAGAGTAGTCGGTAAACTTAGTAGTTCAGTAGCAAAGATGCCGAAAATGACATAAGTAGCATGCATATAGACACATACAGGATTTGTTCGCCGGAACGGCAAATAATGGCTAACCATTACTAAAGGGCCATTCTCTTCAACGCATCTGAGATCACGCGACGAAGTTTGGATCGGCAATCGGCGCTCATAAACATATTCTAATTATGCACAAATCTGCTCATAAGTCAATCAATCTCCTTCTCGTTTGGTAACTCACTAGTAGGAATAACAGTGCTGCTCAAACTGTGGTCCTAGTAACATTACTCAATATAACTACACGGAATGCTAGTGGCAGTCTTAGCAATAATTGCATTCATTGGTCCTGGCCGCGGCGACGCAAGTTGCTTCATGCTCCAACAACTGCGACGGCCAAGCTTCTTTCTGGAATTAAATTCCACCAAATGGGTACTTATTCTCTCGTGCGAGTCTGTTTATACAGCTTGTCATTACAGCTGCGTCTGTAACTTGTTTTGTGCACACATGTATAGATTATATACTGTTTATTTTTTAAGGACACCCTATTAATGATTTACCAGGATGTGGTTGTGCGTGTTGTTGCTACTTGCTGTGCTACACCGTTGCTAGAGAGTCCGTGTGCCAGGAGCTACACGTGTCTCAATGTGTTACGAGACCGAACACATTGAGACTATGACCCGGGTATCATCGTTCGAGTCTCAGCTCCTGATCTGCTAGCAACGGCGGTAGGCTGCTAGTCGCCTCCTGTACATAGTTAGCAATTCGTGGTTTGGCTAGGCGATGGTACCTCGTTACGAAAGTGGAGTGGAGTCCACGAACGTGTTACGTTGAAGGCTTGAAGGACGCAACTGCTGGCCGTAACCGTGGTGTCGATCTAGTGTGGCAGCGATGACGCATATCGCAGGCGATGCTGATGATATTGATAATACTATTAATAGTAGAAATAATGATATAATACGTTGACAATGACAATAGCATGTATAGTAGTGTGTGTGTGTGGCAGGAGGAGGGTAACGAAGGTGTTGCTAGGTGATTTGTAGATGAATGCCAGAGGGTGAGTGCTGTGATAGCTGGTCGAGGGACCGCAATACTATGATGAAGTCAGAAAGAAAAACATGATAACATCATCGACAACAACAACATTATAATTAACCAACAAAACAACAACAAAGTTGACGACTAACAAACGAGCGGCAGGCAACCGGGGACGTTGGAGAATTATACGTGTAAATAAGTAATAGTAACAACAACAACAACAAAAACAATTTCAAGAACGAATAGTAACTATAATGATGATCTGAGTGATAACATTAACATTTGATAAACAAAAAAGCAGACAGACGGACGGACCGCAATAGGGAAAAACAGACCCGCGAGCGACCAAGTAGACGGATGAGATGATTCAAGCAAACTCCATCGTCTGCACAGAGGGAGCAGAAATGCAGCAGCAGCACGATCTGAATCATCCTTATAGATCTGCTTTATTGTATGACTCAATTACTGGATCTAATCAAAGTCGTCGATGACGATTAGCCGCGTTTTGCAGTGGTCTTTGTTTTGTTGCATTGTCCGGCGTCGTTCTGCCTACGCCACTTAATCAGTCAGCAACCAATCGACTCATTAGCTAGAGAGAGACTAACTAGCTACCACCTAGTAGATCATGCTGTACAATAAGTGCGCTGCGCTCATAGCAATCAAAAGAGCTATACAGAAATATACGACCGACGGATAAATGCCTGGCGAGCAGATGCAAACGATTGACACAGACGCAAAAGCGTTCTCCCAAAATGTCCAAGTATACTTACCACTAGCCAGCCTAATCTGTAGGTAGTAAACGAGCAGGTGTTCATCTGCGAATACGCGGTGATTCGATTGCTACTATATTGTGATTGTTAGTACGATAAAGCATACGTGCAAGAATAAGACGCTGAGGTAGAGAGAGAAATACGATGATGATGATAATAATAATAATAATGATGTTTACTATTATTATTGCTACCATTTGATGATGGTTGACTGCAAATAGAACTGAGATATGAATGTCATCGATTTACGTCTTGCATGTGTATAATAAACATATATATATATATATATATATATATATAGTGAAAAGTTTTAATGAACGCCCTAGTGGAAGAGAAAAATTGTAGAGAGAGATTAATCTGAGTGTAAAAATAAACTGTACTGAGAAAAAGAATACGTGGGAGAACAACATTATGCTATGTGCACCTACATTGTGTTATATATATATATATATATATATATATATATATATATATATATATATATATATATATATATATATATAAATATATATATGTATGTGTATATATATATATATATATATATATATTCATATATATTCATACGTCCCGAAATAGGACACATACATGTGATTTATGGTGGCAATTTCGGTTACCAGATAGTCCATATTTTGAGTTCTAAAGAATTCATTTATAATTGCTTCACGAAAATAACAAATATGGCGTTATTGGCAATGGGTTGTTAAAGTAAAATTAAGATAATACAAACACCTTGTTGCACTTTTGTTGTCCTGAGCATATTATCGATATCCAGAATCAGTCATCACGACCAGTATATAATAACGCCAATAGAAGTGACGACATTGACAGCAAGAACAACAGTAAACACCAAAGCGACAGTGGAAATATTATAACAAAATTAAAATCATTTCTAACAAAAGCACACGTAAACATGCTTATAGTAATATTAATTAAATATTTATAAGGCGATTAGAATTAAATTAAGTGATAGTACTGCGGTCAAAAACAATCACTAATAGCCGCCGTCACTATGGTGTAACACAAGCGAGGTAAGAGAAATGTTTGAACAAAAATAAAACGAGGACGACGATATTGTACGTTAAACTGTACATAGCTCATCATGAGACACATTGGGTATTCATTTATTACAAATTCTTAGTATATATATATATATATATATATATATATATTTATATACGACAAGAGCCACTTAAGGGTTTAAAGTATTTTAGCATAAAAGACAAAGTAGACTAATGAAGGTAAACATTTTAGTTTTATTAAAACCTTGCATGCCGATATGTCTAAAATATGATGTCAGGAAGCTAGCCGCCCCGGGATTTTTCGACATTGTCTATACGAGATACACCATTATTGACGTTTCGGCATAACTTGGACGTGCTTTTCGAAATCTCCCGTCGAATATTTTCCTTCAGCTTGTCGATGGTTGCGGGGTTGTCTGGCAGGTACATTGAACTTTTTTCTCGAAGGTTTCGGCAAATGCATTATGCACAAGCAGAGCTGGCAACCGTCAGCTCCTAATGTGGGGCTCTCACCCACTAAAACCGTGATTATCAAATCTCATCGTGTGGCAGCAAACAGCGGCAGCAACAACAGCAAAAATAACAACAGCAACCACAATAACACAATAACCTCATGAGCCTTACGGGCTTAGTCTATTTCTCTAATTGAGAGTAGTCGGTAAACTTAGTAGTTCAGTAGCAAAGATGCCGAAAATGACATAAGTAGCATGCATATAGACACATACAGGATTTGTTCGCCGGAACGGCAAATAATGGCTAACCATTACTAAAGGGCCATTCTCTTCAACGCATCTGAGATCACGCGACGAAGTTTGGATCGGCAATCGGCGCTCATAAACATATTCTAATTATGCACAAATCTGCTCATAAGTCAATCAATCTCCTTCTCGTTTGGTAACTCACTAGTAGGAATAACAGTGCTGCTCAAACTGTGGTCCTAGTAACATTACTCAATATAACTACACGGAATGCTAGTGGCAGTCTTAGCAATAATTGCATTCATTGGTCCTGGCCGCGGCGACGCAAGTTGCTTCATGCTCCAACAACTGCGACGGCCAAGCTTCTTTCTGGAATTAAATTCCACCAAATGGGTACTTATTCTCTCGTGCGAGTCTGTTTATACAGCTTGTCATTACAGCTGCGTCTGTAACTTGTTTTGTGCACACATGTATAGATTATATACTGTTTATTTTTTAAGGACACCCTATTAATGATTTACCAGGATGTGGTTGTGCGTGTTGTTGCTACTTGCTGTGCTACACCGTTGCTAGAGAGTCCGTGTGCCAGGAGCTACACGTGTCTCAATGTGTTACGAGACCGAACACATTGAGACTATGACCCGGGTATCATCGTTCGAGTCTCAGCTCCTGATCTGCTAGCAACGGCGGTAGGCTGCTAGTCGCCTCCTGTACATAGTTAGCAATTCGTGGTTTGGCTAGGCGATGGTACCTCGTTACGAAAGTGGAGTGGAGTCCACGAACGTGTTACGTTGAAGGCTTGAAGGACGCAACTGCTGGCCGTAACCGTGGTGTCGATCTAGTGTGGCAGCGATGACGCATATCGCAGGCGATGCTGATGATATTGATAATACTATTAATAGTAGAAATAATGATATAATACGTTGACAATGACAATAGCATGTATAGTAGTGTGTGTGTGTGGCAGGAGGAGGGTAACGAAGGTGTTGCTAGGTGATTTGTAGATGAATGCCAGAGGGTGAGTGCTGTGATAGCTGGTCGAGGGACCGCAATACTATGATGAAGTCAGAAAGAAAAACATGATAACATCATCGACAACAACAACATTATAATTAACCAACAAAACAACAACAAAGTTGACGACTAACAAACGAGCGGCAGGCAACCGGGGACGTTGGAGAATTATACGTGTAAATAAGTAATAGTAACAACAACAACAACAAAAACAATTTCAAGAACGAATAGTAACTATAATGATGATCTGAGTGATAACATTAACATTTGATAAACAAAAAAGCAGACAGACGGACGGACCGCAATAGGGAAAAACAGACCCGCGAGCGACCAAGTAGACGGATGAGATGATTCAAGCAAACTCCATCGTCTGCACAGAGGGAGCAGAAATGCAGCAGCAGCACGATCTGAATCATCCTTATAGATCTGCTTTATTGTATGACTCAATTACTGGATCTAATCAAAGTCGTCGATGACGATTAGCCGCGTTTTGCAGTGGTCTTTGTTTTGTTGCATTGTCCGGCGTCGTTCTGCCTACGCCACTTAATCAGTCAGCAACCAATCGACTCATTAGCTAGAGAGAGACTAACTAGCTACCACCTAGTAGATCATGCTGTACAATAAGTGCGCTGCGCTCATAGCAATCAAAAGAGCTATACAGAAATATACGACCGACGGATAAATGCCTGGCGAGCAGATGCAAACGATTGACACAGACGCAAAAGCGTTCTCCCAAAATGTCCAAGTATACTTACCACTAGCCAGCCTAATCTGTAGGTAGTAAACGAGCAGGTGTTCATCTGCGAATACGCGGTGATTCGATTGCTACTATATTGTGATTGTTAGTACGATAAAGCATACGTGCAAGAATAAGACGCTGAGGTAGAGAGAGAAATACGATGATGATGATAATAATAATAATAATGATGTTTACTATTATTATTGCTACCATTTGATGATGGTTGACTGCAAATAGAACTGAGATATGAATGTCATCGATTTACGTCTTGCATGTGTATAATAAACATATATATATATATATATATATAGTGAAAAGTTTTAATGAACGCCCTAGTGGAAGAGAAAAATTGTAGAGAGAGATTAATCTGAGTGTAAAAATAAACTGTACTGAGAAAAAGAATACGTGGGAGAACAACATTATGCTATGTGCACCTACATTGTGTTATATATATATATATATATATATATATATATATATATATATATATATATATATATATATAAATATATATATGTATGTGTATATATATATATATATATATATATATTCATATATATTCATACGTCCCGAAATAGGACACATACATGTGATTTATGGTGGCAATTTCGGTTACCAGATAGTCCATATTTTGAGTTCTAAAGAATTCATTTATAATTGCTTCACGAAAATAACAAATATGGCGTTATTGGCAATGGGTTGTTAAAGTAAAATTAAGATAATACAAACACCTTGTTGCACTTTTGTTGTCCTGAGCATATTATCGATATCCAGAATCAGTCATCACGACCAGTATATAATAACGCCAATAGAAGTGACGACATTGACAGCAAGAACAACAGTAAACACCAAAGCGACAGTGGAAATATTATAACAAAATTAAAATCATTTCTAACAAAAGCACACGTAAACATGCTTATAGTAATATTAATTAAATATTTATAAGGCGATTAGAATTAAATTAAGTGATAGTACTGCGGTCAAAAACAATCACTAATAGCCGCCGTCACTATGGTGTAACACAAGCGAGGTAAGAGAAATGTTTGAACAAAAATAAAACGAGGACGACGATATTGTACGTTAAACTGTACATAGCTCATCATGAGACACATTGGGTATTCATTTATTACAAATTCTTAGTATATATATATATATATATATATATATATATATATATATATATATATATACATGTCGTACGAAACGTATCGCGACTTTTGAATTTTCGCGTGTTACGTATATTCGAATTTCGATTTTTTGTGGCGTTATGTTGGTACTCATGTCTCTCACTTATGCCGACAAGCTCGGCCATTTTGAATGTTCACTTAATTGTTGACAGCTGCTTTGCTTGCACGTGTTTTGGATCGTCTTCGATTTTTACCTATTCAAAAAAATGGATCAAAGAACCTGTATCAAATTTTGTGTGAAAAACGAAATTAAGTGCGCGGATGCATTCCGAATGTTGACTGTGGCATACGGAGAAGCTACTTTGGACCGAAGCAACGTTTATCGGTGGTACAAAATGTTCTCAGAAGGCCGAGAAGATGTGAACGACGAAGAGCGTGCCGGACGCCCGAGCACTTCAACAACAGACGAAAAAATTAATGAAGTGGAGAAAATGGTATTGGCCAATCGTCGAATCACCGTTAGAGAAGTTGCTGAGGACCTAAACATATCGATTGGCTCGTGCCATTCGATTTTTATCAATGATTTGGGCATGAGACGGGTCGCCGCGAAATTCGTACCAAAATTGCTCAATTGCGACCAAAAACAGCATCGCATGAACATTGCTAATGAGATGTTGGACTCTGTCCGCGACGACCCAAATTTGCTCCAGAGGGTCATAACTGGTGACGAATCGTGGGTTTATGGTTATGACGTGGAAACCAAAGCTCAATCATCTCAATGGAAGCTGCCGCACGAACCAAGACCGAAAAAAGCGCGCCAAGTTCGGTCGAATGTGAAAGTTTTGCTGACAGTTTTCTTCGATTGCAGGGGCGTGGTGCATCATGAGTTCTTGCCACAGGGTAGCACGGTCAATAAGGAATATTACCTGCAAGTTATGCGCAATTTGCGCGAAGCAATCCGCCAGAAACGCCCGGATTTGTGGAAGAACAAAAATTGGCTTTTGCACCACGATAACGCCCCTGCTCACACATCGTTGCTTGTGCGCGAGTTTTTGGCCAAAAACAACACACTAATGATGCCGCAGCCACCGTATTCCCCAGATCTGGCCCCCTGTGACTTTTTCTTGTTCCCTAAACTGAAGAGGCCCATGAAAGGACGACGTTACGCTACGCTTGACGAGATAAAGACGGCATCGAAGGAGGAGCTGAACAAGATAAAAAAAATGGTTTTTTGAAGTGCTTCGAAGATTGGAAAAACCGTTGGCACAAGTGTATAATATCTCATGGGGATTACTTTGAAGGGGACAAAATAGATATTCATGAATAAATGAATAATTTTTGAAAAAACACAAAAGTCGCGATACGTTTTGAACACACGGTATATATTTATATACGACAAGAGCCACTTAAGGGTTTAAAGTATTTTAGCATAAAAGACAAAGTAGACTAATGAAGGTAAACATTTTAGTTTTATTAAAACCTTGCATGCCGATATGTCTAAAATATGATGTCAGGAAGCTAGCCGCCCCGGGATTTTTCGACATTGTCTATACGAGATACACCATTATTGACGTTTCGGCATAACTTGGACGTGCTTTTCGAAATCTCCCGTCGAATATTTTCCTTCAGCTTGTCGATGGTTGCGGGGTTGTCTGGCAGGTACATTGAACTTTTTTCTCGAAGGTTTCGGCAAATGCATTATGCACAAGCAGAGCTGGCAACCGTCAGCTCCTAATGTGGGGCTCTCACCCACTAAAACCCGTCTTCTGCGAGGTCATGAGGAGGGAGTCTCTTACTTCGACCTGCTCATGGATCTCTCAGTAGGCTTGTTCCACGAATCGGGGGTCCGTCGAGACCCCGCGGAGGGCCTGGTTGCATGTTCCCCTTAGTAAACCCTCTCTCGGCCACTCTTCTCGACCTCCAATTTAGGCTCTTCGGCCTTGTTCCAAACGTGTTTTCTTTCTCATGAGAGTAGGTTAGACGCAATGTGTATCAGTCATTTATTTTTAGAAAAAATGCGTTTTAGTCATTTATTTTTAGAAAAAATGCGTTTTAGTCATTTATTTTTAGAAAAAATGCGTTTTAGTCATTTATTTTTAGAAAAAAATGCGTTTTAGTCATTTATTTTTAGAAAAAATGCGTTTTAGTCATTTATTTTTAGAAAAAATGCGTTTTAGTCAATTATTTTTAGAAAAGAAGTGATGTTTTAGATACATGATGTGTTGCATATATACATTCACCTGAGGACCTCCTACATGAGTCTTGAATGACCGTAAGAATGTACAGTTTATGTAAACTGTTTGTCAAAAGAGATCTAAGACTGAAAAGTTGACAAGTACGAAGATATGCGACGGGACAGAATGATAAAAAGTATGATAAGACAACTTTCAGTAAACTCGTAGCCGTAACAAGCGTGCAGTCGCCTGGCTGTTCCAGACAGACAGGTGCGGTCGATCTATACGTGTACGTTCAGTGAAGACTAACTACTGCTTTCCTCAAGTACATCACAGTCTCGGGAGTCTAGGATAGGACTTTGTGCTGTGACAAGACTGTACTGCGCCCGTTCTGACGTGCCCATGTACAAAACAGGAAGAAGAAGACCGCTGCTTCCTCGCCTTCAACCGTTCAGCAGACGTCGCCACGCTACGTGCTTCTTCAAGTTGGTATGACTATGCCGACGGAACGCCGATACCCAGCACCGCATTGAGGTGTACCGGCGACGGAAGCAGACGTTTTTTGTTGCTTTTTTTTGGGGGGGGGTTGCTAGGTGGTACCCTGCTGACGGGTGATGATGACGATCGAATCTGAACTGTAGACGGGTCAAAAGGTCGAGCGACGAATTGGCCACGATCGGTGCGTATGCGTGTGTATGTGCATGCGTCTCTTACGTCGGCCTACAGCGGCCTGGTACGGGCGCGCCGAACTACCTCGCGAAGCTCATTGACGGTGATCTCGATGATGGTATCGTCATCATCGCTGGCACGGCCCATCGACGTCCTGCCACCGACGGACGTGCTGTCCATCGTCGCCGGGCCGACGCCGACGTCTCCGCGGCAAAATTGTGGCTGCCCCGTCTGATAGAGACCGGGTGAGGGCTGATGGTGCTGGTGCTGATGCTGATGCTGGTGGCCGGCGTACACCGAATGAGTGTGCGCACCTGCAGAATGGTAACCGGACGAATGATGGTCGGCGCCGTGAAGGCTCGTCATCGCGCACGAAGATCGCAGCCCACCCCACTGCGAGTAGGCTGCTCGAGAGTTGGCAGAATTTGATGTTCCTGCTGCTGCTGCTGCCACCGCCGCCGCGGCTACCTCCGCGGTCGTCGCCACCCTCGGTGGCGAGTGGTAGCCGTTCCCCGACATCATGAAGTGCGAAGGATTCGAGTACATGTGAGCATGTGAATGATTCGCCGTGTGAGGATGAGAGTGAGAATGGGCGTGGGTATGGGCATGGGCATGAGGATGAGGAGCGGGCGAAACATGCGGCGACAGAGGTGCCGACCCATGGTAGCACAGCTCGCAGGACGCCAATCCTCCTCCACCACCACCACCACCACCACCACTACCGGCGAAGCCTCCTTGAACAATGGGCCGTCTCGATAGCGGCACCTCGTCGACGCTGCGGGCGCGGCACCGCGCCCGCATTGCCGCGATATCGGCCTCGTCTGCGGAGCTGTCGACCAAATGGCCGTTGCTCGTCGAACGCCGAAGCGCCGACCGTCGAGGGGCGTGCGCCACGGCGTTCGATGGCGATAGATGATTATTCATGGTGTCGCTATCTATATCTATGTAGTGGCCGTACGGTCTCGGTTCGCTGCTTCTATGCTGCCTTCTGTTCAGCAGCTGTCGCTTAGCTGCCTCGCCGACAAAGTACACGAGTTCCGGCAGTGGCGGCTTTCGTGCGGTCACGAAGTTCCAGAACCCGATCTCTACTTTGACCGAGTCGCCTTCACGGACAAGATTGAAGTCCGTGTCTGGAGGTAAGTGCGCCAGCCGAAAGCCCAATTGTGTGGATAAACCCTTGACTTGAATTTCGCCTCTCTTTTCGACGTAGTTAACTACGGAGATCACACCGTCGAAAACCATGTCATCAACTGGCCGCACCTGAAACAAATGCAGACCTTTGTTATTTCTGGTTTCAGAAGCTGTCTTCTTTTTGTGCCTTGTCGGAACGTCAGTCGGAAGCCCTGCCTTCTCAGAGTGATGTTTGTGGTTTGCTTAGGGACCCTCAAAATAGGGCTCGTTTTACCTAATAGCACCGCCAGGTATCAACGAGTTTCAGCAACCACGTAGTTTAAACTGGCAAGCTTCCACGGCACTACACCAAGCAAACATCTGCTACAGTTAGTACCTAAGTATTACCTGCAGACAGCTTTCTAATGTTTTTGCCCGACAGCTCAATTCCAAAGGATTTTTATGTTGATTTTTACCAGTAATGCTTCATTCATATATATATATATATATATATATTATTTATTTAGGAATTTAATATATACATGTGAATGTTTAAATCCACGGCACCGATGGCTCACTCCTCATCTATCACTCGTGTCCGAGTGGGAGTCTTGCCCGACCCCTGACGCGAAGACGCGGGTCCATCCAGTCTTTCATAGTTCCGAGCACCGAAATCGCGTTACCTCTCTGAATCTCTAGGGAAAGCCGTTGGCAGAAGAAAGTGCCCGCCCTCTTGTCCATCGTAGCCTGCTGTAAAGCGTCGCCAACCTGGGAAATTAGCGTGGTTGTGAGGGGCCCAGGGCCACCCAGCGTCTCGAATGCGAAGGGTGAAAAGTGGTACGCCCGGCCTAAGTTCGCATACTTTCTTGTTTTTGATGTCTCGGCGCGGGAAGCGGCAGTTCCTGGGCGAGAAGCGCCGGGACCGACAAGGGAGGGGGTCAGAGAGTCGGTCACCGTCGCATCCCACACCAGGGAACGACCCTTGTAGAAAGGTATCAAAGTCAAGCCGTCGGGCCGCTTGCCATCGTCTCTAGAAAGACCAGGCGGTTCCAGGACGCAAGGGATTCCGGCCTTTCGCAACGACCTTGCAAGAATGTCATTCAGAGCGGTGTGACGTGGGCGCCGGCCCGCCGAGTGAGCGCAAGACAGGCCGTGTCTGGCCAGGCGTCCGACGGGCTCGCCACAAGTGCATCTGTGTGGCTCTACCAAATCAGCTCCCAGTCTCAGGCCAACGCAGATCCGGGTGGATTGGTCGTCAAGGCGGGTACCCAATGAGTCAGCAGGGAGTGCGTGTAGCCAGTCGCTCGCTCCTGGGCGAGCGACGGCAAGGAGGCGCGCCCTATCCTGGTCGTCACCGCATTCTTCAAGCAACTCAGTAAGCGAAGATTCGTGCACCTTCTCGGCCCAGGCCCTCTGGCAGGCAAGTCTATTCATATCAGGCGGTGAAGCCTGGAGTCCAGCCGCTATAGCGTCGCGAGTTGCCTCAAACAATGCCCAAGCCCCCGGCGGAAGCAGGCGCTGGACATGACTCGAAGTAGCGTGCATCGAGACGGCCACGGCAGGGCCTGCCAAGGAGCGGGCCGAGGGAAGACCAAGACCGCCCATGGAGGTGGGGAGAGCCGCCTGGCGCACCTCTCGTGGTCGTAAGTTCAGACCCAAAACCGTCTCGAGGGCCTCCACCACCTGGTCGTCGAATGGTTGGAGAAGCTGGTTAACTGTACCCGAACAATCCATGGATCGTATGATATGTACGATGCGACACGCGGAGAACGACGAGCGGAGTAGGTAAAGCCCTTGGTGGGCTCCGACCAGAGGCAGACGTTCTTGCATCGCCCACAATCTGTCCATCATGGGGTCGAGTAGACTCGACAGTGCAGATGGTAGGAGCGGTGCGCCAAGGAGCGTAACTTCGTGTTCAGACACGACTCTACACCCCGGTAGTAATGCAAGTAAGGCACTCAATGTGGGGTCGTCCGGGTCTGTCCCCGGCGCGAACACCTCGCATTTGGCCGTGTTTAACACCAGGCCACTGACTGTCTCAAAGGCAAGAATTCTGCGCACTTCCTCGAGTAAGTTCACCGAGTGTGCCATCGTCGAGGTACCAGGCGTTGAAAGGCACTTGTATTGAGTTGACCAGCTCACGGATACCCAGGCTGAATAGAGCCGGCCCCAAGGGGTCTCCCTGCTGTATACCTGATGCCGAGGACAACGTGTGGGCCCCAAACAACAGGACGGATGGCTCCCTGTATGCGTGATTCACTAAGTTGAAGATTTCCGGTACTGCATCACGAACTGCACGAAGTATATGATCCCTTCGAATAGTATTGAATGCATTGCGAAAATCCAACTTCAAGAGTGCCGTTCGGGGCGGGCTTGATTGGACGAAGGCTCTTGCTGCATGTACAGCTGCCTCCGCCCCGCCTGCTAAGCCAAAACCCAACTGGTGCGGGCCAAGCTGCTCAATGATAAGATCTTTGGCCTCACGACAGGTTTTATGTTGATTTATATATTCTATAGGTAGGTGCCTCCCTTGTACCTCAAACAAAATATGCGTTTTCGCGTTTTTGTTATTAACGTGTCGACAGGATTACCGAAAACTAAATTTACTTTTCAAACTGGGAGGTTTTGACAGGACAAGCTATTAATCCGCTATAACAACATGTCGCTAGCTTGAAATCATCAGCAAAGAGCAAATTGGAGCAAGAAACCTTTCTATCTTAAATTCCGAGAAATTATGTATGATACGCGCGCTACATTTAGCTCTAGTTTTAGAAGTGTTCCTGCGTGAATATATAGGCAGCGCTTTGTGGCGATTCGAACACATACATTTGCTTGCACATATTTTAAGGCGGTTAGAATTTCGTCCCAAATTAATTAGATTACTTTTTTCAGCCGTATCAGCTCTCGAAAATCATCTTGAAAACAACATTATCCTTTCAAGTTCAATTGCATCTTTTTTTTGTTCTTGCTAAGGATATACGCCAAGGGCAACTTATTTAATAATAACTAAAGCACTAACCAGTATGATGTGGTAAGTACATTCAGTTCTATGCAGTGTGGGACTCATCCCGACGGTTGGACACTGTTTGGCGGAGATCATACCCTCTAAACGCGCCCCCTTAAGCTTAACTATTTATCAGCGCGACTCTCTTTTTAATAGTACTGCGGACCGACAGAAGGAGTGGCGAGTTCCATTCGGATCAGTTGGCCTAAGACACCCATGGCTTGTCCCCATAGCAGCATACGGCGTTCCTCTGTTTGCGAAATTGTTCTCAGAGAGGTACCGCCGTATTCTGTCCTCTCCGTCGGGAATATGTATCTCCTGAAGAGTCGCCCTAAGTACCCTTTTCTAACCAAAACCTCTCGTGGCACTGCAGCACCTAGATCCCAGCTAGAGATGCATTCACAGATGAATTGCACTAATTGAGCTATTCCCTGAGTAGGCAGGTCGGGAGGGTTCGTAGAGCGTGGATGAAGCCCAACTTCAATCATTCTGGCACTTTTTTCTAGCCTTTATCCTTACTTGCACAAAGGCTGGGCAGACCAACAGTGCATGGGTTGAGTCATCTTCGACGTCTAGGACGCCTGTTTTGCATTTGTCCGAGGGGGCTTTTCCTATCCTAAACAAATATTCCTGGAAGTCGCCAAGGCCCGTTATGACCTTCGTCAGAAAGTGATCAACATCTCCACCCGGTCGATTCAACCACCTCTTTATGTTAGAAATCAATCACATTTATTTCACTCAAATAGAGTATGTACAAAATAGTTCATGCTATTCTTAAACATAAATACTTGTTGTTTTGCCGTTCCACCGAGAGAAGAAGTGCAAAGATTTTCGTTGCAGTGCCGGGCAATCAACCGCGTGGTACTTAGCGCATTGCTGCGAGCAGAACCGACAAATACACTGAGTAATATAGTCTTCATGAAACTCCCTACGGGAGCATACGAGGTGATGAAACTTGTGTACGATGTACCTGGTATATACATGCCTGTCATCGCAGGCCACCCCGGCCCACAACCAAGGAGACTTAAAGACGTCGAGCGTTCTGTCCGCTCCGTCAATGGCATACGCAGCCTAAGCCGAAGCATCTCCACCATCGGCGCACAGTCCGACAATACATACATGAAGCGGCTTCTCGCCTTGATTGAAAGGCAGAGTACTCGCTTCATGTATAGTGTGAAGCACTTTTCAAGCAAATTAAAATTAGCTTGAGATAGGTGTTGCCACACTCTGTCTAAACTATACGCCAACTTTGGCAGAGTTTTTAACATAAACAAGCGCACTGCCGTACCGACGGACAGTCGCCGTACATCTCCGACCCCTCCGTAGAGAGCTGCCAGTGCCGAGTTAACACTGTTCTCGATGTGTGTAGTAAACGATGTTCTTCTGTAGTGAATCCGGAGACCCAAGTATGGGAAAAGTTTACAAACTCCAATGGCCTCCCGCAGCAACGAATAACGTCGTTTGCAGCTAAACGCCCACCGCGACGAAACTTAATCGCCTTGGTTTTGCGTGAGTTTATTTCTAGCCCGTTTTTCATGAGATACGCCTCCACCATGGCGGTAATGCGCGAGATGGCACCAATGTTACGATGAGCAACAACGATGTCATCAGCATACATCACTACCACGGCATGTTGAAACTCTTGACGCACGCATTGAACAAGGTCGGCCAGAAGCAGCGTGAACGAGATGCAGCTTAGTGGGTCCTCCTGAGGAGTCCCAACATTCTGCGTTAGCTCACGCACGCCGCTCCCTCTCTCGACCAACAGTGTATCATCGTCGACAAAACTAGAAATTACTCGCAGAAGAGCTCCACTTATGCCAATCTGTCTAAAACAATCGATCATAAGATCGCGCGGAGCCTTGTCAAAGGCCTTGACGCAGTCAATGAAGACTGCATACAGGTGGCCTCCTGGACGAGCCACCGCCCGTTTTACTTCGGATTGCAAAACGTGGATGGCGTCGCGGGTCCCCATGCCTTTTCTAAATCCGAACTGCTCGGAAGGCAGAGCATTTTTTGCTTTCTACGAGACGCGTAGTCCTGTCTTCGCCTTGCTTAAAGCTGTGGATCTGCTTGGGCTTTGCTAGTCTCAGCAAGCCGAGTAGTTCTCTATGTCGGAGGTAACACGTCCGTGTGAACCACGGCCGGGATCTCCGCGGCTTGATCTTTTTCCACTTAACTGCTCTCTGCATTACTCCTTCGAGAGTCCGACAGCAGACATCTACATCACTTCCGGCCAAAACACTCTCAATACCGACTGGAAGCGCGGCTAAATCGAGTTGACGGTTATGTTAGAAATAAAGTCGCAAAAATAAGGTCGCGCGCCCCCGGTGCACCAGCCGGAATGGCAGCCCATTTGTTCTGCCACGCAGTAATTGTGCCTTCTTTTTCGGGCATTTTTTATCTCTTTATTAGCGCTTGCTGGGCCCCTATATTTGGGTTTCATTTTCCCTACCATTGTAATTGGGTTTCCTCTACTTTTAGGGCCAAGGGGCTGTCAGCAAGATCAAGTACAACCGAAGTGACGACAGTCCGATAAGCCTGAGTAATTCGTAAAGCCGTGGCCCTTTGACTTTGATATTCTTTAACCCGTGTGACCTTTTAGGCGCTATCGTGATTGCTACCTTTTCCGCGTTTTTATCAGGACGTCTAAAGGCGGTGGTTCTCTTTACGTGCATTTAGAGCCACGAGGGTTCAAAGGCAAGTCAGTGGCATTGCCACTAGGCCATCAAATATATATATATATATATATATATGTGTGTGTGTTCAGGTAACACGCTTTATCTGGTAGTTGCACTGGTAGTGCTGCTGTGAGTGAGTGGCTTGAACGTGAGACCTAACCGAACGTGATCAATTGTGAAGAAATGGTATGCATACGTACGCAAACGGCCCGACGATGTACTGCTACTTCCGCCTGCTGCTGCCGCCGCTGCTGTTACTGCTTCCCCGTCGTCATCCTCAGCACCGAAGCCGCCACCATTACCGCTATTGCTGTTGATGCTGTTGTTGTTGTTGTTGTTATTGCTGCTGCTGCTGACCTCATTGCTGTCGTTAACCGGACAGCTCTCCGTTAGCTGTTGTACATCACAGGTTGCGATCATTCCCTTCTGGAGCTCCGAGTGGTAGAGGTGATCGAGCCAAAGATCGCGGTAGCAAAATGGCAGAATCTCGTGGCTGGGCTCCGAATGCGGGTGGCGGATTTCGATTTCAATCTGGCCTCGCCGCCGACCGGCGTCGACGGACACGAGCACGCCTCGATACGGGCCATCCTTTCCGGCGGGGGCGGCTCCATTGCACGCTCCGCCGCCCATGCTACCACTGACGCCGCCGCCGCTGCTGCCGCTGGCGCTCATCGTCCTCGATGCTGATGCTGAAATGTTCAATACAGCAATACGGCTGCATAGGGAGGGGCACGGCTTGATGACGATGATACGTTATCCGAAGCAAATCACCGCTCAGCCAGCTAGCTACCTTATATAATCACGCGTACACCAAGAGCACCACACCGGTGTATGTCATGTTAACGACCGGGTCATCATCGACGTCTTGCCCGTCTCAATAGAAACATAGAAAACTAACACATGGTGTAGCTTCTGCAAAACCTCTGCCAAAAAATACTCGTATACAAACATATGTATGTATATATATATAGAGCGAGAGAGAGAGAATTATACACATCATTTACATATATATATATATATATATATATCCACATTTCAAGCCAATATGCGCTTGATATTGTATGAGCGGAAAAATAAACACCAACTCGAGCACGACCAAGCTTCGTCGATCTTTGCAATAATACGCGAGGGGTCAACCCTTTAAAGATTAGCCAAATTTGCACAGATGCTATTCGCGCATGTATCGATGTCGTCATTAAAACGCTACAACGGGAATTTTCTCCACCCCTGTTTGCGAGGATCGAGCACAGCAAAATTGGCCTCGAGTTTCTGGTTTATACGGTCTATAATGGTCGTTGTTGTTATTGTTGTTGTTGCTGTTGTTTTCATCGTCGTCGTCGTTGTTAACGTTGTTGTAGCAGTAGAGAAGCAAGGTATGTGCGTAGATGCGTAGCAGTTATTTAGATATGGAGATCTGAATCGATCACTAATGCGGAAATGGTCGTAGTTAACTCGGTTGTTGGTGTTGTTGTAGTTGCTGCCGCTGGTACTGTATATGGGCTGTTTGTCGTCAAATAGATGACTTGGTTAATTCAAAGTTTGGTAATCGTCAGTGGGTGAGTGAGTAGATCACGCAACACCAAAGAGAAAAACGTATTGCCAATAATATCGTCATTTTCATTGGTGTAGTAGTCATTGGCGTTCAATCCTGATCTGCTACTTTCCACCGCAGTGAGATCAGCGTCAGGATTCGATTCGGCATCACGACATATGACCCGCTGAATCGATAGCGTCGGGAGTATGTCTGTTTGATATGATCAACTTCGTAATGTAATTGTTTTCGAGGTTAGAGTTTACAGCCAGCATCGTTTCGAGATGATGATGACGTCGACGGTGACAAAAATAGCCACGAACGACTCGCGATCAATCAACAAATCCAAACAGAAGATTAAAGAGATGAGGGGAAAAGCAGACATTTCAAATGAGGGGAAAAAACGGACATTTGCCCACACTATCTCGTTCCATGAAGAGGTAGATTTTTATCACTGAGTACAACTGTTATTGCTATCAAAACTGCCGCCGACTGCCTCTACTATGATAATAAGAAAAAAATATATATATATGGATATATGTGGCAAAATTGAATGGGTGTCTGTGTATTTTTGTATATCTCAGTGTCTGTTGTACGTACTGACCTCGGCGTGAAGTGGTGGTGGTGGTTGGTGGAAGTAACAGCAGTGGTATTAGCCGGAAGAATCAGCGCGTGAGGCTCGCCGACTTTGCAGCTTACCGATGGCAGCGATTCGCCGGCAAGCCTATCTAGGAACTACTGATATCGAAACGCCGGACTACCCTCGGCACACTGATGTCGCCGCCGGCGCAGACGACTGCGATGACGACGATGACAACGGTGCTGACGAACTACTTTGTTGGGGGTAAAGTGGTCAAGTCAAAATGACTGTGGTGTGGTCAAAGTGACGACCATCATGCCTGCACATGCTTCGTTTGTAGGCTTGTTCGCCTTCTTGCCGTCGTGTCTGCAACAGCTCAAGTTGTACAGCACCGGTCGTTGTTCAAGTCACGTTGGCATTTTTTTCGCTAATAGATATGTATAACTATGGTGTAAATATGTAACGGCAATACAGTGGCCAATATTGTTGTTTTTTTTGGAATTATGTAGCCGTACTCCTAAAAGACACGACTAAACGAAATTTAACCACAGTGATATAATATTAGTATTTGGCTTGTCGGCTCGTTACTTACAATCATGCAGACTTGTCGTTCACGTCACGTATGCTTCAGCAAGGCGTGCCTGTACACAAAACCACGTGCGTATACCAGAATGTAAATGCAGATCTCAGATCTTCTCTGCTCACGTGGGAGGAATGATGTGCGCTTTACTTTGCACGCAATTTAGAGTTACGCCAACGTGCGGTACGATATTTATCCTGTCCCAGTATTGGTGTCAAAGCGGCATACGTAGTCTTTATGTGTATGGTTTTGAAAACTCGGACGTGTTGTGTATCTTCTTCTAACTTCTATAAATACATGTATGTACATTTCGTGTGCCTACACGTAGATTTAGAGCTGGCACCATAAAAATACGTATATGAAAGACATTACAATTCGAATTGTTGATTTCTTACATTTCTCATCTGCATATGTCCCTGACATACTGGTTTGGACTCGGTTGTGCAGACTCTTCAACTGGCTTGTTATAAGTCGTCTTTTAGAATCGTCTTCACACTCGACTTCATGAGGACGTTTGACACTGACCCTCCTAACGTGAACAATTCATGAATCTTTTCTTAATGCGGGAGGTTTCCGACGCAATAGCAGTACCTCCTCCCCAGGTCGTATGAACCAAACAAATGTTTTAACGTCACAACAACCAAATAATATTTTTCGATTTCCTACTAAACACTGAAAAGCCACTGAAGCCTATTCAGTTCAGACGAGGAGGGCCACTGGCCGGCTCGGATCGTCCAACCCTCGGTGTAGCAGAATGCGAAATTCGCCAATGACCTCTGCTATGCCACGGAATGGACTTTTCGATGAAGCATGTCAGAGACGAAACTATCACGATCTTGCGCATTTTTTGTGTTGCTGCAGCCGATGTAGCTGCATAACGCGCTTCGTATACCAGCTTGAGTCCAAATGCTGTATCTATTGCAAAGCTCGTTCACTGGCACTCCAACATGTATATGTAATTTGATGTTTTATGGTGCAATCGTGATAAAATGAACAAAACGTTTTGACGATAATTGAAGGCAAACTCAAAAGTTAATACTGCTTTGCACATCGTCTCTTCGCGCTCAATTTATTTATGTATTTTTAATTACGCCTATTTCACTCAAATTGAGTATAAAATACATGCTTCATAAGATTTTTTTCATTATCGTTTATCTTATTCACGAGTCTGGCAAGAGAAGTAGTGCAGCGATGTTCTCCCCAGTGCTGTGCATTCCACTTCATGGTACTTGGCACACTGCGTGGTGCAGGCAGAACCGGCAGGTCGACAACTACAGGCGTTTGAACATAAAAGGTAGTGCATATACCAGGTAATAGCCATGCACTATATGGCTAATGTATACGTGGCGACTGTAATATGCAGGACGAGCCCAAAGATGCAGGACATTCAGTATGTCCAATCCCCCGACCTCCCGCCTGGCTAGGTTTCTATTACCAAGACGTACTTTCACTGTGATATATAGAACATATACATGTTCATCACATTGCTACCCCGCAGTAGTAAAGAACTCAATCGCATATTTTTCTGCAAACAACTCTATGCGAAAGTAGTATCTTGTTGGATTCGTTGTTCCACTAATCCGCGATAAAGCCGACAAAACACAGCAATCTTGCAAACATGTAAACATCAGGTAGTGTAAGATAAGATAAAGGAGCGACGTAAAATAATTTTCTGTATGAGGAAAACGGCAACGTATACTAAAACAATACTATTTTGAGGCATTTCGAGTGTCGAGTCAAATTGCGAAGTTGCCTTTATTTCACTTGGTGAGCGCAAGTGCTGAACAAATACGTCACCGCTGATTACAGATGTATGTGCAATCTTCGGTTGTATCGTCAAATACAGGACGCATCAAACTGGAGGCAGTGACGGCCTATAAACTTGCTAATACCTTTCATTTTTGGGTAAGTATAATACTTGTTATTTTTTTTATATGTTGAGCCATTATACACACACGCATATATATATATATATATATATGATTTATAAATTGGCGATGGGTTCCAGATCGAGTTTATATATGGAAAGGAAAAGCGGGAAAAGAGCGGGGTAGAATGGGTATACGATAATTCAAGAGCGAGTGGCTATTGGCAGATGCTAGGGCAGGGATGTTGGATACAAGGATACAAAAAGCTAAATATAGAGAGGGGGAAAGTACAGAATGTTGAGCATGTGGGCTAGGGAATGAGTCAATCGAACATATTGTTAAAGAATGTATAGCCTTTAGGGAGAGCAGAGATATAGAGCTGTCGGAGGCCCTAGCTCTAAGACCAAATGTTAGAAAGTACCTAGTCGATATTACAATGAAGAGGCTCTCTAAAAGGAAAGCAAATACTTAGTAGGTATTGAAATACACATGAATTATATGGATGCGTAGGCAACATATATGCCGCCGCTCTAAGCGCCCCTGATGTAAAAGGATGACACGTGTATTTAGGTATACAGGCCAAGCGAACAATAAATCAGTCAAACAATATATATTATATTTATACAGCTCTGTGACCCTACAATTGAATAATAAATGCTCGCTCTCTTTCCCTCTTTCCCTCTCTATATATATATTAAACGGCCCACACCTGCTCTTCAATCGTTCAGGACTACCTTCGCAGAGAAGATGCGCGACATCCCCACGGATTTCTACCGAACTCGAGTCATGACATCCTCTGCTTGGAAGGGACCCCTGCAGGACCTCCGACATGTCATCACTCGATACGCTGTGCATGGCCTCCATCACCAGCTTTGTTCGCGAAGAGACTTTCATGAGCCGCAAGCAACCTGTATATGTAGACATTGCCTTCAGCATTGCCCCCGATATCATTTCGAGGGGTGCCAGAGCTTCGATAGCCTACGACGGTTGGCAAGGGAAAGTGACTAATTAACCATTGTTTTTAACCATTGTTTTTAAATCATATGACATGTAATATACCTTTTTGGTTAATAAATGAGAAGACATTATATATATATTTATTCAACAAGCGACATGTCCATTTGCTGATGGTTATTACGACGCCCTCGCAGTAGTAAGAAACTCGACCAAATATTTTTAGGCCAGCAACTATATCCAAACGTAGTGTCTTGTTTAGCATTGACATGATTGAGTGAAATAGATTTTGAAATGCAGCCAATAATAAGAGTCGTCTTGTTCCAGCAAAAACATCACGCACGTGAGATCGTGACGTTTCCAAGACGATACTCGATTTTGAGGTACTGACAAGGAACTCGTTCGTCGTGTTGCAGCGACTCACGAAGACCCTGCAGATCGTGCATGTGGCAGTCACCTCTTCGATGTTTATCTATCATATATGTAAGTGCTGCAAATGTTCTGATGCTGAAGAGTTTCCTGTGTTTACCTTCTGATTAACGCCTTCGAGTCTGGGGTGAAAGCTGCCAAATCTACCAGGCTGCATGGATGGACTTCGAAATGGGGACGGCGCTGACGTTTTTCGTTGCCTTGACCCGATTGTGCCTAGATTGGGTATTCACAGAAGATAGTGGGATACATTCTTTTATACGAGCAGGAGCACTGGCACATCACACAGCCTGGCAGGATCGTTGCCAGACAACTATGTTACGGGTCACTAGCTACGAGCAGCCTTTGAGCTCGGTTTAGATCTTAGACAGGTTGCTCCTGCTTCTCAAAATTCGCGTGCAAAATTTAAGCCAGCATACCCCGCGTAGACCCCGTCGATAAAAGAAGCTTGGCCGTGCCCTGCTTGTCATGCGACATTGACACACATGGATACTACATTAAAACGTTGTCACAAACACAGCAAATGTTAAGTAGTTCATACAACACAAAATATATCATGGACTTGCACTAAAGTCTCAAGTGAAGGGCGACCCAAATGGAGTGTGGCTTTTGCCGTCAGAACGACAGAGCGCTCACACTTACTCAAGTGCACGACTGGTGAAATTGTGCTGGAACTAGAAGAATATCACCTAGTATGCATTTATAGTTCACGAAATAGGCAATCCGCTGATATAATACATTATATTGGAGACACAGTGAACTATTGTATGAATACAAATAAGCATATTGTAAAAGGGGGCGACTTTAATTGCAACATATTGAAAAAGAATGCACGAAGCGCAGTTTTTATATCAGGAATACATGAGCTTAGATTGCAAATTGAAAAACACAAAACATTAGGCTACGTATGCCAGCTGAAATGAAAAAAAAGTACGGTTGATGTGGTACTAAGCTCAACACAGCAGCCACAATGAATATTTAGCGAGATGCATTTATCGCCCTCAGCGCATCAAAAACACTACAAAATCACATTCAATGTTCACTAAACAAACAAGCCAAATGCACCCCTAGTACACACCCTCAGCCACTCACTGAACCCTCAGATACTACAGCAAGTACAACTCATTCAGACAACAGACAATATCAACGCCACTGAAAGAGCTATCCGGTAAGCAATTCCGATTTCATGCGCACAGAGACCGTTACACAAACTCACTACGCACTAACAATGGCTTGATGAAAAACAAACAGCCATAAGGAATACTATTTGCAGTCACAAGGGTCTTAGCTTGGAATGATTACAACGACTTGATGACATGCAACGGAATTATAAAAATGTTATACAAGGAAAGAAACAAGCATATAACATTATTCAGCGTGTGATACGCGTATAACTAAGTGCTACAAAGGATACCTCATTTTGCGAGCCTATACGGTGGTGACCTCCTACTACCCCTGAAGGAGAATACTCTGAATATCGTGCATTTACAGAAGAAGAGGTCGCCAATGTAATCAATTCGAAAGGAAATGGTAAATCTGCGGGTTCCGACCAAGCTGTGTATAAACATATTAAATCAAATGTGCGCTTTCTGTGCTCGCAATTTACCAATTGGTATAACGCATGTCTACGCAGCTGCAAAATATCGGAATAATGGAGAAAAAGATGTTTGCAGCCAATTTACAAAAAAAAAGGCGAATCAACCGACCCAACCAACTACCGTAGAATTGTACTTATTAGCGTCGTTTATAAATGTTTTACTTAAACGGTTGCAGAACGCTTATATGACGCCGTTGGCCCGGATTTGACATGCCAGCAACCGGAATTTCTAACAAAAAGATTTACGTCGGATGCCGTTGCGTTACTTTTAGACCACGTTAAAACGCCAAGATCAAAGGAGATGACAAATGCTGCTTTTATAGATTTTTAAACTGCATCCGACTGCGTTAGAAGAGATAAGCTCCCTAAAGTGTTTCGAAGCCGATATTCTTTAGAGGAAACTACGTATATTCTGATACGTGGCATGCTGCAAGTGAACTTAATTACTATCAAGAGCCGACTTCATTACGTCAACAGACCAGTAGCACAGGAAATTGCAGTCGTACAGAGTGACTCCGCAAGCCCGTTCCTCTTCATACAGTACATAGCTGGCTTGGCGGATTCCCTAAAAAATGTAAAAACAATGCACACATTTTATCCCGACGATTTAATAGTTCGTGCGATGACACGAAACCACCTGCAGTTTTATTTACAGCAAGGCTCACACTGGTGCCAAGAAAATCAACTGACAATCAACATCGCCAAAACAAAAGTATTACGACTTAGTGGAGGCGGATCGTACGCTGCAGATGACAGGTGCATCAAGATAGGTGGACTAAACATAGAACTCGACAATCACTGTTGCTATCTAAAAATAACAATGCAGAATATATGACAGCTGAACCACCGGAAAATAAAAACATTCTACCTAAAACGTGAATGTGCCAAACACAGCTTGTAAAGCTTCTTGCCGATTCCGTGGTTCTCAGCAACGATCTTAAACGTTAATTCGAACTACTAGCAACGGCTGCAAGTGGTTATTGAATCATCAACTGAGAACAAAAATGTGCTCAAATACATTTTACAGCCTGAGCGCAATAAAAAACAACAGAAAAAGCTGCAAGGTGCTAAATCGATAAAACCGTTATGGCCTTTTTAAACCACAAAATTTGTAGAAGTGAGACTTTTTACAGGTCAAGCGTTGAACGCACCTCTGATTGAGCTGGCGATACTTGAAAAAGCACCATGCCATCTCCTGTTCATTTGTACTATCGTTGAGTAGCGTGGTACACACAAAATTAAAAAAGGAGACTGGAAATAAAATACCAGGAAAGTTAATGCCAATTGTTGTACGAAGACACCGATGAACATTTGCCCATTAAATCTTATAGGACGCACAACTGTGCAGACTTGTTAGAAAATCTAGCAACTTGAGCTACAAATAAAATAGGTTAAGAGCAAAAGAAAATCCTACAGATTGTTAGAGCAATCGCGCCCGATAGTCAAAATTCCCACTCTATATAGATGGGTTCATCATACGAGAACATGTAAAAGCTCAATTTATCGTAAAGGCAGATGGCAGTTAAATCATGTTGTTCCCTTTCTGGGGCGTTTTCACGTTTACGACACCTTGAATTAAAAGATTCAAGACATCGTTTACTCTTACGCCATGAACGTTACAAACACACGCATATATATATATATATATATACATACACCGTTAAGAGGATTGACACTGGCTTGGGGGCCATGCTGACGTCGGCAACGCCTGACGAAGCCGTCTATTGCGTGTGTTTATGTTACGTTATTTGACACTTAGAACTGTAGCGGCTTTCGAGATAAGGGCCGGATGTGGTACATCTTCGACGGGGATGCAGGACGTCGCCTGATTGAGGAAAGCCCGCTCGCAGCTCAATTGAGGTTGACCTTGGCCTCTGAACGCCAGGACAACGGCCTGAGCGAGCGGGTGATATGAGGCAATCTGGAGACATTACCGTCGTATGCCTACGCTACATACGAGTACTATATATATCTATATATATATATATATATATATATATATATATGAGTACTTTGTGTATGCAGGCGCTCCTCGACCTTCAGCTGAAGCCGACCCGCGACATCAGTACCGCAGCAGGCACTGAAACACGGAAGATATCGTGCGCGTCTCGTGTATCGAACGCGAACAATTTTCTGACGACTCAAACACACGAACGCGCCTCCTCGAATGGTGGACGCGTCGATCAAGTCCACAACGTCGTTGTCGTCGTCGTCGTCGTCGTCATGACCGAGCCGTGCGGAATCAACGACAATCCGCTCAGGTGGCTCAACCCGATGGCGGTGACGATGGACCTGCCTCTGTGTCTGTCTATACTATCGTTACCTTATTCTATTCGTGTCGTCGACACATTTCTTAATCTACATTAACACATATCTCAATAGTATCTGTACGATCTACTACTACTACTACTATCCCGTGAGTGAAGTGTGTGAAGAGTGAAGAAACGCATTGCCTGACTTTGCATCCATCGAACCGGCCCATTCGCACCCATGATGACCCGGACGGCAGACAGAGCTGATTGTGGCTGTTGTTGCAGTCGTAATGCTGCTCCTGGTGCATACGTGCGTGGTAGTGTGACTCAATCATTCATCGAGCTAATTCGATTGAACGCTGCCGCTGTATATATATATATATATATATATGTTTTTTTTCTAAATATACACGGCTACTCCTGACAGAATTTCTACTACTGCCATTGCAGCTCGCATCCATCCGCCGATAATAGCGCACGCCCGCCGCGATAACGACTTCGCAGTGCTGCGCTTTGAATATAGTTCTATATATATATATATATATATATATATACATATATATATATATATATATAAACACATATATATATATACACATATATATGTATATATATATATATATATATATATATATCAAAACTGAGCCTTTAAAAATATACATACTCTTGAGTATCGCCTACTCTCCTCCATAGACTATTCTTTACAACAGACAGGGCCGCAGAGAAAGCCTAAACACTGAAACAACGCACGCCGTTGCGTTGTCCGGAGAGATGAGCTTATGCTCCATTTACGCACGTTCGTCCCAACAATTACTCGGGTTATCTAGAATAGTTTAATAGACTTCTTGCATTTATAATTTAGACTGGAAAAGAGGTAACACGTTTTAGCTGATAAATGTTTATCTTGTTATATCGCAAGTCAGTATTTTATAAGAAATTTTAGAAATTGTTGAAAATAAAAAAAAAACATTTTTATTTTGCCGTCTATATATATTTTAGTTATATAATAAATTATTTTCATATACTATTATACCTAGCTAGTTCGACTAGCCATTAGGTTATACAACCACACAGTTTTGAACAATATTATTTTTTTTCATAAATTTACTATTTAATGGATGTAAATACTAATTAAGTAAAAGTTAGTAGGAAATGGTTAATTCAGAAATTGAAATTTAGAATTTGAACTTTTACACTTGGATGTTTTAGATGAACGATTTTAGATGGTTATATATATATATATACAGGGTGATTCGTATCAAAATGTACTTCTTTCGAGGTTTGATAGAACTCGGCAAGAAAATTGTTTTTTTCCTACGGAGGGAGAACGCGGAAACTTTTGTTTAGGAGTTTGGATGAAATTTATAAAAGTCGTTATTCTGCTTTATTTTTTCTACATAATGTTGTTTGTGCAACGTCTACGGTTGCGGGAGAACCAATTAACACACGAAGGAACCGATTATACCGGCGTGTTCGGAGGAAAATTCTGCACAACGGAGGACACTTCACTAGCTTGCGTAGCAAAAAGCGAATACCCAGGTTGAGGAAAGTCATAAAAAGTCGATATGCTGTTATGTCTTTTGATAACGCTTTTTCGTGAAAAATCGTAAAATTTTTCCATTACGACCAAACATGTATGCCCAAAAGACCAGTCTCACGCAATAGCAAATTTAATGCCCACCACTTTCGTATCAAGGTGATGGTGCTGCGTTACGTAGTTGTTAAGTCACTAAGCTTTTTCGATAGCCATATCGAAAGCAAAGGCATGCATATTTGCATAGGGCGTATGAGAAAGTTAGGTACATATTTTGAGGTTTGGTAGAACTCAGCAAGAGAATAATTTTTCCTAGTGGAAGAAGGGAGCGGAAACGTCTTGGCAAGTCTATGTTACGGTTCTGAACGTGAGAACTTGCACGTAAAACTTAACAACTATGACTATCGAAAACGCTTAGTTACTTGACAACTACGTAACGCAGCACCATCACCTTGGTACGAAAATGATGGGCATTCAATTTTCTATTGCGTGAGAGTGGTCTTTTGGAAGTACATTTTTGGTCGCAATAGACAAATTTTACGATTTTTCATGAAAACGCGTTAACGTAACATATTGACTTTTTATGACTTTACTTAATCTGGTTATTCGCTTTCCGCTACGCAAGCTAGTGAACTGTCTTCCGTTGTGCAGTTTTCCTCCGAACACGCCGGTATCATCGGTTCCTTCATGCGTTGACTGGTTCTCCCGCAAACGTAGATTTCGCACAACTATGTAGGAGAAAAAGAGCAGAATAACTACTTCTATAAATTTCATCCTAACTCCTAAACAAGACGTTTCCGCGTTCTCCTTCCATAGGGAAAAAATATTTTCTTGCCGAGTTCTATCAAACCTCGAAAGAAGTACATTTTGATACGAATCACCCTGTATATATATTATATATATATATATATATATATATATATATATATATTACTGCATTCAAAGGTGTACTCTGAACAGTGCAGGTGTACTGTGAACTTTAAATATCACATTGTTATTACATTCATTATGGTTTTATCTATTTGTTTACTGTAATTTAGATGTCAAACTTAGACCTTTAGAACTTCTAAAGCTAAGCAGTTTTGACGAGGATACATAACTTTATATATATATATATATTTTGTTGTGGTTATTTATGATCTTGGTGTTACAATCGCTCTTTCACTTCAGAGGCGAGCATGGCTCAACGAACAAATTCAGTTTCCTTCTCATAACGCTCTAAGGGTCTCTTATTCCAATTCCATGCTTCCTTCATAATTGTCGGTCTGAACGTACGTTCCGATTCCCCAAGCTGTCGGTGATATGATATACTCGCAACCACATTCATTCATTATCTGTACATTTTCAGATTCATTCACCATCTGTACATTTTAAACGTAGACACCCTATTATCTCAATGAGTTCGAAGATGGCACCCGGATACCTATGCAAAGACCTAGAATTAAAATAAATGTTTAGGGAGGTTGTTCTTGGCGATGTACGCTGCGCCTGCGTGGGCGGAAGTAGCCCTACGCATCGCTCGCAACAGCCGAGTTCTTCGTGGGGTGCAGCACGGCATGGCCCTTCGGGTCTGTCGGGCGTACCGAACGGTGCGCACAGAGGCAGCCCCCGTCCTAGCTCCCCTGGCTTCCCTGGGATCTCCTGGCCCGGAAAAGAAGCGACCGTAAGACGGATGGCGAGGCGGACTTCACGCAAGCCCAAGCGGCAACGCTTGACGCGTGGGCTCACGAATGGGCCACGCCAGGCTCAGGAGTGCCCCAAGCGAACTGAACCCGGTCGCTTATACCGGACCTCCGACGTAGGTATGACGGGCCTGGCCAGAGACCACTTGCGTACTTCTCGGTCCAGGTCCTTACGGGCCACGGCCAATTTCAAACTTATATAGTGCGGATTGGGAAGTCGCAGGTAGATATGTGCACACTCTGCACGTCGTGGCAGCCGGACGATGTCGACCATACGGTCTCGTTGTGCTCCGCCCCAGGTCCGCAGAAGCTCGACTTATTGCTATGCACGGAGACATAAGACGTTGTCGGTCACATGATGGAGGATGCCCACGCATGGGCGGCAGGCGTCTATTTCTTAGACGCTACTATGCGCGATACTATGCGCAAGGGGCGATGGTAACCCAGCCTTCCGTAAAACAGCTCAACAAATCCCCTCGGGCTCGTGAGCTGAGCACACGACGAGATCCATGAGAGTCGGTGGGGCACGAGGCTCCCCTCCCACTGTCTCGAAGTAGTGCCACATAATTTTGAACTCTGGGGGGTGAGGAGGATTGAAGTTTTCAGTGGGAGGAAGTCCCACATTAGGTGCTGTTGATTGCCAGTACCGATAGTGCATGAGCGTTTCCAAACCTCCCATAAAATAGGGAGGTTGTTTTTAATTATAGATCATTCTCCCCTAAGGGCTTGGAACTCCAGAGGCATATCTTCAATGCACCGAGGGCCGGACATGTTGAGACATCTAGGGCTTTCCTAACGGTCCTTATGGCAGCATGGCTGCTGACTCTCAGCGGTGTGGTTATATTCTCAATCAACATCGCTCAGAGAAAATTCGATCGACAACAGAGATAAAACCGGCGACACCCCGGTAGATGATAACCATGACCAGCGCACTAGTCTCCTAGACCACGGCGCCACATTATGCCTGACTCTGGCAGAGCGACGTATCTCTTAGAACGCAAGCCACATCCGTTTCGTGGCACCATATTCAGTTCTTGATTCAGTTCTTGATTGTAAAGCGACTAGATTTTTATATACATTTATCTATAAATCTTGTAATTTTTTTGAGATCCTTTACTGGAGATCTATCTAGCGGGCCTACTTGGACAAGGTTATCGAGGTATTTGAAAAGGTATAAATACCTTATTAACTAGAGTGGCTCAAAGATGTAAGGTAACCAGCGACGGAATCTGGCTTGACAACCTAAAAAAAAACATGGAAAAGAAGGAATTTTGGTATTGGCCAGGACGTCCTGTCTGACTAGTAGGTATCAAACGCATATATAAATGTACAATTTATGTTGGGAATAGATCGCTCATGACTAATTTGCTTCGTTTATCGTAAAACCCCTAAATTAGATTTGAATGAGGTTATTCTTTCAAGTTATTTTTGGCTCGAGCGTGGCAAAATACAACAACGCGTAGTGCCTACCATAAGAACACTAACGCCCAAAGGTCATGTCGTCTGTTAGTAATCTGTAAGATAATAATCGTGTTAACTACTTGTTCGTATATATATGAGATCCACTCACCAGTCAGGGTTGTCGTTGAGAAAGCAAGCGATGTTTGAAGGCTCCAGAGTAGTGGCCCTACTAGTCTAGCCTTTGCTGTTGTCAATGCTTGTCTATCTAATTAATTTAGCGGCAGGCGTATTAACGTATCGTAGCGTCACAAGCGCGCATGCAGCTGGTAAATCGTTCAAGTCCACCATGGTCGTAGCATTTAATCAGTTTCGATCTAATTGTCGATACGAAACTTCTCATTTTGCAGGAGCTAGCCTCCCGAGCGCGCAATGTCACTCATTGGGTCCCAAGAATCGGCGCTGGACGGTCCTGGAAAAGCCGTAATTATTCTGCTGCAACTGTTGCTGTCGGGCTTGCTAAAACCTGCACTTTTATTTTTCCGTTTATATATATATATATATATATATATATATAACTATAGTTAACTAGAGTGCCTCGAAGATGTAAGGTAAACCGTGACAGACGCTCACTTACGAAGAACTAAATATATTTTTCTAAAGATGTGCAGAGCAGCCAACTGCGTTTAAGCCAGGCGATCTAATTTACGTGAATCTTTTATTATTTCTATTGTTATAGTATATATATATATATATATAAAGGTCACTTAACGGCAAACCTACAATCGTTATCTTGCATTAAGGAGGTCGTAAGTTCAAGTCCAGGATTTACTTAAATTAATGTTACTTGGATATTTTATAAAAACATTTAGAAGCAAAACAGGCAAAAATAAAGATAGACGCGATGCCTTCCAGAGAAATATGTATTGTAGGTATGAAATAATCTTAAACACATAAACGCGCAAATAACTTTAACAATAGTAACCTATTGTCTAAAACACGCACCGTGTAACCTTACTGTACAAAAACCCGAATGCTAGTCAAGTCGTCGTGCCTAAAATGGCAATTAGGCTATTAACGAATACACATTAACACCAGTGAAAAAAACATTACTGTTAATTATCTGCAAGTACTACACAATTGCACTATTTGTCTTAATCTGATCTCTAAACAAGATACCTAGAGCGAACACTGGGATTTTTCACATAGGTTCAATCCGTACTAGGAATGTAAGTTTCGTTATACGTAATTACACAGAAAAATCAGCGTCTACAAAAAGACCGCAATCGAATAGTACTGCACTCTGTCTTATTACATAAAAAAAAGTCACAACCAATAACTTTAGAGGTTAATGCTAAAATAATATTGAGTACGCTTGCAAATATGCAAACAAATGCAACACAGCACGCTAAACTAAATACCAGTCTAGCAGCATCTAGACGCCAGAAAAGTATATTAAATTATTATTATTCTTATTTGTTATTTGTTAACACGTTGACCATACACTACAATTAGGTATATGTACATATATGCGTTTTTTTTGTGGAGGGACGAAAGTGCAGTTACGCACTGTTGGTACGAAAAGGGCATTCTCACCCAACGATTGCAAGTTGATCCGTCACAACCCTACCCGCTAAAAACACCTTCCCCCTTAAACATCACTCTCTGATTGCCCAAATATTCATATTACAGTGCTACGGGCCATTAGGAGAAGCAAACGTCTAACGGATCATGTAGCCGAGGTCACTCACGGGTTTCCCCACCGGTCCGACGTTTGATTACAAGCCACGTAATCTGTTGATGTCGTAAGTGCAATCCGTTTTTTTCGCGGTTTTCTCTTTTGTCCCTGCAGTTTCCATTTCCTCGCCTAGCTTTCATGCTGATGCTATGCCGGATTTGTACTCCAAAAGTATATTCATTTTATTTCTCGGTGGGTCCGGTGTTTGGACACCTCGTTTTCTTCTTCTCATCTGGATCTTAGCAGCGCTATGCTAGTTGTCCTTGCTTGCTTCAGTCCCTTGCATTTCAGGGGAGTACACGCACATTGCAGATAGGTTTCCGGGGGAGTTTTGCCTATACGAATTAGATGGTTTAGAAATCACCATAGCCAGTGAGACACTGCGTATGGAAAAGTTACTCTTCTCTGCTGGGCGGTCTATCCACTTTTTATGTCCGGGTTGAGCACGCAATGTGAGCGACCCCCGGAGCCTGTGCAGATAGCATCCCACATCCTGCCACAACCCCATCTTTTCTTCCCTCTCCGCTTCTTTACTGGACTCCGGACCTCCTCCTATGTACATATATACTGATGGGAAATTATTACTACAAGTCAATATTATCTTTTTAACACTCTGAAAACCACATTTTGGACGCTCGTAATGGGCTAAGTTGTTTGTGGCACGATATCGCCTTCATGCATCTATCGTCATCGCGTTCTCGTTATTGGATTTATATAGTCTTTCTTTGACGGAAGGCGGAGATCTGCTTGTGTCAACAAAGCCGATCTACGACAGCGCCACCGGAGAGAACGGCAAGAGCAGTCTCTACGGTGCCAAGCGCAGTGCTACAGCAGCTGGTCTTAACAGCAGCGGTAGCAGTAGCGGCGGCGGCAACAACAACACCGCCACTACCCTCGAAGCAAATGAGCCGATGGATGACAACACACCAACGGCAAGAGAAGCGGCAGCGGCCGCAACGTCGCCAACGGAGACAGCGGCAGAGAAAAGAAAAGACGAGGAAGACAACGATGGTTTTGTCACCGTCCAACGGAGGAGGAGCGGCAAAACAAAGCATCGTATGCAGAAAGGCAGTGCAGCTGATGGAGTAGGAGATCTTGAAGTGTATGCTGGGCTAGGCAGGTTCAGCGCGCTGAGAGTAGCACGGCTGGCGGCGAAAACGTCAGCTGTCAACCTACACACATGGCTCGTTAACAGGAGCATTTCTGTAAAGGCAGTATTTAAAATGCGGACGCAGGGGAATGATGCCGTGTTCTGTGTAGTGCTGGGTGACGGCGAGTACGCAAAGTGCAGCAAGAGTGAATTCTGGCCTAAAGGTATCCTATTTCGTCGTTGGGCTGGTGGTGCTCCCTACGAGAAAATAGTCATGGAAAGCTTTATCGCGCCTGGCGGTCCGGCTCTTCGCAAGTGACTGCACAGACCTATAGATGCTAACGTGGAGACTACTAGGTCTCTACGGCTACTTCTCTGGAACTGTGAGGGACTAAGAGGAGCAATAGACCTAGCGCCAGTTGACATGTTTACGTCGGTGGACATTGCACTCCTTACGGAGACCTACCAGCGGGAAGAACTGCATATCAATAATTAGCGAGGGTTCCACCAGCGTGCAGTTCTACCTGCTGGAGGTCGTGGTAGACCAGTGGGTGGATTATCAATCTACCTACATAAACGTTTACCGCCGGCGCAATATGTGAGGAAGAACGATTTCTGTGTAGGCCTCTCGTCTATGAGGGTGAACATAGCCGTCTTCTACCTCCCCCCACAACTTGACTCGGCAGAGGTCGCTGACACGGTGAGTTCTGGTATATCAGGTTTCGACCTGTCTATGCCAACCATCGTCGGTGGCGACTTCAATGCCCGAATTGATGGTGGGGCTACTAACGATAAAGGGGAGGTGCTGCTCCAGTTGATGGAATACTTTGGTCTGAGATGTGCAAATGCACGCGAAGACCACACGTATATAAGTCATAACGGAAGCAGCACCATTGACCTACTGTTTCACAACCTTGTCGATGGCGAAGTAAAAAGCTTCGATGTTCTCGAGGTGGCTGCAAGGAAGCACCTACCGGTGTCAGCAGTCGCGAATATTCCAGATATTTGGTTCAGACAGCAAGGGGATCCACACCTGGTTGCCACGAGGCATGTTGACCTTTCACTTTTAGAGGTTGATAGCCTCGAGGTGGGCTGTGATGTGGATACTTGCTGTGAACTGCTAGAGAGAACCATGAGAAGTGCAGTCAAGTGGAAGAGACCGGGGAAGAGGAAATCACGACAGTGGTTTTCTCAAGCTTGCTATCTCGCCCACCGTGGGGTGCTCGAGCTCTTGCGCCAAGCGAGGGTAGAGGCACCACCGCAGCTGCTAGCCAGACGCAGGCTTGACTACTTCAACAGTAGAAAGGCTTATATAAAGCTATGCCTTGAGCACAAGCGTGATTACGCTAGGCGGGAGGAAATTCGACTGCTTGAAAGAGCAGAACGCAAGCCCTCAGCCTACGTTGTACGACCTCGTAGGGGGGCGAACCACCTGCTCAGCGACGAACAGGTAACGAGTCACCTGACCGGTCTTCTATATAACTGCGAGACGGTACGCCTGGCTCCAATGATTGAGCACCCGCTCACATTGGAGCAGGAGACTATGAATCTGCCCTTTGAGGTAGAAGAAGTAAGTCAGGTTCTGCACTCTCTTCCGAGAGGAAAGAGTGCGGGACCAGACCAGGTGTACTATGAACACTGGGTGCAGTCTGAGCCACTCTTGGCAAACCATCTTTGTGATTTCTTCAACGAGATCATGAAGACGGGACAAATGCCACGAGTCTGGCATATATCTAGGCTTTCTCTTTTATTTAAGGGCAAGCATGGCGATGACAGACGAGACCCAAACTTATACCGCGGTATAGCGTCTGAAAGGACGCTGAAGAAGATCTTCTGTAAATTGGTTATAAAACGGATCGAGTACGTTGTCGACCAGACCCTTCCACCGGAGCAATTCGGCTTTCGAAGAGGTCGAGGAACGCGTGATGCAATCCATGTGCTTCAGTCAGAGATAGAGCGAGCTGTGGCAAAACCCGGAGGCCATTTGTATGCAGTCTTTATAGACTGCGTCAAAGCTTTTGACAAAGCAGCTCGAGATCTCCTGGTGAAGTCATTCCGATACGCAGGGGTTGGTGGCTCTCTTCTGAGCGTAATTTCGAGCTTCTTTGATGAGGACACCTTACTGGTGCAAGGTGAGCAGGAAGTGTTGCAGGTAAGGCAAAATGTGGGAACCCCGCAAGGCGACCCATTGGGCTGCGTCTCCTTCACTCTACTGCTTGCCGATTTTGTCGATCATATTCGACGGGAGTTCCAGAAGGCAACAGTTGTGATGTACGCAGATGACATAGTGGTCGCCCATCACGACCTGGGTGCCATCAAGCGCATCACTTCTCTGGCGGAGGTGTTCCTTGTCACAAGGGCGCTCGAAATAAACGCCATGAAGACCAAGGCTATGAAATTCAGAAGAGGAGGTCGATTGGCTGCTAAAGACGTTATACGTTGCGGCGGCCAATCCTTGGAATTCGTCAACTCTTTCCGGTATCTGGGGCTTCGGCTTCATTATACTGGGACGACCTTCACTGCTCACATCGTCGAAACAGTGCGCACAGCTCTAATCTCTCTTTATGGAGAGGTAGGCGACGTCCGGCGACTGTCGGTCCCGACGGCAGTGGCACTTTTCTACCTCAAGATTGTTCCAACGCTGATGTATAGTCTTGACAGAATATAGGAACACCTCACCCGGGCAAACTTTGGTTTGCTTGAAAGGTGCTTCACAATGTACATGAAGCGGGTACTTTGCCTGTCAATGCGGGCAAGGAGCCGCTTTGTGTATTATGTCTGGCTGTGCACCGGTTGTTGGGATAATTCGATTGAGATTGAAGACGCCGCGTACAGTACCATTCGAGAGCTTTATCTCAGAATGGGAAAATAAAGTTGAACAAGCCCGACGAGAGGTTGGAGACCTGGATATTTTCAGTGCCTCTCACCTCTGGTCTGGTCTTGCATGTGACAATCGCCATGTCTATACCAGATATATAGTTCATGGCTATCATCACCTGGTCTGTTCGAATACGAGCTTCCACGAGGAGTACACGGAGTGCATCTGTCGACTGTGCTCTCAGGCGTGTACGAAGTTTCATGCGTCTGCCTGCCTGGCCCTTGCGAAGAGATCGCTGCACTGCCTCTCTCGAATAACATGCCGCGAGCAGCTGACTATATAATTGTATAATCTGTATAATTATCTATGTTATATGCATACTCAATATGAGTGAAATAAATAAGATGATGATATAGTCTTTTTCCAACAGAGGAATGTAGCAGCAGGGAAATGACGACCACATCCAACGAATACAACTAGCAAGGCCAGGGCTCGAACTTGCGATTGTTTTGCCAATCCTGATTGAGATCCTTGGCAACGCCCCGTTTCGAACGGTGCGTTAGCCGTCTAAGCCACCGCCTCAAATCTCTCAAAGGATGATTTAAAAATCCCTCAAAGGATTAATAGTTGGTGAACAATTGCAATTCGTCGAAACTAAGCGTCGACCAACTCTACAGAGTGTCGCGGCGCCGTCTAGTCGGATGTCGGGGGTCGCAGCGTTGAATGGCAACTTCCTGGTCGTTGTGAGGTCCGTCACCAAATCGGACCGCAAGGTATTGCGCTGAAACATTCCCCGACTTGTGCTGCCCTACAGAATCCAGTAAGGAGTTGGTCCTGGCTTAGGAGCTGGCCAGCGAGAAGACGACGGCGGGTTCTGCTATGGTCAGTAGAGAAGTAATTCCTAAGCCCCCTGTAGATAGAGACAGCAGTAGGAGCTGCAGTTGTGTATCAGGTAATAGCGATCAGTTGCATAAAGACTCGTTGGGTTGACAGCGTTGTGTCATTAAATTATACAAACTCGCTAAGATAACAAAAGAAAGTTGGCTCCGCGAAAGATATGTGTAAATTGGAACGCCGAGAAGAAGCGCCTAAGGAGGAAGAGAACCCGGTGGGTATTCAAAAAGGGCAGTCGATCAGCGGCGATGTTCAGCTTAGTTTCTTTCGTCGCTCAATGGCTTGCGTGAAGCCTTAGAGGCGTTCCCAGTAACTTGCATCCTGGCAGGAGCCTGCAGATGGGTTGGACGGTTGTGGTGAGGTCAATCAGGTAAATTTCACATTTTTCTGGCTTGAGTTTCAGACCGAACGTTGCTCAACAAGCGATTGCCGATTCTATAAGTGTCGGGGAATGACGCCAAGCCTGCCAGGTATGGTGCGATTTCCGGGGACGTGAGACGCAACGGCTTTAGACACATGATCCCCTCAGATGCATTTTCGAAGTAGAATTCGACAAGAGCCCTAGGAACGTCTTTTTAAAAAACCACACAGATGGAATGAATGGCAACTTCCACCCCGCCCGTCGTGGCAAAACCATATACATACATATACATATGTATATAGTTTGATTGTTGTTGCCGATCATATCCGCAACCCTGTTCAGTTACTGCAACCTGTTAACCAGGGGCGTCTATTTTAAAACACAGGTGGAATGAATGGCAACTTCCACCCCGTTCGTCGCGGCAAAACCATATATATATATATATATATATATATATAGTTTGATTGCCGCTGCCGATTAAATCCGCAACCTTGCTAATTGTATATATTCGTTCGTGAATGAAAAATATAAACCTGAAAGAACTGTACTTGTGCAATTTAAGTATATTTTTGGCTTCCGCGTTCCGGACCTCAGCCTAGGTCGATATAGCCGCTAGATGCATACATATGCACATAAACCGTATATAGTGTGTACTTCTATGTACACACGCATGCATATCTACGCGAAAAAGAAAACACAAACCTGTGTTTTTTCACTGATTTTTGTTACCGTCCAGCATTTTGGTTTGTATCAGTTTATTGGTGCCTCGATCCATGGTCATCTACCTCTGTTCGGTTGTTGTTGTTGTAATTGTTGATGCTGTTGTTATTATGTTTGTTGTTGTTGTTATCATTTTTGTTGTTGTTATGTTTGTTGTTGTTGTTGTTGTTGTTGTTGTTGTTGTTGTTGGTGATGACAATTTATGTGTTCGCTGTTGTGAACCGTTCACTGCGCCCTTGTCAAACCGATACAGCAGAGGCGGCAGCAGCAGCAGCAGCACTTGATGCTGAGCCGTATCGTGAGTCCATTGTGGTTCTCGTACGAGTCTGGCTTAGGTCAGACGGCCTGACGTTTGTCGGATTGGATATCCGCCGCTCGCTTCAGCAGGAGCAGGAGAAGCAACAGCAGCGGCCTCCGTCGAGCTCATCATGTGGTCGTGATCATGGCCGCACATACATACGGTCGCTACTATGCTCACTACTATTCGTATTATCTTTATGGTGATTAATATCATCTTCTCTTCCATTTTTCTTCTCCTCCTCCTGCTTCTCCTCCTCCTTGTCGTTATGACGATGATTATTTAGGCGATTGACATTCTCATTCTTGTCCCCTTTCTGGCCATGATCAGGTCAACAATTGACGACGACGATAATGATGATGATGATGATGATGATGAAAACGGTACTGATGATGATGTTGATGCCTATTAATATTATTATGCTTATTACTATTATGATCATTGTCCTTCTGCGCGCCATTGAAACGCTTACCGAAGCACATCATCGAATATCGTCCTCATTCCCCATAGGAACAATACCAACAGCACCAACAACAATAGCAAGAGCTGCAGCATAATTAACGACGACAACAACAACAACAACAACAACGACAGCAACAACTATGGAGGACCAGCTGCGACTGCGCGTTTCGTGTTACCAGATCAGTACAGTTCAAACAATGCTTTTATTTATTATTAATTAATCAATTGATTTAAGACATTTAATAAGACTTGGCGGCTTCCAGGGATGATGGATCCTTTCATCCAGTAATGTCGTAGTTGTTGTTGCTGTTGTTAATGTTCAACTGGTGTATTATTATATAAGCTGTATGTGATGTTAGCAACAGTCGGCGCATCGGAGTCAGACTCGATGTCCACAGATGTTCGCTAAGCGTCATCACTAGCTTTCCACAGCGTTTTGCCATATTCGCGCAGCCTCTTCTGAAAACTTGTTCGCGATTATATGTTGTTGCTGTTGTTGTTGTTGTCGTCTTTGTTGCCGTTGTTTTTGTTCCCAGCTGTGTGTAAATCATTGCAACTGATGTTACTTTCATTGTTTTACTTGCTGCTTTGTTGTTAATGCGTATAATATGCATCGTTGTTATCGTTGTGATGTCTGCTATCGTTGCTGTCAATAGTAATGTCAATAAACAGAAAGAACCCGGGTTCTCTCTTTTGCTATATATATATATATATATATATATATGTATATAAACGTATGCATATGTCTGTATCTCGGTGTAGAGGCGTCTGCAGCGAGTCGATACGTAACACGGCACGACTGTTGCTGCGTAGCACTTAGGCGTCCTTCAAACCGGCGACGTCAAAGCGTTGCCCACACCTCAGACGGTGTGCCATTATCATCACAGTCGCTATTTCAAGTATTATTGTTACTATTAGTATTATTATTATTAGTATTGTTATTACTAGTTCATAACAACGCCACCGCAATGTCGTCCCCATGATCATACGGCATGGTGGCGTTTACAGTTTTGACCGCAACAACAGCTAGACAGCGGTCGTTTTCCCCGTCAGATCGGAGTTAGCCAAGTCGTTACTTCATTTCTGCATTCACAGCGAGCTTTGTTTGCGTCATTATGATTATACGTTCGTTTCCATCTAAAGGCTGCCGACGCTGCTGTGAATGCGACGAAGAAGAGGGGCCGACGAAGAAGCAGAGAAAAATTTAGAAATGAACAGAAACACCTGAGCACCTAAGTAGAATCAATAACAAAATGCTACAATATATATATATATATATATATAGACGAACAGTGACAGGTATTTTTCAGCTTCAAAATCATTCTAAGGAATGTACGAGTTTACCGATTTTATTCAAAAAGTACTCTCCATGGAGACCCATAACCCTCCCCCATCTCTCGCTGGGACCAGACTATCGATCTCCGTGGCAAAGAATTCTGGCCTCTGTATCTCAAGGAATGTCTCCACGTGTGTTTTACTGCTTCTGATGAAGTAAAACTCTCTCACTGTAGTTTGTTCTGCGGGAATCGGAAGAAGTGGTAGTTTTACGGTGCGATGTGTCCGGTGAGTACGGTGGATGCAGCAAAAATTCCTAATAGAAGCTTGCAACCATGCAAATGCAGGGTAAACTCAGATGCGGCCTCGCGTTGTCTTGGTGGAAGATAACACCTCTTCTATTCACTAAGAGATTGTGTCTCATCTCTGTCAGAAAGTGGCAAAAACTCGGTCAAGTTAATCACAGTAGACACCTGTATCTATCGTTTGGCCACTAGCAAGAAACTCGTGGTAGACAATGCCATGCCTATCCTACTAAACACAGAACAAAATCTTACGCGAATAGATTCGTTTTTGGCGTCTTCTGGGGTAGTTGGCTGCCTGGGGCGCACTTGACAGTCGTTCACGCTTCAAATTATCGTAAAATATCCATTGGTTAAAGTGGTCGTGTGACACACTCCAAAGTCCATGACTAATTTACGCGTACTCACTCGAGGATTCTGTTCCACGCTTTCGGCGCAAGTGGTCTTTCTCCAGCGTAATAGACCTTCCAGGACGGGGTTCTTCCGAAAGCTTTTTTGCGGTTGCCGGAACAGAGTCGGAGAGCAATGCTAACACAAGGTCTTCAAAATACTGTCATCGCCCATCAAAATACTGTTTCAAATATTTCAAACAGTTTCCGCAGCAGTAAGACCTTATCTGAACTCATATAAAATACCGCCTGCAAATGGCATTTTTGCTTCAAATTTCAACACAATTCAGGATAACATAGCAAGAGCAAAACACGAGATAACTTTACGACTATAAATTGCGCTCGTATAGATATCTGTTTTGTAAACGTAGCAGATCTCCTGGGGGTGGCGGGCATTTAAAAAATATACTTCAAAATTCCAGTTACTTTCTATTTCCACATCATATCTCGTATACATACATACAGTGGGAGTTGTCATGCTGTTGCTACCGTCTTTTTGCTCTAATTGACGGTATTAGATAATTGAATTATAGTGGTCGCGTGATTGGTGAACAGTTGGTTTACTGTCTTCTATTTAATTCAATTGTGGTACCTATGTAATTTATTGTTGTTAAGCTTACTCTGGCTGTCTCTGGTCATGCCTCTCGCCTAATCACTCTCGATGTTAGGATTATTATATTCCTCGTGATAGTCTAAACAGTTTCATCGTGTTGTCTCCGTCATAATACCTGCGATTCGGAACTGCTGCCACTCCACGTTCTTGAACAGAAACTGCCTAATAATGCTAATCAAGAAAAGTGCTTGTACTCACGATCATATCATAACATCGATCGCTGATCGACTGAAACGCCTGAGCGCACTTAAGTCCATAGCTCTCTCTGTACGATGGCACGGAAATATCGTCGGCGAAGACAAAAAGCGCATTCTATACTTGGTAGGTAAAAGAAGAGTTCTAAGCTTATCATGATATATCATCTTGTTACTTGTGTAAGTGTTATACCTATTATTATTATTATTCCTATGGTCACCTGTTGTCATGCTTCGCATCCTGTAAGATTCTGACCCATGATTAGATTTTAAGACAACTATTTTCAGTAAATGTCGAAAGACTCAATTTTTTTTTACAATTTCTTAGATACTTATTGCTGGCTAAAATACTGCCTCAGTCGTCATGCATACGTACTTAGATTAGAAAATAGCATAGCGTAAACATGGCAGCGTCTCTTTCGCGATATTGCTACACACTATCTCTCGTGTGTCTTTTTTTGCTCTTTTTCGGCCGCGCTAATGAAAATCGTTCCTTAGGCATCGACAAGAAGACAGCCAGAGGATCGCCGATTTGTTTCTATCCTGTGTCTTGTGTCCACAAATTACCTAACAACCTACTAGTTAGTTACACGGACGCCTGACATTAGACACTAATTGCAGGCCCCGTTAGAGTGAAACGAGGACCTTCTATTGTGCATGTGTGATATGACAAAATTCATACCGACAATCGTCTGTCATCATATAGCTGGAGACCCGCGTACGTGTACTTTTACTACCCACGTTTGTTGCTGGTGCTCTCGGCGTCTTTACAGCTGGTGTAATTCTTTGTGCTTTTTTTGTTGCTGTTGGTTTTGTGTATAAAAACAATCATACCAATGGCCCATATGCCAATTTGCAGGTTATCAACCATAGGCCGCGGTGGAAATCGGTAGGCCTGACCGCAGCTACACGTTAGTTGCGCTACTGTAATTTAAGCACATTTCCCTAAAAATGTTGATACCATAGGCAAGGTCAGGAACATCGGGAACGGCTGATGAAAACTATGAAACTTTTGCAATGGATAATAACAACTATTAGAATGTGAATGTGATTATTATTAGTCGTCTCAATAATAATAATAATAATAATTATAATCAATCTATGTTCATCTCAGACATACTGTTATTTTGTTTTTGTCGTCTACGACTTTATCGTTGTTGGTGTAGTTGTTTGTAACACTTGTTAGCGGCGTTGCATCTGCCATGATTGTTCGTGCTGCTACAGTTGCTGCTGTTGTTGTTGGGTCTGTTGTTGTCGTCGGCCATTACTTGTTAGTGGTTGTTGTGTCAATGCCATTATTACTATGTCTGTTTGACCTAAATTGCAATTTTTGTTACTATTATTGTTGCCGCTGCTGCTTCTGCTGCTCCCGCAGCCGCCTCTGCCTTTAGTGATGATGTTGCCCGTCGTTTCATGTTGACTGTTTGCTCGCGTGTTCGCTGATTATCTACGTTGTGGTGTCCGCGTCTGCTACTGCGATGAAAATGCATCTGCACATATCGATCGGTCAATAATAGCCAATAGCCATGCGAAGTCTGGACTCACTACTATTACGATGACCGAATAGTTCTGGAGAGACACAGAGCCGTACCTTATCATGGGTGTCGCAGGCGTCCGCACGCGCGCTTGACGCGGCAATGATGGTGGCGCACTTCGTGAAGTTATTAACGCACCTACTTCGGCGGGTGCAGACCCCCCACAACCCTTCAGAACCTGTCCGTTCGGACAAAGGTACCCGCTGATGATCTGGCACATGAATGAACATATCACATCATTGTCATCACCACCATCACATTCATAACTATCATCGTCATCATGATCATCATCATAAGTTGATGACCTCATCGCATTGGCCGCTTCTCCGTATCCAGACCCTAACCGATTCGTACAGAGAGACACCAAGACCGAGAAGATGTCGCCAGCGACTCCATCCCGGTGGGCCCTAACTCGGCGCTCGGAACGCTGCTCACGGCTGTGGACCAAATGCGAAGTCCTCATTTATTTTATTAACAGCGATACATCTTCACTGCTGGTTCACCACGGGCATGGTGTCCACTCTCGAGAGAAGAACTCGAGAGTGGACGCGCGCGACGCGCATCACCCCATCAGCGGAATCGAGCTTGAAGGGAATCGACGGCAAACTCTAGTTCCGTGTCGCCGTGATGATATCCGTGAACGGAACGTTCCTCGACCTCGACGCGCCGCGGGCGATCGGGGCACTCCGGTTGAGACGTCGAAGTCGCACGCCGAGGTCGTCCGCTTCATGGACAATCGTCTAGCAGGGCACCGCTGCCTGCAGCAAGATACGCGGCTACCCTATGACCCACTATAGTCGGGCTATTTTGTTGAACTTCTTTTGTGCGGGCTAGCTCTTGATGCCACGCTTGCCGAATGAATTGCTGCGATAATCGCTATCACCATGGTTATCTGTTGTTGTTGTTGTTGTTGTTGTTGTTCTTGTTGTTGTTGTGGGTGTCGTTGCTGCTGCTGCTGGCGGTATTGCTGTCGTTATGGTTCCTGCCACTATCGCTAATAATAATGCTGGCATATTCTTACAGTGGTTGCTTAGCACAAATACAAAATATTTTATAGATTTGTATTATATGTATATATATGTATATAACTACCAACAGTACAATAGTTCACATCCGTGCTTTGTCGGACTTTTTCTCGTCTCCTTCCCTCTTTATTTCTCGTTCTAGAACGTATATATATGTATATATATATATATATATATATATATATATATATATATATATATATATATATATATATATATATATATATAAGTGTATATTGCTGGTGTACACCGTTGTTAGCGCTAGTAGACTACAGGCTACTATTCAGGGTGACATCTTCCAGCCATGATTGCTTTACTGTCATCTACGGAACACGTTCTCTCTAACTGCTCAGCAACTACATTTCAACGGCGGTTGGTTGGTTGGTTAATTAGTTGGTATGTGTATATATATGTGTGTGCGTGTTTTGTGTGTGGGTGTGTGAGCTTCTTAGTTTCTACATTGGTTTGTTTTTGTCTGCTTACATCACACCACGAATCAATACAATGGCTATCAGTCGTTCCATTGCCTCTCAATTGTTTCTATTGGATGTTGTTGTTTTTTGCTCGTTCGTCATTTCGCCCTAGCCAGTGTAAAACTGGTTGCCTTCGTTGCTGATCGCTTGATGAGGCTCATTGTTGGTAAGTAAGTAGTATGGCGAAGGGACTCACACACACACAGCGAGCGTTGGACACGCTTCGCGACTGAACGCGTCTCTCGAGAAGCGCGCCTTGACCTGGCGCGCCGTGGCGAGAATTCGAGCTTGTGCTGTCGCGGACGCTGTCGCTGCTGCGACTCTGATAATGCTCGCGAAACGAACGCTTCCTATGGCGTGTGCTTTGGCGAGGACGACAAGAACAACAGTCCGAAATGTCCAAACGGCCAACAGCTACAATGAGCGGCGGCAGCGACAACCGACCAGGACGATGGGAGCTTGGCCATCTTGCTTTCTCTACATATAGCCCACATCGCCGAACACTCTGCGCTTCAGACTCGTGTTTGTGTCGTGAGTCCACGACGTGTGCTCGGTGGTCAACGTGGTACGCAGAAAGACAGAGGGATCCGTCTTTCTCCTCCTTTTCCTCCTCCGATCCTCACAACGATGATAATAATAATAATAATAATAATAATAATAATAATCATCATCATCATCACCGTCGTCGTAATATTAGTAATAACAGCAACAACAACAACAACAATAATAGTAGCAACAACAATAACAACAATGATTGGAACAACAACGTGTCTACTACGTACATGGTATGACACTTTGACAAACATACGTTGGCAGGCATGCACGACCGATATCTAAAATCATCCATCCATCTCGTATGCCGTCGTGCACAAGACTCCCATTTATTCGTCGTCGTCGTCGTCGCCGCCGCCGCCGCCGATGATGTCGTCTTCACGCTCGCCATATAACGTCACGCTCATCCTTAACATCATCATAAACATTAGTAACCTCATCACCATCATCATCATCATCGTTATTATTATTATTATTGTTATTATTATTAAGACCATTGTCATCTCCGCCATCACTAATCTTCACCTTCATTTTCATTATCATCATCATCATCATCTTCGCCATCATTGAGATGACGACTTAAATGGCTTTAGTCAAATGTTGCGTATTGCGCTTTACTAACTAACATCTGCTTGTGTATGATGCCACGGAACGAACGTTTTCTCAAACGCTTTTAATTATCATTCTAACTTCTCTTCCAGTTGTTATACCTAAGCTGTTATTGAACTGTTGTTGTACACGCGTTCATCCAGACCTGACTACGCATACATCCGTATACACTCCCATGAGGCAGCAGCAGCAGCAACGACGACAACGACAGCGACGACATCAACGCCGAACGCTAAACCAACAACAGAGAGGAAGAGAAGGACAACGACGATGACAACAATAGCAAGAACAACGAACGCAGCATTAATGTCAACGCCGACAATAACATAAACAACAACGACAACAACAACAACAACAACAACAACAACAACAATTACTAAAACGTAGTGCCCATTTTGCTATTGTGTTAGGACTGTAGTATTTCATGTTGTCTGTCGTATTTGCTTTGTTGGCTGCCGTGTAGGGTATTGCCTAGCTGGCCGTGGCTTTTGGCTTCGCCAGCCGCTTTATAACGGCGCTTTCGTACGAAAGTCGCGGCATGTCCCGCTGATCGATCCACCCTCAAGCAGCATTTGTTATCATCAGCAGCAGCAGCATGATGTCATGCGGTCAATTAGCGTTATTTGACAGCGTGAATCGTGATCTCGGGGGCCAAGGAAAGCTCGGCTTACCTCGGTCACCTCGGAATCTCTCAGCGGACTGACTCTCTCTGGGTCAGTCCGGTTGTCAGCTTTGCACCGCTCTTTCCGGCCAGCTCGTATGGTGACCCTGAGCAGCAAGGAGACAAATATAAGCACCCCACCTGGTTTGGACTGGATATCAAGCCTGTCGTGGCCAATGGTCAGCAGTATGGAGATCTCGCTCGGAGGGTCCTGTATGGTCTTTGTTGATCGCTGCATGGTATTTTGATGCCGTGCAACGGTGGCCCGTCTGAAGGCAGCAACAGCAACACCAACAAAGACCGGCATACTAACGACAGTAATCTGCGATTGTTCAACAGCATTTGTTATTATTCGTTAAAACAAGAACGAGGAAAAGGACAATGACGACGACGACAAAGATAACAGCGATAGGCGTAAGACTACTCAGATTGTTTCTCGCATCCTGATTGCCGTATGGACAGAAGAATGTTTGGCCATACGAATGAGACTATACAGAGACGGAAGCCGGCCGCAGCCGAAAAGGCTAATGCGCACACGGACAAAAATTGCAGAGAGGTTTCATGGGGGTAGTTCGGTTTGCCGCAGAAAGTGATCATGTCGTCTTTGTCGCACAGCAGCGTCAAACCTTTCGATGAAGACAAAAACCTCAATATTCGTTGGACCATTGGGTGTGTATTTCTGCAATGGCTCGCTCCATTTCATTTACTGGGCGATAATTTCCAATTATAAGGACGACATATCAACGACCGCCGCAGGGCAGAGCGAGTACGCGAGAACCACATCCTCGGGAGGCGGCGAGCTGTGGACCCAGCCGAACATTGATTTGTGCTCTAGCTTTTCTTACTAGCTAGCCTCTCGCACGGTGGACACGAACAGAGAGCATCACCATAGCCACCATAAATTTGACGTTTCTCTTTGCCGCTTCCCGTAGGACGTTATTAGTGCGCCTCGATCCGTCGCCGTTCAGCGTGACTGGCCTCATGACCTCGACGGTCCTTGGCGATCAGTGAATTTTGGCCTTCGTTTCGGTGCTCAACTTTCGACACGACCACCCGACTGTCAGAGAGGACAGAACAAACGCGAAACGACGAAACTGCAATGTTTCCACGATTAGTCTATCTAATCAGTTGCACGCCTCTCTCTAGGAGGAATATGATTCTTATTCTTTTTATTATTATTCTTATTATTATTACTACAATATTACTATGATGAGTGTTGTTCGCTAGAAGCAGTAGTTACGGAGATGCCTGATCATGACGACTAAGTATACGAGACTAGGACCTGTGATAAAAATCCGACGCGCGATGCTCAGATGGTCCTGTCCACCTGGGCATACAGGAGCAGCCTCTATCGGCCTAGGTCTGGCCGCATAGCCGGCCACAGACATAACACCCACCATACCGCATGCCGTACCACCATTCTTTCGTTCACGATCCGAAAAGTAGCAGTTAAGGAAGTGGCCGTGATCAGCCAGCAACGATGCGTCTTTCCAAACGGAGCGGTGGCTTGAGGCCGCCGATTTCAGTGCCTGAAGTGGTCCGGGGACTGATAGAGGTCTACTAAGTGGTTTTTGTTGCTGTTTTTGCTGTGATTGTTGAAGTCACCGCTGTTGTTGTTGTTATTTTTATTATTGTTATTGTTGTTTTTATTATTGTTGTTGTTTTTATTATTATTGTTGTTGTTTTTATTATTATTGTTGTTGTTGTTTTTATTATTGTTATTGTTGTTGTTGTTAATGCGGCAGCTATCACAAATCGACGACCAAACCGTCGTTCAATCCCTCTCAAGTCAATCATGTCAGTCGATGTTCGAACGCAATGGATACATTTATCGGACCGTAAACAGGCAAGCTCGCATCCTTAGCCTAATGGTCAAAATGGTTTAGTCATCGTCGTCGTCGTCGGCGTCGTAGTAGTAAAATTAATCGAAGGCCTAGTAGTGGTGACTCTGTTGGTGTTAGAGGGCGCAGGTGGCAATCATAATGGCGGTAAGCAGAAGAAGCAGCAGGAGCAGTAGCAGCAATGGGTACGCCCGCAAAGGCGGAGACGCCCACGCCTGTAGCGGTGCCAGTGATTATGGCTGATTGTTGTTGTTGTGAGAGATTGTTGCTGTTGTGGCTAATTGCTGTTGTCGTTGTGGCTGTGGTCGTCGTTGTTGTTGTTGTTGTGGCTGATTGTTGTTATTGTTAGTGCTGTTGTGGCTGATTGTTGTTGTTGTTGTTGTGGTTATTGTGGCTGATTGTTGTTGTTAGTGCTGTTGTAGTGGTTGTTATTGTTACGATTGTTGTAGTTGTTGTTGTTGCTGCTGCTGCAGTAGTTATGGATTAAGTTGCTGTTTGATGATGCTATTGTCACATTGCACTAATTGCACAATGAGTCAGTCGCCTTCTGTTGCTTCTGCTTGTGCTGCTGCCGCTGCTGCTGCTGCTGCTGCTGCTGTTGTTGTTGTTGTTGTTGCTGTTGCCGAGTGGCGTCTGACGTAGTAAACGCACAGAGACGCACTGGCCGGAGCCGGCCGGCTGGCGGCAGCAACAGGCGAATAAACTAGGCTACAACGACTGATTACGCCATTAACGCCACTTGGCCTAGTTCAGGCCATAGCCAAGAAACACTACCCAAGCGGGTGGGCGGGCAGACAGACATACATACAGACAGATAAACAGACAGACGGACAGGCAGGCTGGCAAGCAGGAACGCACGCAGACAAACAACAGGTAACACAAAGCGGAAACGACGCTTCGTCGTCATCTTTGTGCTGTGCTGCACAGATTCGCATTTGTTTCTTTCCTGTTGTCCGTCCCGAGTTGTTTGTAGTAGCGGCAAGCGAGAGATTGTTTCCATTTAGTCATTGTTAATATTTAGCTTAGGCAGCGCTCTGGAGGAGCGCGCGAGAGATTGAGAGAGAGCGCGCCACGTAACAATGAAGTGTCTGTGCCGGGTACTTCTTATATATATATATATATATGCGCACAGGTACGGTTCCAACAGTACGGAAAGTTTTTAAATTCTATCGTCTTGGAAGCCTGTCACCTATAATGCATGGTGTGCATTATTCAACGCAAGTTGTCAGTTCTGCTAATGTTGAATATCACCAACGGGAGCTAGTTGGTCTTGCGTTGCACGACGTAACAACAACAACAACAACAACAACAACAGCAACAGCAACAACGCCTCTGTAGAGATTTTGAGATGGACCTAACGTGGAGGTCAAACGCAAGCCGATCACATGACGACTGCCTCGTCAGAACGATCGACATACGTTTTCCTCAAAAAGATGCTCTCTGATGTAAGATAGTATTATTATTATTATTAGTATTATTACTATTAGTCAAATCATTACAACTAATCTTGTAATCACCATTAAGATGAGTGTTAGTTGTCCCCCCTCATAAACAGACATGCACACACATATACACACACGCGGGCGCTATATCCAGCAGTGCATTAGAGCACATTTCCACCGTTCCACGTTCCAGCCGTTCGATATGCGTTCCGACAGCGTCGGGCTATCGGGCCTATCCTAAAACTAGATGTCTAGTATTGCCTACTACTACTACTACTACAACTACTGAAAGAACGAATATTTCCAATAGTAATAAAGACAGGTAGGTTAGTGTTTCGATGACGATGATTGTTTATCATACAATCGTTGATTGTTCTGGCCGTGTCGTGACAGAAACATCGTAGCATCAGGCGCTTCGGCTGCAACAAAAAAAAGACTGTCGTCATCGCCCTACTGCTACTTCTACTTCTGCTCCTCCTCCTCCGCTCTCATAACCAAACAAACAATAACAAACTAAAATGACGGTGCAACGATGTGCTGGTCTGTAGGGTCTACAAAGAACTTTCTTCTTGATTGTGTTACTGTGCACAACATACGCGCACGTAGATGTGAGACAGAGAGAGCGAGAGAGAGAGAGAGAGACAATAGCTGTCTGCCCGCTTGTATAGTAGACTATGTACGGGGTTGCAGTAGATGATTTGAAGAACCAGGTTATGACGGCCCGCCGTAGCGTAATGCCTTTGATTAGTAGTCGTAGTAGTAATAGTAGTTATCCTGCTGATACACTGCATATGCACATGACCAGCTATCGTCACGAACGGCCAGCCAGCACAAGAGCGTGGCAGGTTATTGCTGTCGCCACTACCACCACCACCACCATCAGCAATGTCGTCGTCGTGGTCGTTGCCATTTTTGTTAATGCTGCCGGTATTGTTGTTGTTGTTGTTATTGCTGCTATTGTTGTTGCTGCTGCTGTTGCTGTTGTTGTTGTTTTTGTTGTTTCTTCTGTTGTTGTTGTTATCGTCGTCACCCTTCACCGTCGTTGGTGCTGCCTTTGTTTCTGTTGTTGCTTCTGCTCATCACCCCATTAACAGCGCGTCGTCATGATTGTAAGGTTGGCGTAAAAAAAATACCTCATCCACTGAAGCAGCCGGCAGCGCTCAGTGTCAAATGTGTGACATGTCACATGTATATGTATCGATGTAGCAGACTGACTGACTGACTGTATGTTTGTATGTATGTATGAGCTGCGCGCCTCGGAAGTCAACGAGTGATGATTGTAAGGTCATCAGGATAACAATGAATCAACAACAATAAGTCATTATAATCACACCTAACAAACATGTATTATTTCTACTACTACGACTTCTACTAAGAGACGACCAAGTCGCCTGCTTCTGTGTCGTCTATCGCGGACCACGAGCCGATCACGCTCTACTCTCGTACTGTTTCCGCCACGTTCGCCCGGCCCGACTGTTGTGCTGCGACATGGATACCTATAAACATGTGCACTCTCAACTGTTCTTGACCGCGTTCGTCGCCTCGATGATGCGTGCCCGACTCCCACTTACGACACCAATTAGCCGTACGTACCACGAGTGAATGTCGTACTGATATGTATGCTCACCACCTCAGCGGCTCCAAAGCAGCGAAGACGCACTGAGGAGAACAGAGTGGCAGAGATTAAAGAGGGATAAAGGAAAAACAAAGAGAGTGAGAGAGACAGAGAGAGAGAGAGAGAGAGAGAGAACAGGCAAATACCTGGAGCTCAGGAGAGACGGCTAGAAACGCCATAATCGCAATCTCTACGAGGAAGCTGGAGATCTGAAAAACGGCGGCTTTGCCACAACAAACAACTTGATCGCATTGTATCGCAGGCAGGTTGCATCGCAACGTCGCCTACGAGAGCTTCACATGATACAGCATGCGTAGAGTCGAGTTCGTATCGTAAAACAGCAAAACTAATAATAATAATAATAATAATAATAACAATTAAAATGTGCCTGCTCAATCAATGCTTGTTTGTTTTTTGTTTTATTTTCACTGAAACGATAGTAACGATAGCTTGTCGTTAGTCGGAAGTGCTTCGTTTTGAAGTGCAAAAGCGAGCCTTTGTGTGAGCTCTCCTATCACAACGATTGTAGATTAACGGACTGCTCTCTGCTCTGCACATGGCCGGAACAAGAGACTGCTAGATGATTCTACGCCACTATTTTCGTGACAGCCAGTCATTGTTGTAGACGCAGGTTGATTTGCAGGTTGATTCGCAGGTTTGGTTGGTTGGTTGGTAGGTTGGCCGCTTGTTCGTTTTGATGTTCGCACACACAGAAAGGCGCCGCCCCCGCCCCCGCCGTCGTTAGCAGCAGCGTAACAGAAATAGAACGAAGCGCGTGATGCGGCTGCTGCTGCTACTGCTGCCGTGCAGCCGGACCGGACATACTGAGGTATGGCTAAGAGGCCACATGGGGTGAGATGGAGGGTCTAAATACGTATAAGGCCGTTAGCTTGCTTGCGTCGAACAGCCGAACCGCAACGAACAGCCGTGTCGATCGAACAAACGAAGATCCGTCGGCCAAATTCGCAAATATCGGCGCGTTTGGCTTTTGCTGCAGGACTCGACTCAGCCCCGGCCGTCGAGTTCTCAATCACGATTAGAGCAGTTACAGTAACTAAGACTCATTTTCAGCTATCACTAGGGAGGAGGTGCTTAATAATAACATACACTTGGTTGTACATACTAAGAAAGCAATACGCCCAGCTATCGTCAGCAATCTTGACAATAGCTGAATGTACGATATATATATATATATATATTCCCGACTAAACGCAGAGTGTATGTGAAGCATATATGCGCTAGATGTACGCGAACGCTTATTTGCTTCCCAACTTAAACGGAGAAAAAAGTTCTTACTCGAATATTTATGAAAACTTTATGCAAAGCTCCGACTTTATATACGGCACGGTATGTGTCTAACCTGTCTCCCGTTCTCTCACTGAAATTCCAGAAAAATCAGTATATATATATAAAATTAAGGGAGTAGTTATAACAATAGTGGTAATGATAGTAACTATCGCGTGTGTACACCCGACCAGCGTGAATGCAGTGTGCAGTTGTTCATTTGTACGCTTGCTTTGTTGTTTATATGTTAATTATGGTTGGTTCATAGCAGGTGGCTCGTCAGACGTTAACTTCTACGTTACGCTCTTAGCTATAGTAGTGTTGCTTTTTATGCCCAGCGTTCACCTATCTATATCAACACCATCACACCCCATCTGCAACGCACCCCCTTTGACACCTTTGTCATCTTTTTGCTGTCTTGTTGCTGTTATTCTTTATTTTCAACGTCACCTTCGTCCAGTAGCGATTCTATTTCAACAAGTCATCGTCATCACTACACAATTGTCAACCGGTCAACCAGTCATCGAAAAGCGATAGATTGTCGTGTCTCTCTTATCAACAACAAAATGCGAACGCTGCCGAGCTGTACGAAATGTCATCATCCTTCACTCCCTCCCGCTCCCTTGTTATCGTTGTTGTTGTGTTACTGTTGTTGTTGTTGCTGCTCTTGTTGTTGTTGTTGTTGCTGTTCTTGCTCTTGCGGTCGTTGTTGTTGTTACTGTTGCTCTTCGTCTTTGTGTTGTTGCTTCTGCTGCTGCTGCTTTTGTTGTATGTTTAGTTGTTCAATTCTCTATACTTGCTTTATTGTCTCATTCGATTAATGATTGTAGTCGGAAGACTGACCAATAAATAGCACGGAGTGCATGCAGGACGTGCCGCGGATGTACCAGCAGATGTTCCGCCCACCCACCCACCCGCCCGGTCTCTTTCCTTGACTTGTACATTTCGATTGTACATCTCTCATTCGTTGCACAGCGCGTTGCGTCGTCGTCGTCGTCCGTGTCTACGCACTACTTACTTACGTACCTCGGCGAGTGTATACCAGCCGGCTCGGTGTATGTGCAATGTCAACGTACATAGCGGTATGTATGTATCACCAGCCGACAACCGTGTTGTTGTTATTGTTGTTGTTGTGGTTGTGGTTCTTGCTGTTGTTGTTGTTGTTGCCATCGTTGTCGTCAAAACGTCGTCAAACGCCGTGGTCATCCTTACAGTTAATGCTATTGCTGCTGCAGCAGTAGGTTGCACGTGCCGAGTGCACGTTCCCGTGTAAGTATCTCCCAGGCCAGTGCGCCAGGTCAGCACTGGTTACCGGACAGATGGCCAGCGTCTTCCTACGCGGTTCATGTATGCGCCTACGTACAGCTCAATTCGACTTCATATTCGTAGTAGTAGTAGTAGTAGTAGTAGTAAAGGTAATAGTGGTAGTAGACTGCTCTTCATCTCCTCACAAATCCGTCGCATGGTTTCGTGCTCGTTTATGCACCACCAGTTTCGTACCACACAATGACATGCGTGCAAATGCGTGCGGCGGGCGTGTCTGTGTGAACTTATACGTAGATGGGTAAAGAATGCTTGTTGTTAGGTTTCTGTCTATACATGTCTTTTATTTTCTCGTGTACATATCACGTATACATATTTGAATTCTATGAGTCTGTATCGTCGTCATCATCATCATCAACAACAGCAGCATCATCATCATCATCTTCACCATTATCAAAACAAATCATTGTCATTTTATCCACACCTACCCACATCAGCATCAGCATCATCACAATCATTGTCCTTATCATTATGGTTACAAATGGACATGATTTATCAAGAAACGATGAACATTGTGGATGGAATACGCCCGAGCACCGTGTGTGTCTCAAGGAAACCTGAAGGTCCGATAAGCAAATGCAGAACGGGGGTGAGAACGCGTTCTCAGTGTTTAAATCCACATTGAGCTGCTTCTGAACTGCATGAGCTAATGCCAACACAGCTGCTGTAGTAGCAGGCTAGAAAGCCACACACGCGTGTGAAATATGTCTGTATGTGGATAGCCGAAGCCTCGAGAAGGAGTTTTTGGCCGCAAAGATAAGCCCTTTTTGGAGACTCGAAGCTTAGTTAAGGGAATCCCAAAAAAGACATTCAGCTAAACTAGAGTGCCACTGAATACTAGACATTTTATTATAGACAAATAGGATGACAAGTAGTACGGCCTAGGAAACACGTATGTTTTGTAAGGAGAGTGTGCTTGAACAGAAACTGCCTTCCACTGCCGCAATTGAATAACCTGCGCGCGGGCGCGCGAAAGAGAGGCGGAAAGAGAATGGAAAATGAATAAAGGCGAGAGAGGAAAAGAAAGAGAGAGAGACAAATTGATTGACAGTTACGAATGGTAAACCCCACAATAAAATTTAAAGGGTGACGCCGCGAGTGATCACTGTTTGCTGCGTGATGTGGGGTGTATATGGTTCAATATCTGACCGGCTCAGCTAAACCCCCGCCGCCGCCGCCGCTCCGCCTTGCTCTAAAAAGTAACATATCGATCAACGTAGACAAGGGCTGAAACGAACTGAAACCTTGCTAACGTATGTGTGTATATACTGCCATATGATTCTTATAGAATAGCGTATGCTGACTAGACTAGTACTATGACTTTTGCAGCCACTACCAAATGCCAATAAAAACGATAATAGTAATATTAACAATAATAATGATAATCATCATCATCATGATAATAACGATGATGAGTCTGTGTTAGTAGCGTGTGCGCATCTTCAGTACGAATCAAACAGAATGCCGGATGCCTATCGGATCAGTCTATCTCCATTTGACGTTGCCGACCAGCTATAGACATGCAGAGAGAGCGAGAAGGAGAGAGGGCGTTTTGCCTGAGCCAAATGAGTAGTAGCAGGCCACGGGGTGGTCAAGACGTTACGTTACGTCAAGTTACGAACGCCCAGTACCATCCGGTCGATCATGTGGTTGATAAACATTTGCCTCGCTGCCTGTGCCCCGGTGTAGCGACGAGCCCTCAAAATGCGTCTCCGCCTTCTGAATATGACGAAGTGTACCGGTAGTTGGGAGTGTGAACGCATGTGGGCCTGCCTGCGCAGGTATAAGCCGTGAAGGGCGCCGGGCCTGCTGCCGAAGACTCATTAAGCACAGCAACGAAGGCAGGGCTCTAAAGCTCTTCTCATTTGCCTGCTGCTGCCTTCGTCGACCTGCTGCTTGAGCTGCTACAGTAGCACATAGCAACCAGCAGTCCGATGGTAAGGCTCAGATGTTCTGTTTTGCCGCTGACCCGCTGTCTGCTTTCTCTCTCTCTCTCTCTCTCTTTCTCTCTCACACACTTCATGCGCCTGCCGTCGTTCCTGTACGGCAAAGTTCGAGGTGCAAGTCGTGCAATGACTTCACATCTCATGAGCGCCGCGACGCAACGGTGGTAAGATAGAGATGCGTCATGCGATATGTTGCAGGACGCCGCGGAGATCGTCGTCTCTGAAGTGCCACTAGCGCGCAGCAGGTAAGCCCCCCGCCGCCCTCCTAGCCCAACTAGAAGCCTGGAAGCGGCTGGCTGTGCGAGTAGAATGCTTGCTCGTGAGAGTAAAAGCGGCCATTACAGTTACTTCTACTACGACGAAAAATACCACTTCTATCACCACTGCCACTATTATGACTACGAATACTGTCGTAGGATACGAGCTGAGCTCCAGTTAAGTAAAGACGAGGTCAGCAGCGACAGCAACAGCAGCTGCTGTTGCCTCAAAATGCCACAATTACTATTTCCAGTGGACAAAACCAAAGCGAACGCAATACATACTTTTCAGCACGTCCACATCGGACCCAGCTGTTTGTCGACTATATACAATTATAAGTGCACAAAGCACCACCATTACAGAGCAATACATTGTGTGTTTGCATGTGTATTGTAGATTACTCGACAATGCTCCTCTCACAAGAGATCGAGATGTTTCAGAACGAAAAAAAAACTAGCAAAAATCTAAGATCTAGTTCAAAACAAATGTATCGCACATTCGCTTTCTGGTCGTCGACGCGACGGCGAGATTCGCTTCATTAGATGCGAGAAATGCTCTTTGTAGAATGTTCGTTTGTTTTTTAGTCAACGATAAACTAACACTTTGAAGTGTCGCTTACTGGACTAGCCATGTGGCGTCAATGTAGGCAATGCAGAAAGAATGCAGCTCACGTCACGGAACGACGCCAGACAAAGTGTACGCGGCGAATCATGAGCAGAATGTTTAAACTCGGTAGTGAGCGCAGATGCTTCTAGTTAAGAAGTGACTTCTAGCAATGGTTGTTAGTAGGAAATTTAAAATGGAGTAACTAAATGAATGTATTACTAAGCGAATACCAACAACACGAGCCCCATACGCTAATCAGCTCATACTAGAAAGCCGGGTCGCTTCCGTTCTAATGGGTATTTCACCACCTAAACCTCCTCCCGCAAGCCTTGGCTCTGTATGAACGCAGCCGTGCAAGCTCACTTAGTTAGTATTGGTCATTTGCCTTGGAGGCAGTGGACTAAAATGCCAAACATATGACGATGCTTTGAAATGCGGCCTTGTTGTTCTGAAAACGCCAACGGAACTATTATATTGTGAGTATTTTACTGTTGTGTGGGCTCATCGTCTCACTACATAGCCGACTGCGAGTGTTCGGATCTATATATATATATATAAACTCGCCGCTATTGTGGTATCTTATGAAGTAGTCAAAATGTATTGCTGTCAGCGCAGGCCTTGGAGGACGCCTTAGTGCCATTCCCGTATAGAGAGATCACCGAGATGTACACACTTTAGGGTAGCATCCCAGACTGCAAACATATGAGAGAAATGTATATATATATATATATATATATATACATATTGTAAGAGAAAAAGCGTCGTCATGCGGTAGGTTCGATCCTCACAAGCCACATACAGGGTAGATGCTTTTCTAGGGACTTCCTTCTTATGGACTTCTTAAAGATCGTGACTATTGCCGGAGCGTCAAAGTAAACAAGCATTCCAACATCCAGGGAAGGATTCACTTATCCGAAACACTGACAAGGTTGTTTATGAAATCGCCGACGAGAAGAGGCCCTGTGTGTACGGCTTAGAATGTAAAGATTTTCATGATGTTTAGGCAGCTTCAAACGTGAAACATACAGACAGAGCAGGGACAACGTATTTGTATCGCCTGTTAGTACTACTACAACAACGCCGACAACAACGATTCCTGAAATCCTATCCCAATATGTTCAATGCAGTAAAGGCTTCCAAAGTGCTTGTCATCGACACTATGGCTATGCACGCTATTCGCGTGGTAAGATTTGTTTTTCTTTAGCACCGACCGCTGCTCGTCGTAAATAACCGCCGCTATTTTCTACGTCAAATGTGTAACTCATGCGTGCAACTGGATTGTCCCACACAGCGTCCTGCGCCGATACATTGAACATATAACATAGTTCTAAGTATTATATAAATGTATATATAAAAAAAGAAAGAAAGAAAGAGAGAGAAATTAGGCTAAAGCCAGTGATACCCCATAGTAAATAAATACCCCCAGGAAACAGCTGCCAGCTAATCAGATGTAAGGGGGCTATTCTCTAAAGAAAGCGTTGCATAAAATAAAGGTTGCCATCAAACTGGACATTCGACAAAGACATTTTGATGTGACGTTGATGATAATTATTGTTGTTGTTGTTGTTGTGGCTGCCAACGCCAGTGCTGCTATTACGCATGTTGTGACACCTCATAATTGTGACACTGAATGATCCCACTGCCACTGTCTTGAATACGCGTGAATTTGTGATTGTTATAATTTACTGCCCTATCATGACACAGCGACGTCGTCACGTTGTTGTTGCTGTCGTTGTTGTTGTTGTTGCTGTTGTTGTTACTGTCGCTGTTATTACCACTGGTGGCAGTTCCCTTCATCAAGACACATGGCTACTGTTGTCGGCGACGGCCTCGACGGCGACAACGAAAACTCAAGCACACAAGAGAAAACAAGCCAAAAATACGGTGAACGTCGCTTGAATACTCCCTGGCACGCTGGGGCGCAACGAATGACATTAACAACGATGACGGGTTCCAGCGTTTCCGAGCCAGAACCAACGAAACGCTAATGGTTGACGTTTGGTTGACCACCAATACGGCTTCTGACTGACTGGGTCTAGGTTGGCTGTGTGATAATTGATCTGATTCAGTTTGTTAGCGTTTATGAAGCGTCCATCATCTTGATCCCCAATCACCAATTTCGATCGTTACCCCAATCGATCCCCACAAACCGACGGCTGAGGTGGCGTCGGTCGGGGTAGTAGACATGGTTGGAGTACCTGGAGCACTGTTTGCGTGCAGTGGTTACTTGCACTGGTAGGAACCAGCCGCTTCAGGTATATGTACGTATAGAACATCGACGTAAATGTACGTATGGAACGTCAAAAGCATCAATTATCCCCTATGCACGTGGCACACAGACGCCGCCATTGCGTCTGCCATGTAGACAACGTAGACACACGAACGCAAACGACGCATGCAACCCGAGCACACAAGATCGGCGGATTCGGTCACCGAAGACAGCAGACAATGATCGGTCGAAGTACTCGAGCCAACCTCGATCACCAACCAAATCGCGCGTGATCGTTTGATTTTGTCGACATCGTCACGACGATGGTCATGATGATGATGATGATGATGACGATGTGGAGAAGGAGGAAGTGGATGAGGAAGAGGAGAAGATTGACGAATTCACGACCATCATGGTCCTGATCCTGGTGAAGATCATCCTGGTGATCAGGCTGGTGATCGTCATAGCTAGTTGTGGTGGTTTATGGTGTTTGTTGATCTGCCATGTAAAAAGTGGCTCTGGTTTGGTGGTCTACCATGTAAAAAGAGGTAACGTCGAACTGTTTGTTACCTTCCCTCCTGCGTCGTGTCGATTTCTCGTGCCGGCCTGTCTGTGTGACTGTTTGTTTGTATGTATGTCTGTCTGACTGACTGACTGACTGGTAGCGCCGCACTGAGATGTGTACACTGCTGTTGTCTGACGACACGTCCTGGTCGGTCCGTACCCCATTGATAGGACGAACTGGCGACGCGCGAGACCAGCGCCATCCGGCAAACTCGCGTCTCCCCACCGCAACCCCCCCCCCCCTGTGTCCACTTCTTCCCTTAACCCCATCCCCTGTGTCCACCTCTTTCCTTCATCCCATCAAGGTTCGAGCCCGGTGCAAACTGCCCGACTTCAGCAAGACAAAAAGAAAAAAGAGAAGCACGCACGGTTGCTGCCCTCTCGTGTCCATATATCTGTGTTTGCGCAGCAACAGCACAGTGCATTTTCCTGGCCGTGCCTGATGCCGTCTCGTCTAACTGACGTACTGACTGTCTGACAGACTGCACTACAACAACTATCGGAACGACGACAACGACTATTCCTAGAACGACTACTAGTTTGTCTCTCGTGTGCACTACTTGGGCATATGTGTCTGTGTATCTTTGTGTATATATGTGTGTTTGTGTGTGCTCACGTTGGTTTCCTTTGACAGCTAGTTATAATTATCTGCTATACTTTAATATTTCTATTTCTCACGACATGCATATATATATAATGTGTGTGGTGCTCATAAATTATTTCTATCACCCAGTCTCACCTTTCTAGTCTAATCTCTGAACGCTAACGCAATCATCGCGTTTCTCTCTTACAGGTTGCTTAAACAACGATCATGATTAAACAGTTGCAACGCTATTGTTTGTTGATATTACTACTGTTGTCGGTTGCCACAGCAATATATATATATATATATATATATATATATATATATATATGTATACGTTCTATTTCTATCACAACAATTACATTCAAAATGTGTATATATACTTTTTTTATCATTATCTTCTTCAACTGTTACTGCGTATGTCATCACACGCAGTGGTCAGTGACTGTGTCGAGAGTTTCCAACAAGGATACTCGCTTTCATGTCAAGGGCTAAGCTCCGTTGTTTCGTGACTATCGTAACAACAATAACAGTAATAGTTAATAATTATAATAATAAAAATAATGATTAGCATTATCAACATCCTCATCATCATCATATGAGTTATCATAACAGCAACATCACCACTCGTAGCTTACAGTATTACATAACAGTATTGATACACTCATCAGTACTAATTGTCTCTCGTTTTCCTCCACGCATATATATATATATATATATATAACTGTATATACTTATATGTTGAACTGTCACTGTGTGCTAACATTGTCTCGAAGTCTTGAAGCTGCCAGCCATTTCTTCGGTCGCCATGTGACTGACTCTTTGTATGACTCTCTGTTGGCTGACTGGCTGGCAGCTATAGCCATCGTCAACGATAATAATGACCGGATCAGATCAGGCCGGATCAGAGGGAGATCCTTCGTTCCGCATAATCTCGTAGCGTAGGCTTTTTACTTCCCGTTGTTGTTGTGGTTACCATCCTCGTTTTTGTCGTTGTCGTCGTCATCGTCGTCGTGATGCGCTCGACAACTTGGGTTCGAGGTGCATCAACTGGACGAACACTTGCCCCGCCGTGTCCGCCACCCGAAGCGCAAGGCGTGTCCGCAAGCCGTGTGAGGGAGCGAGACCTCGTCAAGTTCGAGGGCGACCGACTCGTTGTAAGCAGACACGGTTAACAACAAATAAGAACCACGTCGATTGAGGTCATCTGATCGGCCACCTACATTGCGCCTTCGGCTCCTGCTGGCTGGTGGCCACACTCTCTGCTAGCTAAACTTAACAGTTAATAGTACCATAGTATATATGTGTATATATATATATATATATATATTGGAGTTTCAGCTCATATAACATGTGTTTCTACAATTTGAGTTGAATCAGTACTACTACTACTACGACTACTGCTACTAATACTACTACTGTTGTTTGTGTTGCAGTTTTGTCAATCCTTTGTGTACTGTCCACGGTCGCTGACATACAACTCTTTTCTTTTCTCTCTATCTCTCTGTCGCAGTAGATGTACTGCTATGTCAAACGTGACATCTAAGTTATCTCTTCAGTATCATCTCATTGCAATCCTAAGGTCAGCGCAGAGTCAAATACGTGATGTCATTCTCAGTGTATATATATATGTCGTAAAAATTGCCAATAATAATCATCATATAGACAGTAATAATAAAAACACCGTCACGATCGTCGTAGTAGTTGTAGTATGAACAGTAACAATAGTAGAGTAACGGCTGAAGTACAGGATGATTGTGGCGCTGCTTCGTGTTCTGTTGCTGCAAAGCTATGCAGTTCAGCTTGTGTACAAGAAGGTGGTTTGTTAGAAACCGGCATGAGAATTCTCGCCGCGATGGCAGGCTCTAGCTGAGGATGACAAGGACGACAACAACAACAACGACGACGACCACCACCATTACTACTACCAACAGTTTTGGACTCGCTAAATGTTAAGAATACTCCTATTCTTATCATTATTATTATTACTTCTATCTTTGTCAGTCAAGCCAGAAGGTGTGTGTGGCAACACCAGCAGCTCACCTCGTACCCAAGATCCCTACGAGCACAGGAGATCCAGGGCAGGGCAGGCAGGAACCATATATCCATCAGGGCTTGTTTCATTAAAGGTTTCAATTGTGACGCTTCAGAAGAATCCCCATGCCTCGAGAGACTTGATGACGAAGTCGTTCTTCTTCGACAACACTTCATTGCGGAAGGTCTTGCACGGTGCTGAGCGGCCGTAGTATAGGTCGCCGTCGATGTAGAGCCCGAACTCGCCGTCGCCAGAGCCAAATACGAGCGAGTCCTGGTTGCCCTTGGTGAAGTACTGATTATCGCCTGACCACGCGTATTTGGTGAACTCCGGGTAGAAGGACCAGAGGAACATTTCGCCCGTACCGTAGAAATGATCGCTCGGATGGATGCTCTGGGAGACGAATGCACCAAATAGCGCCCCGTCCGTATCGGTGATGGCCAATAACACGGGCCCGTCGTGACGGGCCATCTCTCGGTAGAAAGTCTTCAGGCTGAAGCCGTGTCGCGTCGTCGAGTAAACTAGCCTCCAGGCATAGCCTTCAGCGCGCGCCGGTATCTCTTTGTACAACGTCCTTCGGTGCTCCTCGTCCAGGATCTCGGATTCATCGACCATCTCGGGCAGCAAGATCTCGTCAGGTGTGAGCGGGTTGAGCAGGTTTGAACACGTACCAGATGCGGCTTGGTTGGAAGCTTGCTCGTCTTTCAGCGCGATCACCTCCCACTCGCATGATGAAAACGACGGATGCGGGGTATTCGGGCCCTCGAAGAATCTGGGAAGCTTAAAGGGATTCTTGAACGAGCCCACCCGATTGAGTACACCGGTCAGCGCGCCATCGGTTGAGCTCTTCTCTCGAGGCGTTTCGGGAGTCTTGCCGCCATCGTCACCTTCTTGATCCCCTCCCTGTCCCTTCTGGCGGCCGAAGCCCCCCGGGCCGGCGTCGCACTCCTCATCCGAGTCGATGTCTTCGAAGCCCCGCTCCTTCATGTCCAGCTCGATGACATCGCCATACTTCTCCGGATAGTTGCGTTGGAAGAATTTGTACACTTCGTCGACGCGATTGCGCGGTATGCCGAACCAGTATTCGCATTTGAGCTTTCGGCGGCCTACGGCCACCGCCGACACTTTGACGATCTTGTTGATGGGCTTGCCCATCCGAAGACAGAGATAGAGCATACCGTTGTCCTGTGACTGTGCGGGCTTCGGCAGCAGCTTCTCGAGCGCGGCGAACACTTCCGGCTCTTCCATCTCTCGGCTTGGCTCGTTTCGGTCGCCGGCCGTCCGCCGTCCACCGCCCACGATCGGGCTCGAGGGCGGCGTTTTCGTAGGCCGCGGCGAAACGGGCTCCGATCCGGACTCCGAGTCCTTGTTGGGCCGCTGGCCGCACTCGGCGCCCAGCCGATTCGGGCTGCTGGGTGGCGTCGGCAGTTTGTTTTCGTGCTCCGTCTCCGAGTAGTACACGTGCACGGGAATGTTACAGACGACAGGCTTCTGGTGGTGTTTCGTGCGCATGATCGCAATGTCGGTGTAGAGGGCGGCGCCCGCGATCATGTCGACCGGCGCCGTCACCTCGTAGTGTTCCGTGCCGTGCTCGATCACGATCAGATCCGACACGTTCGGGCTGAACATGATGTTGTTCGGCGTGATGAGCAGCGTGCCGGTAACAACGCCCTGGCCGTCGGTGATGTGGCGCGCGTTGATTTTGAGCACGTGAGACGGCCGAGCCCGGCTCGGCATCCCGCTGGCGCAATATCCACCACCACCACCACCGGAATGCGCCGACGAACCGCCGCTGCCAGCAGCTGACGAAGTCCCCATGCTTAGCCTGCCAGTGCTATCTAGCCGAGGAGGCATCATCAAACTGGAGAAGATGTCATTGTCATTGGCGGCGCGGTGTGCCGAAGCTTGACTGCCGCCAGACGCCAGTTCAGTCAACATTGAAGCCGATTCTTCACATGCGCCTATTGTTGTGGTCGCCGCCGCCGCCGCTGCCGCGGACGCTTCGGATGATGACGACGATGACAACAACGACGTCTCGGCGGGATCTCCATGAAGTTCGGCGGCGGCGCCGCCCCCGCAGCCATCCGACGGTGCAACACCGTGAATTGGTGACGCGCCAACGGACGACCCCGACGAAGCGGTACGGTCGCGCGGTGGCGGCGGTGGAGGAGCTGGCCGGCGCCGTTTGGCCGGAATCGACAGCTTTCGGCCGGGAAACAGCATACTGTTCGTCGGGATGCGGTTGAGTCGCGCGAGTTCCGACGGCGTCAGGTCGAACTTGGCAGCGATGGCGTTCATCGTGTCGCCGGCCTGCACTACGTAACAGCCCTTGTCTTCGTCACCGCCGGCGCGCCCTGCTCCACCAGCCCCGCCAGAGCCCCGGGCACTGGCAGTGCCCCTGGCACTGCCATTGCCAGCGCTTGCAGCGACCGACTGGCTTGCAGCAGCGACGGTGGCGGCGGCGGGGGCATCCGCAGAAGGGGCACCTGCAGGAGAGGCATCCGCAGAAGGGGCACTCCCTGAAGGGGCATCCGCAGATGGCACATCCACAGATGGGGCATCCGCAGAAGAGTCACTCGCAGGAGGGGCACCCGCAGAAGGGGTATCCTCAGAAGTTTCACCCGCAGAAGGGGCACCCCCAGAAACGTCACCTGCAGAAGGGGTACCCCCAGAAGTGTCACCCGCAGGAGGGGTACCCCCAGAAGTGTCACCCGCAGACGGGGCACCCCCAGAAGTGTCACCCGCAGAAGGAGCACCCGCAGAAGGGGAGCCCGCTACAGGCGCAGTGCTGTTGCTGCTGCCGGGCTCCCCCGCGCCCTCCTGGGGGCCCGGCAGGGCGCTAGCAGCAGCAGCCACAGGGCTGTTTGAATCTTGAGGCGGCTGCGGCGAGTTTTCCGTACTGCTGCCAGAATTGCTATTGCTGCTGTTGTTGTTGTCGTTGTTGTTGTTGTTATTTTTGTTGTTGCGATTACTGCTGTGGCCACTGCTTGTAGTACAGCTGCTGTTGCTGCTGCTGCTGCTGCTACTGGCTGTGCTCGTGGTAGAGGTGGCGAGTGCGGCGGCTTCGGGCATCCCTAGGGGCATGCCGTGTTGCTCCACATAAAGAATGCGAGAGACGAAGCTCTCGCACGTCGTCACGTCTTCACCCACGACCGCGCCACTCACCTCAACAACCACCACCACCAGCACCAGCAGCACACACTTTCACTCTCAGCTCCCGGGAGTCGGGTGATTGATGTCCATCCACTATGTTGTCTCACTTTCGCCCACTCGATCTCGATCGATAATACTCAATGACAACGCCACAGTCACTGTCACCGTCACTGCGACCGCCGCCGCCGCCGCCAACAACAATGATGACAGCAAGCACAAAAGAAACGACGACGACGACCACGACAATGACCACGACAATAACAACAAATACAACAACCAACGACGTACAACCTCTGATCTTGATGTTTGTTGTTGTGATGTTTGTTGCAGCAGCTGATGTTGTTGCTGCTGCGTCTGTGGCAGCAGCTAATACTGACACCGATCTAGCTGTTTCTGTTGTTATTGTGGTGGTTGTTGTTGCTGCTGTTGTTGTTGCTGCTGTTGTTGTTGCTGCTGTTGTTGTGGATTTTGTTGCTTCTTCTGCACGAGCAGCAGCAGCGTTTGATGTCGTTCCCTGCACTGGACTGCGCTGATCGTCACGATGCTGATTACTCGTGTTGTACTCGTGTTGCACTTCCGTTACTCACTCACTGCCTGCTTGCGTGATTGCCCACCCGTCGTACCAGTGACGACGACACAATTCATCTCCATACAGACTATAGTAATGGACAGACAGACAGATAGAGAAATAGATCGATCGTCGATTGTCGATGGTCGATCGATATACATACATAAACAACAACAATCTCCTCCCGGGGTCAATCTGATCAACAATTACGTCGACAACGATGATCCCACCACCGACAACAACAACAATAATGACGACAGCGACGACGACGACGACGACGACGACGACAACAACAACGACGATAACAACAATGACGCCAACGACGACGACGACGACATCACCACCATTACCACCACCAATAACACTCCCCCGCACACGCTCACTATACTTCCACTGTCACCATTTCCGTCACCATCACCATCGCCATACTCCTACAACCAGTGCCCATTCGCTGCCACTGTACTACTGTGATACTATTACTACTACTGCTGTTGCAGCTGCAGCTGCTGCTGCTACTGTGGCGGCGGCGGCGGCGGCTGGTGTTGTTTCTTTGGCTTTACTACTGGAGCCGCTGCTGCCTCCGCTGTTGCGTGCGCTAATGCTTCTTCTGCGGATGGAAGCAAGGTAGTGTAGCTTGAAAGCTAGGTAGGCAGGTTGGCAGGTTGGCAGCTAGGTAGATAGATAGATAGGTGCTAGGTCGCCGTCGTGGTTGTTGTTGTTGCTGCTGCTGCAGCTCCTAGCTGCTCCTGGCTGGCTGGCTGGCTGGATCGCTGCTCCTTCACCCGCCACTCAAAATATTCTATCTATGTGTTGTCCGTACGTCTGTCTGTGCGTCTGCATGTCTGTCTATCTGTGTTTCTGTCTGTTTATCTGTTTGGCGGTCGGTCGGTCGGTTGGCCCGTCTGTCTGTCTGTCTGCTAGTAGATATCTAGTCGTAGTAGTAGTAGTAGTGGTAGTAGTGATGATTTCTAACTGTTTGTTGTTGCCATTTTTAGTCCGTCTCGCGGCTGTTGTTGTTGTTGTCGGCGTCGGCGTTGTTGTCGTCGTCGTCGTCTTCGTTCCTATCTGTATCTATCTGTATGTGCGTCCATCCATCTGTCTGTCTGTTTGGCGGCGGCGGCAGCAGCAGCAGCAGCGGCAGCAGCTGATTTCGTTCTGCAGATTGGTGGTCGACGCCACTGCTGCTTCTGCACCCGGAAGTGGCGGCTGTCTTGGCTCTGCCGCCACGGCGCCGGCGCGCAACACTCAACCCTCAAAACCACCGGTCACTCCGCGCAGGAGGCGAGCGCGGAAAACGGTGGTGATGGTGGTGGTAGTGGCCTGCGGCAGGTAGGCCAAAGACAGGCTGTGCCGGGTCAAACAATGACTATACTCCTACTCACTTTAGAGTGAATTAATGGTGACTCTGTTATGTTTCAACCTGCTACTTGCCGCTACACGGTAGACGAGAGGTCTAGTTTGTTTTGATTGTTTGCTGCTTGCTTGCTTGTTCATTCGTAATCAACAATCAACTAGTAACTTCGGTCATCAGTTTTCTTCGCTCGTCTTTTCAACTCGCTCGGTCGGGGCTCTCAGGCGTCCGTCGAACGTCGCCACCTCTGTATGGTTTTCATAGCGCGGCTCTATCAGTCTGAATTTTGTATTGGCTTAATCGGTCATAGTTCGAATTGCGTTGACAAACAGCGAGACGTCAACGAAAGACAGAACTTAAACAAAAAAGCGAAAGAAAACTCGAAAACCGTGAGCGACGATGATAAGTGTGGTAGAGATGAAGATGATAATAATGTCGAATTTGGCGGCATATTGTAAGTGCTACACATACACGACACAGGCGACGCGCGGCTGTAGTTTCAAGACAGTGCGCTGATCTTGCTGCTCGACGTAACAACCTGACGTCACTCGGAGAAGGAAACAAACAAGCTAACTTTACGAAAAAATCAAATAAACTTGACTTTTGGCGACGAATGCTAGTGGTGGCTGCAAAACAATGTGTACAACGCTAGCTGCCGATCGGCTGTAGAGAAATGCATGGCGTTTCACTTGATGAAAGCTACGCCCTCTCTGGCGTACTGACGTGGCGAGTGTCGCGCGCGCGCGAGCGACTGACAACGTGCGGCACGCACTGTGTTGTCGCTGCCGCCGCCGCCAGTACGAAACAAATGTCGCGCTCGCGAATTTAGCGCCGTCTGGCTACAGAACCAGCAGCAGCAGCGGCAGCAGCAAAAGCGTCGTTGTCGTCGTCGTCGTCGTCGTTCACAACGATGATCAGCAGCCGCCATTTCCGGGTGCAGCTCTGCAACGGTCAGCGCCACCATCTCTCGGGTGGCCTCTGGACTTCTCGCTCCGCTGCCGCCGCGGCTGCTGTTGTTGTTTTTGGGGCTGTTGTTCGGGTTGTTGTTGTTGTTGTTGGGACTGTTGTTATTGTTGTGTGGATGTGGTGGTGGTGATGGTAGCTGCTGCTGTGGCTGTTGGGTGGTTGTGGTTGTAGTGGTAAAGCGGGAGCCTGGGGGAGCCTGGGGTCTTGAGGCATCGCGCACTGAAGTTTCCTCGAATCGGGCCGATAGACGGACATAGCATAAAGAGGAACCAATCAGTAGTAGCGGCAGCCGGGGCCAGTTAAACAGCAGGGCGAACAGGAGCGGGACGGCGAGGGGCCGACGGAATAATAATACGGCAGGTGGTAGAAGGCGTGGAGTAACAACAACAAGGCAGGGAAAATCGAGGGGCAACATACGGGAAAGGGAGACGGAAAAAAGCATGACACAAACAGATAGATAAACAGATAGGCTACGATGACAGACAGCGCGGTAACGTCGACAACAACAACAACAACAACAACAACACGACTGACTACTAAACTAAGAACTACTAATATAGGTGATATTAGTAGTACTTAGATTAGAAGAAAGGTGTTAGGGCATGTTATGTATGTTAACTAGTCAAGGTCCCAATTAGTGTCTGTGGTCTTGCTCGCCGCCACTATCTATCAATGTATCTACCTAGTTATATATATATATATATATATATATATTTGTCGAGAGTGATTTTCTACTTCGTTGTTTGAATCATTTTTTTTTATTTGCCAAGAACTTTAGCGTTGTGAAATGCAGTTCCGTAAATAAACCACGTTTGAAATTGAAAATTGAATACATATATATATCCATGAACGGCATCTATGCCATCAGGTGAGTTAGGTGAATCAACCGCTGCGACGGCTACTGGTGACACCTATATACGACGGCAATGACGATGAATGATAGGCCACTGCATTGACGACGCTGTTGTTGATGGTGGTGATGATGATGATGTTTGCGAGGGCGGTAATGGCCGTAACCCCTAGAATGATGGTTGGTGGTGATGGCCGAAATAAAACAGAAGCGAGTTGTCGGCCGCGCCGTCATATACCCACACAGCGAGCGAACACGAGAGAAATATGTTTATATGTAAGTCTGAGCAAATATACGTGCAACTAATTTCATCGGAACTATTTTTGTTTTACTTATACGTAGTACGGGCCTAAGCTGACTTGCTATTCCCGGGATAGGGCACACATATGTGCTCCGAAGATGTGTTTTTCTAAGGTTTAATCAATATTTCGATTTCGTTTAGATCAATTTCTAGTCGATCAGTTTGCCGAGGCGATGGATCCATGCATCGAAGCACGCCTACAAAACGCGTCAATGTATATTTTTATTTGCTTGTATATAAGAGGTAACAAATTTTTTAAGAATATTTTTTACAAAAATTAACGCGTTTGTCGATGTTTACCAGTTCTACCTCGATGCCGTAAAACGCCGCTTCGCGTGACCCAAATCGCCCCTGTCTCTCAAATAGGATCTCGGAAGAGGATAAACTCGCACAGTGCCAAGTCAGGTGAATAAGGTGCTTGACTTTAGATGCGGCGATAAAAGTCTCAGTGTTTTTCAGTCTTGTGGGTTGGCGCGTTGTTGTGGTGGAGCAACCATTACCTAAGAGGAGATTTCTCTCTTGCTCTTCCTGGTTCCACATTGAGGACTTTTGAGAGGCATTCTGTGGTACCACGTTTATCCAGGTCGATCATTGCCACAGTTTCACTTCAAGAAGCTGGCGACCATTACCTTGCCAGGCGACCTCTGGTGCTTGACTGTTGTGGGTGTAGGCGCTCCAACGCCGGACCACTGCGAGCCCAGGGACGTGAATGGTGGGAAATAAACATATTACCCAAGTCTCACCACATGCGACGAGTCTCGAGAACAAAGAAGGCAGGCCTTCGTCGTGTTTTTCCCGAAACATTTGAGTCAGAAAGGCCCTGTGCCAAATCATGGGGTGCCATAGAGCAGATTTTTCGGCGAGTCCGAAGTGGTCGTAAAGGATATTATGGAGGGACATAGAATTAAAGTTCAAAGTCTGCTCTGGCAATTCATATGTTATATTTGAGTCTTCGTCAATCGCAGTATTCACACGGGGCTACGATTATTGTGTCCCTTGTATTCGCCATTTTCTCACTCCGTTGTCTGTGGGACACTCCGCTACCTGAAACCCACCGCTCAACAACAACCCGTACTCCTCCTGGGAGCAAAGCATGTACTGTATTTTTTAACCTAAATCTACATCACAATCTCATCAAAGATTGTTTCGAAATGATATGCATTGTGCCGAAATCGATCCCATGACCTCAAGTCGCGGCTATCTTTTTCCGGCACGTCCCTTTAGCCAGATATTGTACAAATAAACGTATCTAATATGATCAGATCGAAGTTACGTATGTTTAAAAATCAATAAATCAACATATATCTCGTAAGAAAAATATGATGTATACTTATCTTTTTTTTTCAGGTCAATGCTTTGTATGCTTGCAAAGAAAAATCAGTGGACGAACGCCCGTATTATGGCGAGGTCAATATAATAGTAGTATTAGCATCGAGGTTAGCATAGTTAGTTCGTCACGTATGCTGTTGGCAGAGGGCAAAGGGTTGTTTGTTAGCAAGGGTCCGAGAGCTCACACGACCGAGTCGCCGTGATGGCGCCCATTTTTGCCGCCTTTGGAGGAAACAGGACAGAAGAAGGGCCTAGGGGTACGAGAGGAAAAGAGAAAAAAAAACGATCCTGAAGAGAAGAGGGAAGAAGGCGAGGAAAATGAAGAGGAGGAAGTAATGGAAACACTGTCTGCCCTTTCCCTCGTCGCCGTCGTCGTTGTCGGAGGCCTGTGCGCTGTGGCGTGTCCTGTCTCTCACTGTGGGATTTTCGGGTTGTCGGACCCAGTGGCGGAGTCAGCGGGACTCGAAGCCTGGGGAGGACCTGCTGCTGCTACTGCTGTTGCAAACAGGTTGCTAGCCAGCCATCAAACGAAAAGGCCATTAGGCAGGCAGGTGGTAGCGCCGGCCGCAAAAACGTCTGTAGGACGTCGCCGTCGTCCTCGTTGTAAGTCAATAAGTCAGTTAGAAGGCGAGAGGATTCATGACGACGGTTTAGGACAGACGTCGAGGTATCCGAGACGTAAACAACAGTCTCCGTACAGTTCGATCAGTTGGTCGATCGTCGGTTGGTTCGCGGCGTAAGTGACGAATACCGGGTAGTTTCGAGTGCCGCCTACTCCGCCCGTCAATTGCGTATATACGTCAATTACTAAGAAGTGACGATACCATGACGGCCATTTCGCACCACCACCACCACCACCAACCGTTCTTCCTCACTTTCTGCGACGCCCATCACGGCCGAAAGTCTTCGGCGTCTCGATATCTGCTGATTCCCGCAGCTGTCCTGGAGCAGCCTTCTCGCCGCTAAACTGGCGGGCAAAAAAGACGGCAGCGGAAGAACGGTGAAACGGCGGTAGTGATGGCCGTGAACTTGTACATACGTCTTGGTGGTGGTGGTAGTGGAAGCGGTATAATTGATGTTGTTATTGCTGTTTTTGCTGATACTGGTGTTAATAGGGGGCTATGGGAGAAGCAACGGCAACAACATCAAAAGAATTGCTACAGCGGCGGCGACAGCAACAATAATAACAGCGAGAATAATCGCTACAGCTGTGCAACAACAACAACAGCAACAACAATAATCATAACAACAACAACAGCAATAACAACAAACATTACAACGACGGTAGCAACAATAGCAACAACAGGAGCGATATCCACCTCTAGAACGATAACCAAAGGAGTAGTAGCATTTGGGTCATCGTCGTTGTCGGTGTTGTTGTTGCTGTTGCTGTTAGCCTGGCGTGTTTGTTCTAGATAATGGTGAGGGTTCAAAATTGGTTCTCTCTCTCTCTCTCTTTCTCTCGAGATGTTCTCGCGTGCGTGCCTTATTGTTGTTGCCAGAGCCGCTACAGCTGTTGCTGGTGTTGTTGTTGAAGCGCACCCGCTGCTCTCACTGCGTATTAGTGGCGTGTCGGGAGATGGTGGCCTTCCGCCACCCCCAACAGCCGAAGCTGCCCTCCTGGGGGTACCTCGTCTTCGTCGTCGTCGTCGTCGTCGTCGAGCAGATGAGCAGCTAGGGGGAAACTGCTTGCCACCACTACGGTTCGCACTGCTGCTGCTGCTGCAGCTGCTGTTCTGCCCGATTGTGCAGGCCTGCAGCACCTGCGTCGTCACGCAAGAGTACAGGGCCCAGCCAAACAACCTTCCGTTTGGGCAGAAGGCAAAAGGGGCAGCTGTTGCCATTGTTGTTGTTGTTATTGTTATTGTTGTTGTTGCTGTTGCTGTTGTTGTCGTTGTCGTCGCCATCGCGGGAAGCTCGCACGGCCGACGGGGATCAGCCCTCAGGGGTCAAGGTCGCCGTATTACTCCACAGCCCCCATTTAACCAGAGAGAGAGAGGCGTTTGTTCGCCTTGTCTTAACCTTCCATCTGGCTCCAGAAAGGCGCAAACCAGGCCCAGCCTAGGCCACTAGGTCCAAGCTAGCAGCCATTGAGCCTTCTCTGAGATCTCTTTGTTGGTTGCAAGCCCGAAATCAGCCAGCGATGATAGTTCGACTCCCGGTCATCTGAAGGGACGCCCATCAATGCGCGCGCCAGCACTTTGTCAGTCTGGGGCGAGAAGGAAGAGAAAAACAGGGAAGAAAAGAAACAGTCATGGCTAGGCGTCAGCTCGGATATATAGTCGTATGCGCAAATACACTGTGTCATGTATATATATATATATATATATACGAGTTAGCCTGGCCTGATAAGATGTTTTCAAGAGAATGATTGATGCAAAGCTGAAATGTCGTACGCCACTATCAGCTCACGGAGTTAGGTTGGCGGCTACAATGAAATATGGTGCTAAGGTTTTCATGTGGCTATCGCAAGTCCGGTGGCAAACTCTTGTTGTAGTTGTTGTTGTCATTGTTGTTGTCGTTGTCGTCGTCGTCGTCGTCGTCGTCATCCAAGCATTTTCGACAGAGCTTTACGACGCGCTGAAATTATATTTATCACTGCCCACGAGATTCAAGGTCGGAGAAGAAGCGCTGAACAAGAAGCAATGAACGGAAGGGCATCATTAGTGGCGCCGGGCTATGCAGCACATACTGGCTGTTCGAATATATCGAGCAGCCAGACGAGAGATGAGCTGAAGAACGAGTATGATTTCAGGAAGAGTAGTGGCGGCGGCGGCGGCGACGGGGGGGTTATTTGAGTTTGATGACTGGAGAGACGAGAAAGCAAGTACAGGTAAGAATGATCCAGGGAGATCTAGAGAGTGAGGCGAAGACAGATTGACGCTCTCCACGCCGCCCCCCCGAGAACTAGAAGAGCCCCCGTCAGGGACCACCTCAAAGATTGGGTTTTAGGGAACGCTGCTAGACGCGCGTGATGGCGTGACCATATGTTCGATGGTGATCGCCGGCTATGTACCATCATCGTCATTGTCAACGGCGGCGGCAGCAGCAGCAGCGACCGTCGCAACATCGCCATCATCGTCACTATGTTTATCGTAATCTTCACCGTAATCATTATCATCATCATCACCGCCACCACCACCACCACCACCACCACCAGCTCCTTCTCTAGCATCATCACCATCATCGTCGTCGTCGTCGTTGTCGTCGTCGCCACGTCTATCATGATCAGTAGAACCATAATCACCATCAGCATCAAGATTCCACCATCATCGACTGGTACCTTCGTGACGACCACTGCCCAATATAGATCGGGCGCCGCCAAGCGAGAGCAGATGATCGAGGCGCATATGACCACACGCACTCATAGACGGCGTTCTTCAGGCGGCCGCCCGAAGGCAGCCGGTGCTTTATGAACAATTCGTTTCGACGCGCCGTACCACTCACTATACTCAGCATACTCGTACTGCGGCAACTACAGTAACAACAACAATAAGAATGGAAATAACAGCAGCAGCAGTAGCAACAACAACATCGACAACAATAAACACTACGAAAATAACAAAAACTACGGAAACAACAACAACAACAATAAACACAACGAAAATACAACAACTACTGAAACAACAACAACAACAACAACAACAATAAACACTACAAAAATAACAACAACGACAACAACAACATCAACCGCAACAGGAAACAACAACGACCGCAACAACAACAACCGCAACAGAAAACAACAACAACAACAACGACAACAACATCAACGGAAAGAACAACAACGACAACAACAACAACAGCAAAAACAACACGTTTCGTTTTGATAAGGCTAGCAGGAAGCACACTAATGTCGAGCTTTGGCTGTAGGTGTTTCTCTGCCCGCCGCGGTGACACTGACCCTTGGCGTGGCCGCTACCGTCTCCGGCGTCGTCTCGTGGGGTGGCGGGGGTTGGGGTTGGGGAGGGGGCTATCGAAGGCGATGACGACGACACACCCCCGCTTCTCCCAGTCCCAGACTACCCCCGCTCGGAAGGCGCGCACGTCCACCCTCGGAGGGGGGCGGGTGATGTTCGATGAGCTGAGCTACGCTCTACCACGTCGTCAGCGTAATCATCACGATGATGGTCAGACTGTTCACTCGAAACTCGGTCTCTCGGTCGGTCGGTCCTTTGAAATCAAATTGTAGTCCTCCGACCAGATGATCATATGCAGTATCAGTTTGCAGCAATAAGTCGATGAGAAGTCAGGGCGAACGAAAGTCAGGGAGGAGTAGAAGCAGGCAACGAACAACGGGGATGCCAACAACGCCGGGATTCGGCTGTTCGTGGAATCGTAGTTGGAGAAATATATATGAGTAATATGAGTAATAGCTGTAGTAGTAATAGTAGTAGCAATTCTAGCAGTAGGGCTCCGGGCTGCTGTATCAACAACGACAAGCAGAATGTACCACAGCAGTGGAAAGCGAGTGGCACAAAAAAGAACAAAAAGAAAAGTAAAAAATAAAGTAATGGCAGTGGCAACCGAGGCTGAGTGAGCGCAGCAATATCACAGGCCGAAAACAAATATGAGGTCGTGGTATTCCTATCGTCCTTGCACTACTAGCAGTTGTTGTTATTGTTGTTGCTGTTGTTGTTACTGCTGTTACTGTAGTAGTTGTGAGTATAAGTCAAGTGAGCTGTTTCGAGGTCTAATGAGATTTTATCGTCTCATATGTAAACTCTATTATTGTTGTCGCCTTTGTTGCTACCCGAGATGGAAAGGAGCGTGCAGGGATAAAAAAAGAAAAAAAAAAAATATATATATATATATATATTTATATATCGCTTTCTCAGTGCAACAGCATATATCGCTCAACTAACCGCTCTCGTTGGCATTAGATAGATGTCTTCTAAAAGTGTGGAGACCCACATTTGACTACATAGTAACGGAATCTACTCGACCGCTGTTCTACCGCGTTACTTAGGAGTTCGCATTTTTGTGAACCTTCATCATAGTTACCATATCACTGAGACAGTCATGGCATCAGCTCAACTTATCAGAACTTTTTCATTTCGTTGTCCCCCCAAGAACCCCCGATTCGTACTGGACGAGATGACGTTTTCGAACGCACAATTCTATTGGCACGCGTGTTCTTCGTCAACATTTCTATTTGCACGCGATTCCGATCCTATTATGCTTATCTTTAGAGAATGGCTCTCGGTCCCGTCGACCGTCATCCATGAGCCTGACTCTGGCAAAGGAACATTCTTTATGTCGAGTCTCTTTTTCCCTAATGCCCGTGCTCCCTTTGGTAGATTGGCTTGGATATGGCTAGCGTGCTCGCATACAAAAGCACTGATGACACCGCCGTTCAGAACACATTTGGGATTTCAAGTCTATAAAAAGCCCTTGGTTTTTGCGTGCAGAGGGTGCTTAACTGGCATCAGATCATCCCCTCGCGGCAGCCTCCCGCCTATAATGATCATACTTTAGACCTGACAGTTCGATGCGGCTGGACTTACACACGCGCTATTTGCACTAGCAGTTACGGATGTTACTCCAAGTAGAACTCGTGTTTCAAGTTCTTTATCCGAGAATACCGCAATTGCATTCTTCGCTAATGAGCTAAATGTTACGACTCCCCAGCCACAGTGGCTACGTCTAAATGCTTCTTCTTCAAATCCTTGTTGCTCCCTGCCAAGAACACGATATCTATATACTCGTATGTGCGAGTATAAGTGAAAGCTAGCAATAAACGATCTGCTTGATGTTTGCCGCAGTAGGCAAACATTCATCATACAATCACTACAAACTGGACCAAATTTGATATATATATATATATATATATATATATATATATATATATATATATATATATATATATATATATATATATATATACGCTTCTCTTCCTGTTTCGTTTTGTCTTACTAGAGCTCTCAATCGCTAACGGCCGCTATGGGTGTGGCCTACGATCAATGGTGTCGATCATCGCGCGAAGCGGACCAAACGTAACAGCTGTCCAAGGAACTAGCTGCTGTTGCTAATGCTAATATAGCTACTATTCATTCGTACGGCCGTGCGTCGGAATTGACATAAGACGACAACACACCGGGATAGACAAACGGGATGTTGAAAACAATTCAAAACAGATAGGGATGCATATATATGTAGGAACGTATGCACGGCCTGCTCGGGGCATAACTCCTAAGGAATTAAATCCAGACTTGTATATATATATATATTTGTTTTTTTTAATAGCAATAAGTGTCAGCTGAATAGAAGAGAAATCAACAAATCAACTTCCCGGTCAATTGTTTCATTAAACTCTCGATCGTTTTATTTTGATGGACTCTCTATCAACATTGCCAATATAGCTGCTGAGATAACTGCTTGTGAAATATTTACTGACCGCACTTTGAGGTTCGGATGTGTTTATTTTCCCCTACAGGTTAACGAAGCACCTCTCTTGAGTCGAACGATTAGAATTCTGCGCGTTGGCGGAAAAGCGTTCGGACATCAGTAAGTAGGGATACGCGGTAGTTCGAAAGAAAGATATTAATCAGTCGGACCTAGACTGGGAACACCCAAGGATCCTCCAGAAAAGACGGTATTTTTTTAGTTCGAGAGCAGCAACATTGGCCTAAGTCAACAAGTAAAGCGACATGCTGGAGCAGTCGGCTGTTCTTCAGGAAACCTGTAACCGCAAAAAGCAGCTATACTAATGTTTGTTTGTTGGCAAACGGCTAACCTCCAAGAGTTCTCTTAACTGAGGCGATGGTAAGATGAGTCCACCGTACGTAGAACGTTTAAGACAGCTATCATGCACCTGGTACGCAATGTAGGTTTCACTCCGATCCTAAGCGGTGACAAGCGTTTCTCAGTTTATGCTCAAAAGCAATCCTATCATTAGGACACACAAGAGACCCAAATCTGCACTATGTTATCTTCATGCCGGCTAGTTATTGAGAAGATGACGCCAATTTCCCGACGTTTAAACGAGATGCCAAAGTAGTAATCAGTTTGGCACATAGTCGGTGCCTGTATATGACGCGTAGCGGTGCTGCATATGACTCTGTACATATTTAAGGTACGCAGTGTAAATTGTTTCATGACCCCGACCGGCGTTAACTGACTGACGACATCCATTGGACGAGGTTGCTTGTGTATTGCCAAACCCAAGTCCGTGTAAGCCCTTTTTTCTAAATAGTTACAATAGGGTAGACATTAGCGTAAAATCGAAAAGAAACTCGACGTTGCAACTGTTGAGCTGTTACTGGCTGAGCATTTTTCAGTTACATCAGGACAACATAAAGACTTGTCTCGGCAAATAAATCACACAGGTCAAGCGCCCTCTCTGGGATGGACAGCATCAATCATGAACACACTTCCTGAAATCTACAATTATAACGGCTGGTTGAAAGAATCAGGCAAATGTTTAGATGTTCACTTGTAGAAAAATTGCGCTCAACGATGAATAGTATTCATACACCATAGTAGAAAACCGTCTGGCAGAGTACGTTCAGAATACTTCTTTTAATAGGGCGGCGACATATGCAGCCGCTCGAGTGACAGAAGCTCATCAAGTTGTCGACAGAGAGTGTAGCAATATTGGCCACCAATCTCAATTCTAAGATCTGTATCTGAGATTTCGTGCGTTATAAACTTGTACACTAGTCTTTTGTCCTTCTAGGTTTTTGACCATTCGCTTAGGCCATAACAGAGTGAGTAAGCTTTTGTAGTATAGAGATGAAGGGGATTAAACTTGTTTGACAATGTGAGCTTAGCTTGTTTGGGTTGCATTAAACTTGTTTAACAAGGTGAGCTTTTAGATCTTAGTAAATTGTTGGTTTTGTAGTGAACGCTTTCAACGATGCCAGGACAAAAGGCATCTGCAGAATAGATCACAAATCGCCACTCTTCGACCTCCTTTAACTGCATGTATGAGCTCAGACAATAATCGGTTAGGAAACACAGTTGTGGATCAGAGTCTGTCAGGTATGTCCCGTCTAAATGAGAGAGGCCGAGGCAGGATCTCTAAGCCTAAAGTATATCGAGAGCGGAACGAATTTTGCTTTATTTTGAATAGCAAATGACAATGATTCCTCCACGGATGTTAATGCTGTGCTTCACTCTCATTGCTCTCCAGCAACGGGCCGAACTACCTACCGCATTGATACTTAATAGAGACACCCCCAAATACATACTCGGAGATCGAATTTCTGTATATATTCATGAATATCTATTTTGTCCCCTTCAAAGTAATCCCCATGAGATATTATACACTTGTGCCAACTGTTTTTCCAATCTTCGAAGCACTTCAAAAAAAACATTTTTTTTTATCTTGTTCAGCTCCTCCTTCGATGCCGTCTTTATCTCGTCAAGCGTAGCGTAACGTCGTCCTTTCATGGGCCTCTTCAGTTTAGGGAACAAGAAAAAGTCACAGGGGGCCAGATCTGGGGAATACGGTGGCTGCGGCATCATTAGTGTGTTGTTTTTGGCCAAAAACTCGCGCACAAGCAACGATGTGTGAGCAGGGGCGTTATCGTGGTGCAAAAGCCAATTTTTGTTCTTCCACAAATCCGGGCGTTTCTGGCGGATTGCTTCGCGCAAATTGCGCATAACTTGCAGGTAATATTCCTTATTGACCGTTCTACCCTGTGGCAAGAACTCATGATGCACCACGCCCCTGCAATCGAAGAAAACTGTCAGCAAAACTTTCACATTCGACCGAACTTGGCGCGCTTTTTTCGGTCTTGGTTCGTGCGGCAGCTTCCATTGAGATGATTGAGCTTTGGTTTCCACGTCATAACCATAAACCCACGATTCGTCACCAGTTATGACCCTCTGGAGCAAATTTGGGTCGTCGCGGACAGAGTCCAACATCTCATTAGCAATGTTCATGCGATGCTGTTTTTGGTCGCAATTGAGCAATTTTGGTACGAATTTCGCGGCGACCCGTCTCATGCCCAAATCATTGATAAAAATCGAATGGCACGAGCCAATCGATATGTTTAGGTCCTCAGCAACTTCTCTAACGGTGATTCGACGATTGGCCAATACCATTTTCTCCACTTCATTAATTTTTTCGTCTGTTGTTGAAGTGCTTGGGCGTCCGGCACGCTCTTCGTCGTTCACATCTTCTCGGCCTTCTGAGAACATTTTGTACCACCGATAAACGTTGCTTCGGTCCAAGGTAGCTTCTCCGTATGCCACAGTCAACATTCGGAATGCATCCGCGCACTTAATTTCGTTTTTCACACAAAATTTGATACAGGTTCTTTGATCCATTTTTTTTAATAGGTAAAACTCGAAGACGATCCAAAACACGTGCAAGCAAAGCAGTTGTCAACAATTAAGTGAACATTCAAATGGCCGAGCTTGTCGGCATAAGTGAGAGACATGAGTACCAACATAACGCCACAAAAAATCGAAATTCGAATATACGTAACCCGCGAAAATTCAAAGGTCGCGATACTTTTTGAACATACCTCATATATATAATAGATACACATATACATAGATATACTTTAGATTTACAATGTAGAACGAGGTAGAATAAGTGTTGTTGTCTTCGCTCAAGTCCAAATTTTTCGCGCATTTTAGATAGCCAACGGACGGCCAATCCTATATAGTAAATTTATTTTAAGTCTAGGCATCCCATTGAAGACAGCAGAAGCTCGTGCGGTCAAACAAGTTGATCGTTCTCAGCGCGAAGCGACTTCTATGTTATCTCGACAGCAAGATGACGGACTTGTTGTCCGGCTCTATCTCTCAGTCTGGAGGGATAGATGGATTAGGATTAGAGCCGCGGATCATGGCTTGACCCATCATCAGGAGTCGTGAAACGTCGCTAGCCGCACTTGAGACTAAATGCTTTTTCCTTCGGTTTGTTTCAACAGCTATCGTATCACACTTTAAGCACGACGATCAAGATTGTGAGCGGACAAATCTCTCAAAACCGGCTCTTTATTCACGTCATATTAGGTTGTATCTCGCGCCAAACAACAGCTAAATTCGTCACCGTTGGCCTGCTAACAATGCAGCCGTCGTAGCCATGATGTAGCAAGTCTACGTTTGTCCTACGTTCTAAATGCATCTTGACTATCGTATTACGTTGTAATCATAAAATATAACCCATACAAGAAAAGTTGACTCAGTTATGTTTGACCTGCGTAAATTGATTGTTGTTGTCGTCGTCGTCGTCGTTGTTGTTGTTGTTGTTGTCCTCGTTGCTGCTATTGTTGTTGTTCTCGTTGCTGCTATTGTTGTTGTTCTCGTTGCTGCTATTGTTGTTGTTCTCGTTGCTGCTATTGTTGTTGTTGTTCTCGTTGCTGCTATTGTTGTTGTTCTCGTTGCTGCTGCTACTGTTGTTGTTGTCGTAGCCTGCAACACTATAAGCTGTCACAGTTGTTAATGTAGTTATGTTGGTGCTATTAGGAGAGCAGTTACTTGTACTATTGTTTAGTGCGGGTTTTGTTACTCTTCTTGTTTGTGTCAATGGTGTTCACATTTTTGTTCTTAGTGGTGTTGTCGTTGTTATCACTGCTGCTACTGTTGTGACGGTTGCTAGTTTTACGATTTGTTTGGACCTATTTACTTATTCATACAACAGGCATGATCGTTGTGTCCGAGTAATTGTGTACGCCTTCAATGCGGAACAGTCCGGATCTGTACACGGTCCCACAGGCCATCCAAAATGTAGTTCTAGCGTACGGTGATGTTCGCTTCCGTTAGAGGAATTGTTGCCATTCTTTTATTGTTTTCATGGCAAGTTTGCCCCAATTTTAATGTTAATGTTCGTATCTATACATGCTTTTAGTTCACGTAGTCGCTCTGTTATGCCGACCTCGTCAGCCTCAGTATTATTAGCCTCGACATCACTGCAAATCGACTCGTTATTGTTGCTTATTGTTTTCTGGAAAAAGCTCTGCGTGACGTAACCATTGGAACAGGTTATTATTAGTAATGCGTTTCCGTGCTGGCCTGAGCAAGTATCCACACGACTCTCGGCACTCCGGGCACGTGCCTCTGTCGCATTGCTGCTCCAAGGATCACCCACCTTATTGACATGCTTCACACGAGATTAACCAGTGGTATCGACGCATCAAATCGGTGGAAATGGTGCGAGCAGAACGTGACTGAATGGTTAGGACTTAGACAGAACATGCAGACATTGGTTGAATCGCAACCTGCCTGCGTTTCGTGAGGGCGTGTCTGTACGTGTTCATCTGCGCTTTACGAAGTTGAATTGTAGATTGTGCAAGGTGGACCACGCCCTGGAAATTCTGTAACTTTGATCGGCCCCACTTAAGCAACATGTTATGACCAGTAACACTTTTGCTACGTTTGTTACCACTAGTAAAAGATGCATTCCTGTGCGACAAAAACAGCTGATTGTCATAAAAAAAAAGCTTTGGAGTGCCAACTCGGTTCAATGTCTAGACGAGTAATCCAAACGTTGATTTCGACGGCAGACACCAAGTCGATACGACCAAAAATCGAAGCGCGTGCAGCCCGCACGTCTGTGGAAAAAGGCGGAAAAGGTGGATATATAGTATGACGATAACATGTCCTATGCTCGGTAAGATCGCGCTGACCTAAAACCTTCACTAGCTATCCACACCTTATACAATTTTCTCCCTGTTACTCATGTCTAAGGCGTTGCGTAACCCAGTGCTAGTACTTGATGTCACAATAGTACCCTACATACTCTACGCAAAGTATTCAAACCGCAGCCCGTCCTGTATCAACGGCGACCACAGACGACCACGCCTTTTGCCAATGCTCAGCATTATTTTTACTGCTGTTTCGTCCATGTCCATCTGCGTTTGTATTTCTAGAGGGCCTACTCCTCTTTCTCTTCCCTGTTCCAATGCGTAGGCACTTCACGTTCAGGCACTTCACTGGCATCGTTACGTAAGCAACCTGTCGACGCACATGGCTTGACCCTCAACCAACATTTAACGACGACGGGTTTGCTTTCGCGTTGCTTCGTAAGAGACGTATCCATAAATACAAATGTGCAACGGTGGAACTCGAACCCGTGCACCTACGTGTCTCCTCTATTCGCGAGGCGCACGTGAATGCACTCAGCACGCCACCGGGCTCTACGGACGGCAAACAATGTACGAGCCCGAACCCTACTATGCCTTTCGAAGAGATACCAACGCGTACATATTTGTACTGTGTAGTATGTATGTTTAGCCTTAATCAACGTATGCTAATCATCTTATGACTGTTGCTCACTTTGTTACCTTGGCCAACACAAGCGCACTATAGGCCTGCTTCGGGCAGCGATATATATATATATATATATATATATATATATAGATATATATATATATTATATATATATATATATTTATATATATGTATGTATATATATATATATATATATATATATATATATATATATACGTCTAGCGGAATGAATAAATGTAATAATAATGAATAAACATGTACTAACCGAGATTAGCCGCCTTTCATGCGGTAGGCTGTGGACTTAATTCCAAAACAAAATTCGTGTTGTGGTTTCTAAGTTAAATAGGTAAGAATGTCTCCAAAACTGAACTGTAATTAGTCATAACTGAAACAAAAGCATCAATGCAAATGGGGAGCACGGATGTTTCAACAAAAACATAGTGATTAACCATGCTGGGTATCAATGTCTCTTTCTCTCTCACTATATATATATGGTGGCTTAGATACTACTCCCTTAGAAACAGACTAATCCCTTAGGACATTTTCTCAATTAGAAATTGTTCGCCCTATTGACGCTAAGTGCGCTTAGGGATAACATTTTCCCAAAACGAAATATAGGTTAACAAATAACTGTTCTATTTATTGTTCCGGTTTTCGTCCTATCCGTCGTTGACTATGAACTTGCACTCGTACATTTGGATCTTTATTTCTATGTTGCGTATTGGCGTACTCTATATAAATGTACGTTACTAGTATGCACAGTCTGGTCGTATACGAAGTTTATTATTCGCGCATTTCTCTAAACTTAAATTAATACTTTGGTGCCTTTGCTTAATGTCTCCGTTCTCTTTCTTGTCATTACTTTTACTTCTTACGTAACTGGTCTCCATACTGTAATATTTGATAAGAGTAATAAACCTACAATAATTAATTTACTGCAGTATATATAGACATACATATGTAATATGCGGCGGCGTGGCCTGAGGAGGGGGCTAGTACGCTGGTGCGCGTAATTGTCATTTTACCGGAGCGACGCCGCTTCGATCACTGTTGTTGTTGATCGAATTTTCTTTGAGCGATGCTCATTGACAATAGATGATGAATCATACACCACTGAGAGTCAGCGAGCATGCCGCCGCAATGACCGTTAGAGAAACCTTAGGTATCTCTACATGTCGCTTATGCTACCACTCTCTTTGCAAATAGGGCGACAACTTCATTTTGGTATGTATGTCAAGCAAATAATTAATCCATTCATACACATGCATGCTTGTATATTTTTTAGCCATGCTAGTAAAACGCGCGTTCTTTTAGGAATCCGTTAATGTTATTAAGGATTTTTTTCGCTAGTGTTTTTGTTGCAGTTTAAACAAATAATTTGATATTCCTTTTAAAGCTGTAATTTTCGGGGGAAAACAGTCATTTTCGTAGTATCGCTTTGTTTTAACTGTAGTTTTCACTCATCTCGTCTTTGTTCTAGCACTTCATTCTTGAAGGAGGTTAGTATGATTAGTAGTAGTTTACGTTTAACTAGCAGGAGCAGTACCGCGATAACCGCCCGTTGTTGTTTTTTGTTTGTGGTTGCTGCTGCTGTTGTCGTTGTTGTTGTTGACTTGTGTTGTTGTTATGTGTCGTTGATGTTGTTGTTGTTATGGTCGTTGTGCGTTGTAGCTACTGCCGCTGTTGCTGCATGCGTGGACGGCTAACTAGTGGAAATCAAAAATAGTTTCTGGCTCAATACAATAATCAATTAACAAAACAGGCAATTATTTACGAACGACCCCGTGATCGACGTTCAGTTGGTCTGCCACTCTTCGCGACGTGGAACAAAGCAACCACCACCCATCATTTGGCTGCAACTGCGAACTGCAACCAAGATCGTCGTCATTAATTACAAGACAGTCAACCATAGAAACGTAGGTCGAGTTTATTCACTCTCTCGCATGCGCGACTAATGTCACATCATTCTATATATATAACCGCCCAAAGTATAGAGAAGAATACGAAACCGAAAACGAATGTTTGTGTGAATGAACAAAGCGTATGCTGTACACTCTTAGCGCGCCTATTTCTGTTGTAGCACAGCGAGGATGAGAAGAACAACAACAACAACAACAAGAATAACAACAACAACGATAACATGTGATGAATAAAAACAACTATCTAGTAAAAACGACGGCGCATACGTCAACAACGATGACAGCGACTATGCCGCCGTGAGTTTGTGCCGCCGTGCGTGCGATTCTCTATGCCACGCTCAGCACTCATCAACCTTTGTAAGTGCACGTTGAGACAGTAGTAGTTCGAACGTTCAATAATAACTGTCTATGCTAAAATGCCAACAACATGCCAACAACACCGGGTTTTACAGTCGTATTAACACGCGCCATCACGGCGAAATACGGCAAGTAATCGAGCGTAATACTTTCGTACCTTTCTAGACAACGAGCGAAACGAAATGAATGTCATGCTACTACTGCTGCTGCTGCTGCTGCTCTACCTAGTACGAGCGAGTGCAAACTTGGCTGACTGGCGCGGTATCAACCGATACTGCAATTTTTGCTCGCCGGCATCTATCCCTCTCTAAGGGGGGAAAAAGGCCAAAGAATCGAGTGAAGGCCACTGCAGTGGCTCGTTCTTTCGGCCACACGTTGGTAGTTATGTATGTATGCATGTATATATATATATATATATATATATATAATTATGTATGTATATGTATATATATATATATATATAATTATGTATGTATATGTATGTATATATATATATATATATATATATATATAGGAATTGGCTACTAAAGTGGCAAAATGAGCACTAGATGTCCAGTCGAATGAGGAACGGTGATCAGACGCTGGTCCAACGAGATCTTGATACCTGCGCTGCTTGCTTGCGTTGGGGACCGTATTGCGGTCCCATCGACCAGATGCCGACACGATGGAGTCATAACGAGTCGCTGTTTTACGGAAGCGAAAGGAGAGTTACCACAGTGAGCGTGGCGCTTACTAGTCATAGCGTCGGCGGTACCACGATAGTAATAATAGTATCGGGAGAATGAAAATAATTCTTGAAACGCCGCCGCTAACTACGTAAATGACACCGGTCATGATGGTGATGATGTTGATGAGGATGGTTTGGATACACTCAGATGTTAATTTAGCATTCATGTACAGTTGCGATTATGTAGTTGGACATCTGGTCACTTCTCGGCTTTCAATTTGTTTCGGTCCGGAGGTGGCGACAATAATAATAATAATAATAATAATAAAAGTGCACGCTATGTTACTGAAATTATAAACTAAAAGTTTTGCTTTTGATGTTGTTGGCCTCTAAGCAATGTGTTGCCATTGTTCTAACTTTCGACGTTTGTCTGCTATTGCTTTGCGGTTTGATTTTCATTGCGTTTTAAAATTGCTGCTAGCACATCTCTTCATTATGACCCTGCTCTCCGATAGGAAGCCATGCTATGTGGTATATATATATATATATATATATCTGTGTGTACATCCAGATGTGTACGCATGTATGTCTGTATACCTACGCGCGGCCTCCTTCAGTTAGAGTGTGAAAGAATAATAACTACTAGAACCTGTCCTAGTCATGTTACAGTCGTCATCCCATCGCTACAGAGACTGGCTGCAACGAGACTGGTGCAACGCGATCGCTGTGTTGATCACAGTCTATGCGTTTCGCTTTGGGCTTGCCGCCGGTAATGCCGTCGTCCTCTTCAACCAACAAATCGGGTCAGATCCAACTGTTCCGTGGCAAGCAGCTGTCCCTGAGGATCCGTAGGCGTTCATCAACTGGCTGGAGGTTTGTGATCGGCGTTTGCATGATTGGTATTGCTGTGGTTGCTATTACCACTGCTGCTGTTGTTGTTGTTGCTGTTGGCGGTGTTGCTGCTGCTGTTGCTGCAGTTACCGCTAGTCGAAGTATGCCCGCTAAGTAGGAGGGTCCGTTCGTTGACCACAGGTATCTCGGCTGGCTCGCGGCTGGGTTGCACAGATGCTGCTGACGGCGCTCCACCGGCTGATGTCGGCAGAAGAACTTGCTGCTGCTGCTGCTGTTGTTGCTGTGAGAGTGCCGGCGGTAGCATCTGGCTGAGAGGAGCGGGCCGGGAACTTCCCGTACCGCCGGACGCGGAAAAGCCTGGAAGACCTGGAAGACCGGTTCGCGGACGGACACCGCTTTTCCGTTCACGTTCGCCTTGGGCACCGGCACAGATGCGTGCGGCTTCGAAACGCCTCCCGGACAGCTCGATGCTGCGGCAAAGTCGATCACGACTGATTGGTTCGGCTCGGGAGATCTGAAACGATAAGCATACAGTTGGCACACGTGTGAGAGACTAAGGCCGAGAAGAAGCATATATCGATGCGTCGTATATCGATGTTTTTTGGTCATATAATTTAGCAGGAGATAGAACTATAGGAATATGGCCAATAACTGTGCAGTCACAATTCGAATAACAGCTGCTGCAATGCTTTGTGCTGCGATGACAATTAAATGCTATGAAAACCATAGCAGTTGCAGTAAATAATAATAATAATAATAATAATGCCTCACAATTGTTATAAGTAAATGAACAAAATAAATTAATAATAATAATAATAAAAAATAATAATAATAATAATAATAATAATAATAATTATTATTATTATTATTATTATTATTATTATTATTATTATTATAGGGAGCGTGTCAATGTTGCCGCGCTACGAGGACGCGCTGCCTCACAAACGCTGTGGATCGTTTGCCTCTGTTCGACGTATAATCCGTATAGTAATAAAAATAATGCCAATGATGCTGAGAACAACAATATGCTAAGCTTCAATGTCAAATAACAGCAGCTTCAACATGAAACACATCTGCACCAAAACAAAGTAAAATATCAGCACAAAAAGCAAAAACAACAACATGCACATACATGACAAGAAGACTATAGCGGTAGTAGTAGTAGTACCAACAACAACAACAACCACAGCAACAGACCAAACGGTAGAAGCATGGTTTTAACTTTGGTACCTGAGGGCAGTTTGTTGTGTGGAGTTGATCGTTGGCACTGGCGTAATCGTTGCGGCCAACTCGTGTAGCGGAATAGATGCAATCGAAGCATCCGAGTTTCGACTCAGTTGTGAAGCTGGCACCGGTGCACCCCCTAAAACACTTGCCGAGCTCAGACATGGAGTGTCTGTGTTATGACCCCCACACCCATCAAGAACCCGCGGTCCCGCAGAACGTTTGCCGCCAGCAGATGGCCGTCCGCCGAAGATGGAACCCCCGGATGAGCGTTGAGACGAACATCAAGACGAAACACAAAACAATTTGCATGCGTACAAGAAGGCAAAGTTGTTAGAGAAACGTTCACTTAGGTCGGCGTCTGCAGTGAACGGATGGCGAAGGCGATTTCCATGACGAAATCAAAGGTTGATTTTATATATATATATATATATATATATATATATATTTAAAATCTATCAACATGCATGCATAAATTACCTTTGTTTTCAAAACATCAAAAACGCTGTCCGTATTTGCTAAGGGATTTCAAAAGGGACCGTTATGCTTGGCCCAGCCTTCTCTTTGCTTGAAATGTACATACCAAGCGGTTGCCTTCTGAGGGTGTTGAGGAGTGCAAACTAACCTGTATCGGAATATCTCACCAAAATTCTCAAATAAATGCACACGTGCATGCGAATATACATGCGCGCATATATATATATATATATATATATATATATAAGGAGTTCCAAAATTAAGTACACTCATTTAAGGGTAGTAACACTGGTCATCAAATCATTGTTCTCAATGAAATGGGGAGGGCAAATGTTTTGTTTAGGAGTGAGAGTAAACGAGCTGTTTGGTGAAGAAACCTGATAAATATACCGACATTTTTAGCAGAAAATTCTGCCTTTTATTTGAGAGATACTTATGCTAACTTCAAAAAGGCAAATGGTCATATTTAGAACAGTTCGCAAAAATGTGGGTCTTGGAATATCCACTTTTCTGCCTCCCGATCTGGTATTCCCATAGGGTATCAACAAAAGAGGAACGTTAGCAGCTTGTGTATGATCGGTGTCTCTAGGGAACTACTCGTTTACTCGCAAGGGCGCCTTTTGAGAAGTGATGGCCGACTTTCTACATCAGTATAACAGCTGAAAGTAATTTCAATCTCACTTCCGAGTGTGACATCCCCCTCGATTCCATTAAAAAATGATTTTTAACAAGTTCTACTACCCCCTAAAATTAGTGTGCTCAATTTAGAACCACCCTGTATATGCATGTAGACGTGCATGGATATACTCATGCATATATTTCGCACGTATTGCGGGTCTACGTTGGATTAGTATGACATATCAAATAAATAGTAAGTACCCGTTAAGCTTGTTAGAGTTAGGTTGAATCTGTGTGAGATGCTGCGAAATGGCTGTCTTATGTGGACCCATAATCAACAATGCCAGCTCCTTGAGCCCGTCTCAAACAGAGACAGAAACTGACGCAGCACAGCGAGCAGTATGCATGAAAACATATATATATATATATATATAGAGAGAGAGAGAGGGGGGAGATAGGAATGGTTAACGAAGACGATGCACTTGAACGAAAACGAAACATCGATGAGACAGTGATGCAGGCGTAAGACTGCCAACTGCCACCTAGAGTAGTAGAAAGTGTTCGACAGTTTGACGAGGACAGCAACAACGAACGAAGACGACAACAACAACAACAACAACAACAACAACAACAACAAACATACAAACAACGAGAACAACCATGACAGCACTATTAATTAGGATATCGATATGACAGCCGTTCTGCAGATCTTTAGATCACAGGTATGCAGCAGACGCGTATCATATCGTTATCCCAACATGGGGCTGTTCCCCGGTAGAATCGATGGGAGAAGGTGGAAGGTAGGGCTACCGACTAGAAACACAGAAGACGGGCGAAGAGACCGTATATATATATATATATATATATATATATATATATATATATATATATATATATATATATATATATATATATATATATATATATATATATATATATATATATATTATATATATATACATATATGTATATATATATATTTATATATATACATATATGTATATATATATATATATACGGTCGTAATGCGACTCCTGTCAGTTCCATACACACACACCCAAAAAACACTCAAACACATTGAGAGAGGTTGCGACGTGACGCTGCAGGCAATCGGGGCACGACGAACTGGTTAGTCAGTAGTAGTGGTAGTAGTAGTAGTAATAGGAGTTTTACAGAAGTGACTGCGATGTGGAGGACAAAACGACCAGAATGTTGTCCTCCGACCGTTCAATGGCTGCACCAATGGAACGGTCGGTCGGCCAATCCGTTTCAGCACGAGTACAGCCAGCACAGCACGGGACGACAGACACACCGACAGATACGCCGCAGTGACACGTACACACGAAGACAAACGATGAAGCGACGCGAGGCAGATCTTAGAGGTTGCAGAGTCTACGCCGGTTGCAACAACAGCCAGCACGCTCCTCTTTCAGGCTACACGAATGTGGGCAGGACAGGGCAGGGCAGGAAGGAGGAGAGGAAGGGGTGGAGGGCCTTAAGAAGGTGGCACAGGTTAGAGTAGTAGACGGGTTAGAGCCCGAGGAGAAAGAGCGTTCGGCGGCGGTGACTTTCGGTGAGAGATCCGCGGCACCGAAGCGTCTCGCGAAGCCGAAACACACGCAAACCGTGCACCAGGTCTATGTGTGTGTGACTGCAATCGGGCAGACGTCGACAACCACAACAACAACAACAACACCACGTGCTTGCATTACAAAAGACGTTCAACCAACGATCGGACGATCTTCATGCGGCCGACGCGATACGGGCCGGATTTCTAGCGTTTAGTGGTGGCGTCAGTAGCGACCGCGACGGGAGCAGTAGACTCGCATGCGCCCTCTCATCTGGTCTCGTGCGTACACAGCCTGTATACGGCCCGTATGCGTGGCCATGGTTCCGTTCTCAAGCCGGGAACAGTATCATGATCTTGCCTTGCGTTGTTGTTGTTGTTGTTGCTGCTGCTGAGGTTGCTGTGGTTGGTGATGCTGCTGCCGCTGCTGTTGCTGCCGCCTCTGCTGCTGCCGCTGCTGCTGCTGTACGGGTAAGCCGAGCGAGCAGTCGCTGGGTGGCGGCACGGCGAAGCTTTGCAGCAAATGCGGGCCGCTCGCCGAAATGGCCAGATCCGGACACTCCTGTACTTCCATACGAGCTGCCATTGAAGTCGAGCAGCGACTGAAATGCGGTCTTCGCGGCTCCACCCCCCGGCGGGGGATGTGTGGCCGTCAGCAGGGGTGATTTCTCGCTCGTTCCTGTTGTTGTTGTTGTCGTCGTTGCCGCCCGCTGTGTCGCTGTGCTTCGACCTTTGTGGTGCGTCCGACCCTTGCGGCTGGCGTGACCGCCGCCCAGCAGCAAGCTCTGGGCGTCACTGTCGCTTCGGCTATCGCGTTCGCTGTCTTCGCTGGACCACTCGTACGCGAGGTTGCCACGAAGACAGCCTGCGCCACCACCAGCGTCGCCCCCGATCATGCTGGGGTCGTGGTTGTGCCTGATGCCACGGCCGCCCTGGGTTGTTGTTGTCGTCGTCGTCGTCGTCGCCATTATGAGTTCCCATGTTCCTGCCTGGCTCACCGTCGCGGCCCGCGTCGCCGTCGCTGATCAGCGCCATCGCTGCCGGCGCCTTCGACGGCGACGACGACTGTATAGCAGAGTCCTCGTTACACGATGACCTCTTGTTATCGTGACTGTGCTTGTTGTTGTTGTTGTTGTGCTTGTTGTTGTTGTGCTTGTTGTTGTTGTGCCTGTTGTTGTTGTGCCTGTTGTTGTTGTTGTTGTGCTTGTTGTGTTGTGCCTGTTGTCGTCGTCCTCCTCCTCCAAGAGCGGCCGCAACAACATGTGTTGTTGTTGTTGCTGCTGCTGCTGCTGCTGCTGTTGTTGCTGCTGCCCCCCTCTTGACCCTCGACGATTGGAGGGTGGTGGCGGGTTGCACTTACCGGCCGCTGAGGTGGTGGTGGTGGTGTTCGTGGTGTTGCTGATCGCGCTGGTTGTTGTGCTTGCGTTGACCCCGACTACGACTGGGTTCGCCGATGTGTTGTTGCTGACATTCCCGCCGCCGCCGGCCCCGCCGCCACCGCAGGCAGACGGCGATCCGTGTGCGCCTGAAGACGCCTCACCCTGTGTTGCGCCGCCCGAGACGGGTGCTGACCCTGCTGTTGCTGCACCCGTCGTTGTTATCGCTGCCGCTCCTTGGCTGTTGGACTGGACCGCCGTCACGTTGGTGGTGGCAGCGAGCGTGCCGAGCGAGTCATGTGTCGTGACAACGGCAGTTGTGCTGTTGCTGCCGGAGCCACTCCCGCCGCCGACGCCCCCACCGCCACCGCCGCGGTGGTTGCTGGTGTTAAGCGCGTTCAGCACGTTGGCCCACTCCGTCTCGAGGACGGCCGGCGTGACGCGGTTGGACCGGTCGAGGCGCGACGTCTTGTACGCGGCCGCGTAGACGCTGCGGTGCACCCGCATGTAGAGGACGTTCGAGATTGCCTCGACCGAGTAGTCTGGCGTGAACGCCCGCTCCGCCAGGTGGATGCATTCGACGGCTGGCGACGCCAGCGACTGCTGTGAGGCGCTCACCTCACCTGGTGGCCCTCTGCGCGGGGGTTCTGTAGCAGATGGCCCCATCATCAGGACAACAACAACGACGACGACGACGACAACAACAACAACAACAGTAACAATGACAGTAACAACGATAGCAGCAACAGCGACAACGGCAACAACAACGACAGTGGTTAAATGTTAGTTATTGTACTAACTTGGCATGCATGATTAAGTGCATATGTGATAGAAAATACTGAATGAATGCACATATGTATATATATATATACATATATGCATATATATATAACCTTATGCGATTTGTATTTTATATTCCTTATCAAAGCAATATTCTTTATTGGCGACATGATAATATATATACATGATTAACGCCCTTTCATCATTGTAGTTATTAATTGCTGCCGCCGTAGTGGTAGCATTTTGTTATAATATCTGCCTGTATTTGGCCTTCGCAGCGATTGTACACACAGTGGTCTCTACTGAAACAGCTAAGGCGTACATATTGGCGATATTTGTGGCTTGAAGTTCTGTATCGTGACCAAAGGTGTAGTTCATTGTTGTAAATAGCTTGCTAGCCAGATAGTTAATAAAGAATTACCTATAAAATCATTTTGACCGCTATGTCCTTAGGAGTATCAATTCAATAATCCTCAACTGTGGGAACCTTGGACTTGCCACAAAGTATTTTGACTATACAATAATATCTGAATTAAACTTATTCAATGTAACATTATAACATATATATTTATTCACCATAATATTGGTAGCAGTAATTGACCAAACTCAGTCAATGTCGTTAGCCATCTTTTGCATTTCCCGTCGATACTCTGTCCCGTATGCCTACACATATTACATAAATAGTTGTGCCTCAACACTCACCAAAATTACTTGTACTGGCCGGTCCTATAAAGATGGCGGGAACTCCAAAGTAAGAAAAGGGGCCTGCTTCGTGTTGGAGTTCCTCATTGGCGCTCGTATGAAGTGTCACTCTAGCGCGACCTTCGAGAATAAGAGCGAAGTAGTCGGTCGGCTTGCCGGCCTTGTAAATGAATCTCCTCGATTCATCCGTTAGCTCATCGACCTTGATGTGAATGAAGATATTCTGTACCATCAATCGCCGAAGAACGTTATCCGAGAGGTACTCTCGCTTAAACGGCTCCACCGCTGCAAATTTCAAAAAGCTTGTGTTAAATTCAGTTGCATCTATAAGCGTACTCTATACAGATAAGCTGTAAATACATAAATAGTGCGGTAAAGCAGCGCCTAAGAGCCCACTCCACATTAGCGCCATGTTTCCAGTATATGGAACTAGACGCCTCGAGAGGTATTTAATTTTTACTACATACAAGATCGCTGCAACTAAAACTTAGCAACATTCAAGTTGGGCGCTAAGGCGATCTTAACGATTATTTAGAGTTAATTGTAACAATGAAGCTGTTGCAGCTTTACAAAACTACTTATATTCAAGCTGTAATAAACAAAATGGTAGATTGAAAAAGGCAAAGCTCTCCAAAAATGATTCAACCAACCAAAATTATCATATTAAATTGGCTTAATAAATCTTAGTGATCTAAAATTCATTCTAGTGAATTTTCTATATGGCAGAACTGTCAACCTCGACAGAGAGCAATCTGGCCCCAGAAAAAAAATCTGTAACAGGCAGAGCTATAGAAGATCTTTTCTCAAAGTGACAAGTTACGGAAATGTCTGACGCACCTGTGCCGCTAGCAGCGGCCAGTGTGGAACTTACAGACTCACAAAATTTTGTTTGACAGCCACAGTAAATCTACCACTCAAAAGACAATTATTTCCACGCTGGGCTTGCATTAGTTTGAAAATGTAATGCGATTGAGCATGGTAACGAGGGTATTGCATATAAATATACCTACTAATGCACTTTAGAATACGAAAGGTGTAACACTTTGCACGAAGACTACAGAGAGTGTGCACCAAACATAAAACCACAGGATCAAGAGCATCGCAGAAAGTTTTTGACTCACCCGTTGAAAGAAACTGAAATGTAGCTAGCGCGAGTGGAGCGGGTATAACGCTCGCAGCGTGAATCTTTGCAAAGTCAGAGAAATCCTGCTTGGAGAGCTGCACCTCCTTGCGCTTTTTGCGTTCGCGATTATCAGCTGGAAAGCAAACCGCCAAAAATGAGACATTGGTAAACAGCTCCCGCCTAATCGAGGCTACATGTTGCGCGGGAGAGTCCTGCTTTTCTGTTGAGTCGTCGTCTATGTAAACTGATTAAATTGAGCTCTGTAACTGTTACTCATATTTTTAGTGTTTCTACTTCTAGTAATGGATCGGCAACTTCATCCGTCTGCCACTGTTAACCGATGATAATAAACAAGACGTCACGCGTTTAGCGTACCCTAATGGGCACTCAGTGTGCATAGAGTTGATAGTAGAAAATGCTAAATACATCTCTGTGTGCCCTCTTCACGGCCCAATGTAATGCTTACAATTTTTTTCCATCACCTTAAAGCGTGAAAGCTTTATAAATAGTCATATTATTACCATATCCAATAGTCGACAAGGTATCTATAATCTGAAAAACAGAATAACATGCTTAAAAAGGTATCAGTAAATATTGACATAGCTTCAGTTCCCTCTATAAAGCGCGTTTTCGACAAACCTACGGAGATAGGCTCGTCGGGATTTGGTTGTTTTGTTACTTGATGATGTAAATATATTCTAAATTGTAGTATAAACAGTGACTGCATACTGTAGAGGTGGGAGGACGTTCGGATAATTAAAAAAAAAAGTGGAGCGGGGCAGAGCGATAGTAAGCATAATCGAGCGGAGAGAGAGGAGACTCGGAAAGGTGCTACTCACTGAGGACGTCCGTCTCGTCGACAATTTCGATCTTGAGGATTTCTTCGATAACATCTTCGAGAGTGACGATACCAACGACTGAGTACACCGGATCGGCCGACTCTCCCATCCGGATCGACTGCACAATAGACATGTGACTTTTGCCCTTCTTGAACTCGTCAAGTAGCTCATCCAGGCACTGGTCCTCGAAGCAATAAGTCAGCGGGTGCTTGTAAAAATCGCACACCGTCTTCAACGGAAAAGCGTCATCGGGATCGATAAAGGCCAAATCTAGCGGAGAAACACGAAAAATGCAGACACAGTACGATCGCATCCCCAGCGCATACAAGACAAATCGATGTTTGTTAGTGACAAGCTATGCCATTTAATGTATATATATATATTTTTTTCCTTCTAGAAAATATAGTGGAATCATGGCATAGACCTTGCCATTTTGCCTATATATTATTATATTGCTAAACCATACAATTTTTAACCTTTACCAGCCATTAAAGCCTTTACCAGACAATAAATAAGCTTCACCAGTCGCTCCAACGCTGTTGGATAAACTGTGTCCTGTAGTTGCACTATTGTCTTCCAAATAAATAATAGGTGAATAATTATGTACGTATTACTGTTTGGTGGACTGTGTATGAATACAGGTATCAGCCTATGTATCAACATATGTATGTATAAATTCGTGAAGAACGATTGGCCGCCTCTGATGTGAAACATTGCGGTGGCTAACCGCTGGAGCTTGCAAACTCCTTTCCGTATCTTGGGCTATAAGTTCATTATATGTAAGTAAGGAATAAAAGAAAAAAAGCGAACCTGAGAAAGTGTTTGCATTTTCCCGCATAGTGGAGAACGAAAGAATCAAATCCACTGGCGGATAGCGCCACCCCTGTTAATCTTTATTTAGTCATTTTCAAGGCGATTTCCCCCAAGGACAACGATATGAGAGAATGGCGAATACAAGCATGTCGGGGAGCGCCACCAGAGCCGTACTCAAATATCGGGCTGCATACCGTTTCAGCGGGGATTAAGTGCACAAGAGAAGCCCCATTCCACGGTGCGTATGTGGTAAAAGTACCATCCAAATAAATGGTACAGAGTGCTTAGAGTGCTTGAATATTTTATTCTAGACGAAAGGCCCCATGAAGGACGTCCAAGAACTGCGACGGACGACAAAGCCGTGATTAATCAATAATCATCGTTAAGATTCCTTCAAAGCTAGCCTCGGCAAGGTGTGGAATAATATGACTCTGGTGAATATTCACTTTCTGGAGCAGTATTTAAGTATTTTAATAGAGGGCGCGAAACTGCTCCGCATACCTACTGTCAGAATGTCTATCTATCGCAAAGGTAGGCTGCCAGACTTCGACTGAAGAAACCGTGTACCGAGCTAATCAGACAGTTCATGGCAAAGCAATAACAGTCCAAAAAAGATCAAAGATCTGGAGTTCTTTAAGTTACATCACCCTTGGGATCGAGTGTAATGTGTAAACAAGGCACATCGTATACGGCTACCGTCACTTAGCGCGCTTGAATAATATACCAATTATTGACGAGTGCCCATGGGATCTTTATTACCATTAGACAAGTGCCCATGCACCGGATTTATATACACACAAAACAGCCAAGCAAACTAGGTGATCTTTATAGTGTTGATTTTAAAACAGTTCATTTCAACTAATCGCCATTTTAATTAATATGGAGTAAACTATACTGGATCCATTACAGCCAGATGACTACCACGACTAGCGCACTATCCCCTTAGACAACGCCGACACACAGGATACTCCATTATACATGCAAACGAGAAGAGCGTTGAATCCAATGTTCTGAAGAAGTGTTCACCCCGAGCCAAAATATTCGGTGGTGTATAGCATCCTTGGGAAAATGTTTACATTTATGTCATTTCTTTTTATATTTTGCTTAATTATCTCTATATAGTCTGGCTCAGTACGATTTTCTAACCAATTTTCTAGAAATTACACCAAAGTGGGCTCTGTTTGTAAATCCCCAAAACCCTTTTATCCAAATTGTTTTTTTTAAATCACAATAACAACTTTGATTGACACACATATATATATATATATATATATATATATATAGTTTAGACTTACACAATAAGCACCATATAGGTTAGACAACACATATTATGCACATATAGGTTAGACAACATCATACGCGAGTTAGGGATCGCTTCTTAGTGGCTGTAAATGACGTTATACGTCAAAATGAACAATCCTGCCCCAGGTTTTTTGACACAAAGCACAAATGAAAACAACTACGCCGCAGACAAGTATACGGATGCATGTATGCTTTGGGACAAAACATTGGCAGATTATAGGCAGATTTATAAAGAGAAAGATTAACTAACCTTTAATATTGAGCAAAGCGACGATTGTGTCTCGGTTGCCATCGTAAATGGGTATGCGCGTATAGCCCTGCCGAATAATATTCGATACGGTTTCGAAATCTAGCACAGTAGTGTAGGGCAACATAAAGACGTCGTCGATATGTGTCATGATCTGGTGTGCCTGCTTTGTCTTCAGTTCAAGAGCTCCTGAAATTATGTTCACCTCTTCATTCGCCAACTATACGCCACACAAAATAGAAACGGACAGCAAAAAAACAACGTCAGATCGCTGTTACTCTCGGACGGCAGGAATACTCCTAGTAGGGTGTTTTTCGAGGTTTAGTTTTAATATATATATATATATATATATATATATATATATATATATATATATATATATATATTTTAATAGAAGTACATTAAATCAATGTAATTATTCACCAACGGTGGGAACATGAATATTGGGTCCCTGCGAACGTGTGCACATTTACGAAGGGTCCAATGTAGGAACCAACCATCTCTGGAGGGTTCCCCGGACCGAAGCCGCGTTGCCCCGTTGCACATCCAGCGACAGGCGCTGTCTGAGAAAATCGCCCGCTCGCCTATCAACGCTGGCTAGACCTAGTCGCTTCCCGACCTTCTGTAGCAACTGCGAGTGGACGGGCCCGGCCCGCCAAGTGTCTCAAAGGCGCTATTAATGCTGTTACTATGACCAAGCTCTAGATACTGCGCATAACAGGAACTGAAATTCTGGCGATTTACCATACTATACTACCTAGGCTTAGCGCTGACAGCGACTAAAATAGTCCACCGGCTTTTAAATTTATAAAGCAAGCAGTTATTAAAGGGGGCTTTCAGAAAAAAATAACGTTAACCGAAAATTGAATTGGACAATCTTTTGTGGCAATAGGATTCGTTCTTGAAAAAAATTAACTTCTGCAATTTTAACCGGAGAATAAAACGCCAGTAGAATCCGCTGGTTTGCAACCAAGTGTTGCGCCAATACAAGTAGCTATAATGCATCAAAATAACTTTGAATATGCCAAATGCCAAGATTGGTATGTAAGTATAATATATATATATATATATATATATATATATATATATATATATATATATTATATATATTTATATATATTTATATATATATATATATATATATATATTCGTTGCCGCGCATACAGCATAGAATTAAAAAAAATATATATATATATATTTTTTTTTTCTTCTTTTTTAAGAAGGGCTTTTTTTAGAGGCGTAGACAACCTGTGTGTAGTCCATCGTGAGCTTGATGTACTGTATGAGCTTCTCTCGATCGTAAACGTGCCCGATCTCCTCTCCAAGGACGTAGTCGAGAGCGCGCGAAATCGGGTAGGACGCAAGAAACGTGAGCACCATGAATATCTTGGTGATGATCAGGGTTCGGGCGCCGACCTCAAGACCGTGCCGAGAGCAAATCGCTTGAGGTATGATTTCTCCAAAGATCACAATCGCAATCGTCGAGCCAATGATCGCAACGAGGCCTTAAATGCAAGCCGCCAGCAAATAAAAAAACATTTTGAGTATGGGGCCTCATGAAAGCTGATTTATTATATTTATGATAGCATGCTAGTTGGGCGTAAAGCGTCAGCGTGTTATGACCTTTCAATACTTGCATATCGACTCACACCTCCTGTCTAGATTTAAATGAAATTTCAACGATAGGCCGACCTCAATGTTATAATTAAGCTAAAATCCTTTTTTAAGTGTATGTGTAAATAACACTTCATTATAACGGTCGTAGAAATTTAGTCTGTCTTTATATATATATATATATATATATATATATTGTGATGATTTATTAATCATTTACAATACGTTTGCATACTCGGCAGTGTTCGCCTTCTTCTCTTCGCTATATATAAAGCAATCTGGTGAACATTATTATATCATGTTCTAGGTAACATAGTACATATGCTGTATATATTCTATGCAATACCCTATAATAGCTATCATCTTATCATGAAATCGTTGAACCGAGACCACGTGTGTCTAAATTGAAACATACAATTGCTGATTTATGTATATACATATCGATAAACATCATATACATATATATATATATATATATATATATATATATATATATATATATATATATTAAAAAAACAAGCGACCGACCCGAGGTGAGGTCGTCGAGAAGGATGGTTAGGGTGTTGTTGACGAGGACATTGCCCAGTAGCAACGAGCAGAGCAGGTAGTTTCCATTCTTGCGCAGAGGAGCGATGGCCCTGGCGCATTTTTGCTCCGACGGAGTACCACACGACTCAATCACCTAAGCGCGCGCGGACAGATACCGTAGCCGTAACGAGCACACGACAAGCACGAGAAACAAAGCAGAGGGAAAGGACAACGTGAGCGCGAACAACGCCTTGACATCATTACACATCATTTCAATGACTGTTCCAGAAGACAATGCATGACGTAACGTTAGCAGAAGAACAAACGTGACATCAGAGAACACCAATAGCAACAATCAGATGAGGTTCTGATCTTTAACATCTAGTTAAATGCGGCTGTAAGTATTGCTGTCGTTCGTGGCGACGTTCGTGTGAATAATGTCTCTCCGGCGCCAGTTCGAGTGAACCGCACCACTTCACCTAGGTGAAGGTTGGGCGATATAGCACAAGCAATGAACAACAAGAGTTCATGAGCCGTGACTGAACATTTATTTATTTAGGTCAGTTAGTTGCACATAGGTTATTGCCGCCGGCTCGATTCGTCTACGGCAAAAAAGGGAGTCCCTTGCCCGTAGGCAATGCATCAATTATCGATGCAACGTTTCCGCGTTGAATTTCAGCCGATATTCTTTGTAGCAAGAACCATGCCATGCCCTTCTATCGCCGGTTGACGCAGCGACTCTGGATCCCAGCTCCGTCAGAAACAACGTATGCTAGCTATCATCCCCAAGCCATTATATAGTACTCAGGCGTACAGCGCTAAAATTAAACTATATAGGAGACTCTGCCTATATGGTTGCTGCTAAACAAGCAATATGGAGTACAATCCTTGAGTTAATAATATCTTCTCTCTTTCTCATTTGATTTATCAATATTTTCTAATAATGTCTGCAAATATTAGGAAAAATCTCGAATTAGATTGTATCGCTAACTGCGTGCGGTGACCGGCGGCACAGAAGCTACTACTTGTGAGTTACGATTACTTGTGTCTACTTGCGTTGGTAGCGAACAGTGCTGCATTTTTATATGGAACGTTTTAACAATGCATTCTAGTATTTGTGTCGAATGACGACCCCATTTACCAACTAAGTGCCTAAGCTTACCCTGAGTTCGGTGTTGTCGAGGGACATCAGGCCGAGGTTGAGACCGGAAAACAAGCCAGAGAGTACCAGCAGAACTGCAACTATAGAGGCCTGCACCCACACGGGAAGCAGACGGCCCACGGATCGGAACGAAAGCCATTCGGTTGAACCCTGATGAATCCATCTGCCATGGCCACACAGCATGGCGACACAGCAACACATGAAATTGAATCCGTATGTTGAGGTTAGTCGTAATCGGATTACTTTTGTGCTAGCTGTGTGCTCAGCAATTTGTCAGCGTGTGCTTCTTAAATGTTCTACGCTATTTTTCGCGGGCACACTGCAGCACTGTTGTCTATCTTTCTCTCGTTTTCGGCCTCAACAAACTACGCAAATGTAATCGTGTCATATTTGTACTAATTTGGCTAAGGTTTGCATACATGTGGAATTCAATCGTTTGCCAAATATGCTATACTGTTGCCATATAAGTCAACATAGCCGATTAACACACATATGTATATGCACAATATCACCGTTAGACGCTGGCGCACACGCAATGAAGGGGGAAGTGGGGTGGGGGGGTAGTCATCATCTGTCTCCGATGGATCCGATCGTATGACCACTTCGCACCGATCACTTACCCGGTGCTTTCTCCATCCGCTCTCGTGCTCTTTACGCACATGTAGATTCGGCTATTTCCCGTCGAGGCGGGAAACTGCGCATGAAGTGTGACGACATCGCTTGTTACCTGTACCGTCGGGAAGCTGAAGCTAATAACCTGCGCCAACGCCATGTCGGCACATGATACACCGCGCGCCGCTGAAACCCCCAAATCCAGGACGAAGCAAGCACACACACACACACCGAAGATTCCCAGTTAGTTGCGGCGCTTCTTACAACAACCAAACGGCAAACAAATATCCAGCGGAATGCCCAGTTTATAGATAATATATGATTTTTGTTGTTACTGTTATAATAATTATGATTATTGTATTGTTGCTATTATCACTACTATATTATTGTTGTTATTGCTACTGTTGTTGTTGCTGCTGCTGCTGCAGCTGCTGCTGCTGTACCTAGAATTAAAACATTTTAAAGGAGGTTGTTTTTAATTCGAGACTATCCTCCCTCCCCTACGGGCTTGGTACTTAACCTGAGGTATATCTTCAATGCACCGAGGGCCGGACATGTTAAGATATCTAGGGTTTCCCCAACAGTCCTTGTGGCAGCATGGCCGCTGACTCTCAGCGGTATGATTTAACATCTATTCTCAATGAGCATCGCTCAAAGAAAATTCGATCAACAACAGCAGGATCGAACCGGCGACACCCCGGTAGATGACAACCATGAATAGCGCACTAGTCCCCTAGAACACGCCGCCACTGCTGCTGTACCTGTTCCTGCTGTTATGGTTGTTGTTATAGTGGTTTTTGTTGTTGTTAGCTTATTCTTACTCAATAAGTATCAGTCTGTTGAAAAATCATTGGTGACAGCCAAAAGAGTATCAAAACGTGTTCTCCTTACTTCTCCTTACCTTGTATACTTTTCGATACATTGCTTACGAGCTAGGATTAAGCCATCACATCGATTGGAAACAAGCTTTTTTAGATAATAGCGTATTTGTCGTTCAGCATCGTAGACGTTCTTGGCGCGTACTTCGGTGCTTCTATCATAAGTGATAGTAGTAATAACAGCATCTGCACTTCACAATAAGTACACATCACAGCAGTATCAACACCACAATAAGGGCGAGGACAAAGTACAGAGTGCAGCAATATGTATTATGGTAAACTGTATTCAGAGTACAAGCTGAAACGATAAAACGCGTACTATTGAGCAAAATATTCTATTCGTAATCAACTTGGTTGCCTTGTTAGTGGATTCCGTGATTTCCAATTGAATACATGAAACACCAGAGTTGATTAACTTCGGGATAAAGAAATTACTTTAAACTAAAACATAAATAGAGCCGTATCTTTGATGCAATGAGATAAGCTATTACAAGAAACCAAATCTCGAAAAGTTAGCCGAGTCAGGTCCTCAGTCACCTCTAACTTAGGACTACTTCTATTTGGGTTAATGAGAAAAAAACTAGGAGAGGCGACCTTATACATTAAAAAACGTCCGTTCTCTACTTGTTGGGTCAAACAAAGGGGTGAGTTCTCTGGGCACCAAAGTAATCGGTTACATCATACATTATTTAAATTCATGAACTATACAAACAAATGGTAAAGATGATCAGTAGTATTACAGTGTTTCTTAGTTTATTAATTACTAATATTGCTAATACTGCTAGTGACCGGAGACGTGAGTGAAGGCGAGGGCTGTCGAATTCGTGAAGCTGCCGCCGAAGATCTGCAGCGTGATGAGCGTGTCAGCGGGCACCTCAGTTGTGCCTGTCTCGCCGTCGAGCCAAATTCGGCTAGACCCAAACACACGCATCCCGGTCACCTCAGGTGTATCGCCCATTTCCCTGCAGACAGATAGATACATAACAAGAAACGTGAGTTGCTTAATGATTTGCTTTGTAGAGACTCGCTCAGTACACCATACATAGTGTATATATATGTATATATTACAAGAAGCATGTTCTCGACATCTGCATATTAAACGTCGCGTTGGTGTTATAGCATAAGAGTCGCAGGGCGTCTCTACCAAACTGGATTAAAAACATGCCCGTTTTTTTTTAATAGAAGGCCAGTGACAAAACTGTATAATGCACACATTTTGGTCTGGATAGTGTAGGACTCTCAAACCCACTAAAAACCTAGTGATCTCCTAGTCTGCATGACCGGGATATTTGCAGTAAAATGCTAGTGCAATAAAACTCGCTCTCTAGCAACCTTAACCAGCTCACTTCCCTTGCTCATAAAAATGAGAAAACCTCATTTCCCTTTCTCATAAATTTCCTCAAGTCTCAAACCTCTTCTAAACTAGTTTTCCGGCAGTACTGTGGGGAGGCGCACATGTGACCGGTGTCTGCTGTTTTCAGTAAGGTGTATACAGCTTATCTTATGCGTGAATAATAGTGTCGAGAATAACGTGCACACATTATATTGTCATTCGACCGGGTATATTTCTATGTGTATTTAGGTATACATGCCAAACGAATAATAATTCAATGAATTAACCAATTTCTATTTGAAAGATTGCATGATAAAGAACACATTTCAGAAATGAGAGTTGTCGTCGTTTGAGAGGTCATGATGAAATGCCCTACAATATAAAGTAGTTTTACTACTGCCTCGAACCTTTTAAGTATCTGCGATACTGGTGTATAAAGCTACAAAAATGTCGTGTCCAAATTGGCGACCAAATCTCTGCCACTGCTATCGAAATTGGCAGACAAAAATGGCACAGAATGACCAACTGACTCTATACTCTATGCTAGTAAGCTTTGAACAATTTTTACAGGTTACGTATACGTTTTTGCAGTTCTTATAGTAGAGCATAGATATGTTTTTACTTGTTTGAACGTACCACCATTGTTTAGCTTTCGACGAAATGTCCACCTTTTTGTATACATTTGTTGAGATGGGAGTCAACAAACCTCTCAATCTCGTTTTTCGATTGTTTGCCAAATTATTTTTGCGTTTTCATAAATCGTAGCCTTTACACGCGCCACATTTTTCTCATTCATTGCTGTCTTGAGATGTTTATCACGAGGTTCCTCATGCAGATTAGAATGAAAACAAGTGTGTTCGAACAATCTATACACACTCAGAGATGGGGCTTTATTCCCAATGGTCGGTCGAATTTCTACGAAACACTCTAATGCACACTTAATCACCTGGTGGAAATTGTGCAAAGCAACTGTACGTAGCCCATTTTTGCTGTATGGCTCTTATGCCGCCGATGTGCTCGTATTCACTCAGTATTTTTCATTAATTTGGTATTTTTGTCATGCCATTGTCTGTAGGAAGTATCGACTCAATTTTTTTTCACCGACATCGACATGGATAGCGCTTTCGCCGCCAGTGGATTAGATTTCAGCGCGTAGTCCACTACGGGTGAAAAATGAAAACACTTCACGTACGTAGACAAAAAATAAATATTTGTCTCATAACTATGTGAGGTCCAGCGACAGAACAAGACGCGTATGCTGGTAGCACGTGTCGCAGTGAGAATATCCTTAGTCCTCGCCTTTTTTTTTCTCAATGAGCTTCTGCGTTGCAAAATACGTATATATATGCATATATATATATATATATATATATATATATATATATATATATATATATATATATATGTATATATATACATATATATATATATATATATATATATATATATATATATTTATTTATTTATTTATATATATATGCATATATGCATATATCTAGAGATCACGCTCCTACGCATTAGTGCTCGTGTCTACTCACACGTGACCTCGCACATCAAGCGCAAGCGTGCCCGTGTAAGCCAACAGCGAAAGGGGGTAGGTCGATTTCATCGAGACAATGAACTCGAGCTGACTGTGAGGATCACTCGCTCTCTATGATAAAACTCTCACTTGTGATGAAGAGAGGCACTAAATTGCTAAACCACAAGGGCCCTGGAACCACAGCGAAATTGGTGTGTGTGTGTCTGCGAGGATGATGACGAGAACAAGGGAACCGGCGTTGCCTACAGCTGTAACCTAAAGCTAGTGAGGCAGAATAAACGAGACATGTACTTGACAAGGCTTGTGACCTTGTGACATCAGCAACGATACCATGACGTGTTTAGTGATTATGATGGTGCGCCATTTTCTACTAAACAATCTAGATTGTTGGACATCGATGTGGAATTCCGTGTTGACATCCAAAATAATTTCAAAGTTGTCGAGACTTCAGGAAAAGATGTAACTTAAAGTACTGAGGAGAACTTGTTGGTCTCTTGTGCGTCAAGCCTTTATTTTTTCCTATCCGCTCTACCTTCCTTCCTCGGCGCACACTTTAAGACACTTGATTTCGAACCTAGAGAATACCGTCCACTTGGTGTAGGGCAGAGGTTGGACTATTTTTATACTTGTATTCGATAACATCTTTATCCCGTCCACCTAGACTGACTTATATCTTGCATACCAACAAAACCTTCATATGCGTAGGCAAATAAGAAATATACATGCCTGTATAGCATGCTACACTTTATAACAATTAACAAACCCCACACCTCGTACTAGATACTAACCAGAGAAGATTTTTAACCTGTGCAGATTCATATCGATTCAATGATCGTTGTGAATCTGCACAGGTTTCAATTAACATAACAGCAACAACAACACGAAAAACAAACATGTAGAATGCCCTGCACAATTGATTTAGCTGCACGTACGTAGAAATCACTTTAGATGTGTGGTATATCCCTTCCACTTCTCAGATGACTGATTCAACCGTTCTCAGAAGTGCGGCTTGGACGTACTCTCTAGAAAGCTTCGGTATAAGCGCTGCTACGTATGTTCCCCATACATACATGTATATATATATATATATAACACCAGCAACCGACAGAGGTTATTACACAAAGAAATGCAATGCGTTCTTTAAGACGCGAGCACCACTTACTCCTGCCAACTACGAAAACGGCGAGAGAAGGATGACAAATCAACATCCGACACACGCCGCCATTCCAAGTTTTCCGCAGCGTTCCGCACGGAAGTACGGCGATGCCTATGTGACATTCAGTAGAGAGCGCTTACGTATTTACGTACGCATATGTATATATACGCACGTTTACGTAAATACAGCACAGGCGTACATATATATATATATATATATATATGCACGTATACATATTTTTTCGCTCACAAGAGCGGGCAGACACGGGCGATAGCCTTTTCTGCAAAATTACCTGAATAGTTATATTTGTTTGAACTTATGTAATAATGGAAATTTCAGGCTCAATGAAGAGTTATTGAACTTAAATAAATTTGCCGTCCGGAGAAGACGGTCCCATAAAAAAAATATCAATACTGCACAGGCGTATGTATATGTATATATATATATATATATATATATACATGGAATCTAAGTAAAACCGTATTGTTGATTTACCGCCATTCGTCATATCGTCATGGCGTGATCACTACTACTATGATGACGATGATTGATCATTTAATAAAACGTAATCTAATTGAGGCAGTGTCAGAACCGGTGTGATTTCAGGTGGCGCTACAGCAGGAAGCTGCGTGCGCATTTTTTGGAAATTTTCCACCTCTGCGGAGGTGGACTGCTGCTGCTGCTGCTGCATGAGGCCAAGAACCAAGAAACACGCGCTGATGCTGCCTCGGCTGCTGTAGGCGCTCGCGGTCGCTACGCTGTAAATAAGTGAGACAAACACGACTCTCGGACGGGATCATGTTTACTCTCGTCGGCGATAATAGTTCGCCCCGCCATACATTCTCTAAAAAAAAAACAAAAAGGTGGTGGTCGTCGTCGTGACCCGAGATGCGCTCCGTCCCTCAACGCTCAATGAACGCTTCGTTATTATACACGACCAGCTACAGAGTCGCTTCCATCTCATCTCGCGCGACATGCTGGAATGTGCCGACCAACTCCCCTTGCGTCTTCCTCTCGCACCCCTTCTCTTCGATATATATATATATATATATATATATACACATATACATATATTTATATATATATATATATATATATATATATATATATATATATATATACACATATACATATATTTATATATATATATATATATTTATATATATATATATATATATATATATATATACATATTGGATGATTTGCTAAGATAATTGTTTTCACTTTTTGTCACCTTGATAATCCTACTTTTTGAAGAGCTTTAACAGTGGTGAATAATGGTGAATAGACTGCTCGGAGGCTGAGTTCCAAAGATAGAGACCACAACACGAAAGAAAAAGAATATTTTAGTCATTTTTCATTCTATAGCTTTTTTTTGTTTACCTAACCTACTGGATTAATGCGCCCTCGTGTATACGTGGGTCTATATACGAGGTTTCCTTGAAGCTCCATACATATATAGACGGGCTATATTACTACAGGATCCTCTAATTTCGGAAGGTGAGACAAAAATTATATTTGAGTTAAGTATGCACACAATACCCAACTAAATTTATATCTGTACACATATATGTTAAGAACCCGGCAAGACCAAAAAGCTGAGGCGGAGAGCCGGAATTGGTCGGTAATATATAACGCCAGGATGGACTTAACACAAAAAATACCCTGATCTAGAGAGATACTCTATAATTGTGAAAGCACATAACCTCTAATGGCACTAGCAAAGTCGTTAAACTAGCACCAACCACTAACCTGATTTTAGCTAATGCATTTTAACTATTAAGACTAAGACTTTCTTTAGTTATAGGAATGGAAATAAATAACATGACTAGCAAAAGACAGGGCTATTTCTTGTCGAAAAGTTAATGAGATACATAAATACACGTAGAGGGAACACGCGCAGAGATCAATCAAACACGTAGGCTGTTAACTAAACGTTGATGACTCAATACTGACCGATTACCGTCGGTTATTATAACAGGCTTCCTTTGGCTTTCTAAAAAAAGGTCGTCGATTTCTGCCCTCTCGTGTAGATCCGTGGAGTAGACAACAATACAAAAAAAGAACACGACCAGACGATGCAGAGATGAGTGCACACCAGTTAACCCAAAAAGCCTATTATTTGCCGCTCCAGTTCGCTGGTGGCTTTAACTTTTAGCGGGCATGTATTGTAGTAAATGGTGTTCGTCCTGTTTGGCGGCTGCATCATAGCAAACATGATCAACAATGCGAGCCGGTTAAAATAAGCGCCACGGGTACACATATATATATATATATATATAAGTGCTTACCGTCAAGGAGCAAGGGCGTATGAATTCGAGCCCGGCGGCAAATTGAAAAAGCTTCGTGGAAAATAGCACTCACTTGTAATGACATGCAGCGTACGCAATAAAGACACTGCAACGGCTGGTCAAATCATTACTACTACGACAAAGGTTTTACAGTATGAGAAACGGGCCGTGGCGATGGCAATGAAATACGACGAGAGCGTTGGCAACGGCGGTAACACTAAAAAAGGATAAAGCGCTTTGAGGCATCTTCAACAATCAGTCTAGCAACAGTGCAACCCATCATCCTGATTAGGCCCATAGGCGTGAGGCCTTATCGTTTCAGCTGCTGCAACCTCCGGATATGTATAAGAGAGATAGAAAGTTCTATCAAGCATACGTGTCATGACCAAGCTAGGTAGACCGTCTAAATAGTAACAGAAAAGGTTTCACAACGTGGGCTAATTTGATTTAATGAAGTAGCTATCGATTTGTCGGTTTCCGACCGGTGTTTCGCGCCAGACACCGGTGACGTTCTGATTCAACGAGCTGCTCTGTTTAGCTAATGCAATACACAACACAAAACGCTTTTTTATGACAAAATATATGTATGTATGTATAGGGTCGCTCTCTTCTCCTGAAAGCGCCTATCCTTTGTGACAAGTGCGAGGTCCTATGACGTTTTGCGAATATCCGCTTGTGGCACATCACGTCATAACTCCTGACGCAGTAGCATATGCAAAAACGGCATCGGCTACAAAAAAAAACATGGAAAAGCCTCCCCGAGGGCAAAAAGATCAATCGTCGTGGGCCCACCCACCTATTTTTGGGCATAACGATCACATCTATGAATAGTATAGTTTATTGAAAGCCTTTTTTTTAGAAGAAAACTTATCCGTGTGTGGTAGAGGCCTTTCTCGGATGACGTATGCACCAGACAAACAAAGAGCCTACAACAAACATATGAGTAGGCTAGCAAGTAAACAAGACCCTAAATTCCGTCCTCCACAACAAGGAAAACTTGACTTTGGGGAGACGTTGTTTATTTTTTTCTAAACGTTATATTTGATCGAAGCAAGGCATATATATATATATATATTAGAATTAAACATTTTTTAAGGAGGTTGTTTTTAATTCTAGACCAACATATATGCATACATATATGTATATAACGGCTTGTTTCGATCAAAAATAGCGTTTAGAAAAATAAAGAATGTGTTCTCAAAGTCAAGGTTTCCTCATTGTGGAGAAAGAATATTTCTTGTTCTGAATGAGCATCGCTTGAAGAAAATTCGATCAACAACAGGGATCGAACTGACGTCACTCCGGTAGACGACAACAATTACTAGCGCACTAGCCTCCCTGGAGTCTGAATTCTGGTCCTTACTTGGTTCGTCCACGTCTCCAATGGCTGGACACAGTTGCTAAAATGAACTGAAATCTCCTCTAAAATCAACGTCCAAACGCACGCAAAGACCCCAGACGAGCATCAGTGGCTGCATTGGGCTAACGAAGCGGCAGCAGTATTGGCCCGATCTCTAGCCTCAGTGCTTGGGCGAGACCTTGAACTTGACGCCGTCGTGTGGACGTAAGGATGTCTGCAGTGATTTCTGTTTACCGTCTGTGTGGCAAGCGTGCTTGTCAACTTCGCTCGCTTCTTTCGGACCAATTAATCCCTCGGCAATATCTGTTTGTACTCGAATACGAGTGAGCGAGGGGGTGCCTTCCTTGGTAGAGAAGGAGCGGGTACTTTAAAGAAAATCGGTTTGATTTGACTCGTTTGCCAGCAGTGTACATCTCACCGCGCTATGTCTAGACACATTTGGTGGCATGCTGATGTCTCCGTGTATTGCCACTTTACTCGTTTCGAGCGAATGAAACACAAGGACGAAAATGAAAACAAATTTCGTATTTCGTAACCAGCCAATATTCAGCCGTTTCTGTTACGTCGTTATCAGTTCGATTCACAACATTGCAACCCCTACAAGTTCTACCAAAGAAGAAATCCAAAATTAAACTTACAATATATATATATATATATATATATATATATATATATATATGATTTTTCGTCTAGCTTTAACGAAACATAAAAACAGACATTCCACTTTGATACACTCGTCCTACAACACATCTTGTATTGCCTGACGCTCCTTTGAAAGCGAGATGTAACTGACGTAGGAGTTACTCGCCTCTTTTCTCTGCTGTCTTCTCCACAGCACAAAATGTGACTCGCAGCTGATCGCGGGGAAAAGACCCGTGTTTTTTTCTAGTAAATGCCATATCCAGGTTGGGCTAGCTGCCATGAAGCCATTCGCTCGCTGCTGCGATACATCATTCTAGAGCGTTGAATGAATACCACTCCAATGCAGGAAGAAGCACACTCAGATGTGAACTCTAACCCCTTCTTCTCAGCGCTCGGACACACGCTATGCGCAGCGACAATGGGGGCCTAGACCGTCTGCAGTGAACATGAAACAATTTTACTCCACGAACATTACAAGATAGGTATGTCGTGTTGTAGCTGTATACTATCGTATTGTCTGGAAGCGAAACAGCTCCAAATGAAGTGCGCATATGTAGTGCATTTACTTGAAGTTGCTGAACGCCTACACTAGCGAAGGTTATCATAAAATAGTATGCCACGCATGTGCTTCTGCTAAGCAAGAGCCTTTCGGCTCTACTAATCGGCTTGTGACGAATATGCGACCTAGAAAGTATATATATATATATATATGTATATATTCAGGGCAAGCACTGGATCAATGACTGGCCGCTTAGAGGGTTAGCCGGCCCACACAACGGCATAGGCAGGCATCGGAAAAGTAGCAGTGGCCTGTGTAACTAAGTACGCCTTGACGGTCAAGGCGTTCGCGCGCCGATGCGAGCGCAATGCATACCCACCCACGCGTACAAATCAACACGACACCAACAACAATAACGACGTAACGGCATCGCTCTATGTCATATGGCTGATGCACGTACACAGGCATGGATAAGGCGAACGCGTTCGCACGTGTATGATAGGGCACTAGTGGATAACGCTCGTGGCGAAAGGAACCTGACGTTACGATGCGAAGCAGGTGGTGGCCGATCATAGTGCTGACCAACCGGTCATAGTGCTTGCTAAACACACGTTGAGCTGATGCTCCTTGCGCCCTCCTCTTCATCAACCTGCACCACCTGCATCATGGCAATGATCATTCGACCAATCAACCCGAGATGACGGACCTCTCTTGTCTTCGTGTTGTTTTCGTCGTTGTTGTTGTTTTCGTCGTTGTTGTTGTTAAGCTAGTCACTACTGGGGTCGCTACGAGGTGGTATCTGACCATAACGTTATGTGCCATATCGTTGTAAGCGCGATGTCCGCGTTGCAATCATTCTCGTCGCCCCAGCGCTGCGTATCGCGTCGTGTCGTTACGACAGCAACAGAAACAAGCATAACAACAGTGGTCGCCCTTAGCAGCACCAAAGCGCGGAGATTCGTTCGTTTAGTACGCACGAGAACACACCGTCTACGTTCTTTCTACGTATTCGTCTTACCTTCTAGTCTATCTACTCTACTGTTGTGATATGTGCGATATGATACTCTGTCCGCTCTCTATTTCTGTCTCTCTCTAACTCTAATCCACAGCCACCGCCCGGGCAGCAGCAGCAGCAACGACGAAAACTGCCTGCGTATAAATGACTACAAGACAAACAGTCTAGCGACGACGCCGACGGTCTATATTGGTCATCATCGTCACCATCTGAATTACAGCTAGGTAAAGGGCAACTTTCCGACAACAGCAAGCAGGCATGCTTAATTCTACACTCAGTCGAGAGATCGCGTTACCACAACCCAAATAGCTACTCACAACGCCGCTTCACGTGCTCACACAGCTGGCTAGAATGTCTAGGCATTACGACGAGCTTGTACAAAGCTGTAGGACACATCAGGCACCGACTTGCTTACGGTCTTCGGTCCGCTCTGTGAAGCCATACGAGGTTACCTGAAAAAATCTTCCTTGACTTTTGCTAGCCTGCCAAGCCTACTACACCTACAAAACAACGCATCACTCGTTGTTGTTCCGTGTAAACACCTTTTGGTTGTCCACCTGTCTTTGCCCTTCTCTGCTTTTTGCCAGTCGCCCCAGGATTTATCGTCAACACCGGTTCACTCTTCTAACGTTCGTCGGTTATTTCAGTAAGCCTATCAGCATTACAGTGACGGTGACTGCCTGCAATCGTTACTGTGACTAAAATTCTTGAATTAAATGCAGCTCTAGCCTAGCCAGTCCCTGTCTCGGTTTTCGATTCCCTTTCCTTTTAATTTAAATTAGAGCGAAATTTTGAAAACCTCTTTTTTTGGGGTCAAAAAGGGGCCTCACAAACGGCACCGTCATGTGATTTTCTATATTTCTGCTTCATCATTATTATCATCGTCATCATCATCTTCTTATTCTTGCTCCACTGTTTGTGTTTTCCTAGCATTATGTAATCTGCTCTCTATTGTATGATTTCATCTCTCGATTTATATTTATTTCATAAACCTATTAATTTCTTCTCTTTCTCTCACGTTTTTTGTAAACCTCGATGTTTATCTGAAAAATGGTGACAACAACTATAACAACACAGAAAATAACAACAATAACTAAAATATAACCGCAAGAAAAACAACAAAAAGCGAATAACATCATCAACAAATAGAATAACGTCAACAACCACAATAATGAAATGGAAATGAAGAGTAATGAAAACGGAGAGCATTGGAAAACATGCTTTCACGGTGAACCGGTTTATTTACGAATCGGTATTTTCGCGTGAGGGTGGATTATGATCTGTCTCTCTGACCCTCAGGGGTACCTCAAGGTGGCTGTGCATCTCCTTTGTTAGACGAAATGTTGTACTCTATATATATATATATATACCGTCAGATGCACCTTGATTATGCGTAAAATGCGTAAACTAAATTAGGACTATGTAGTTATTGGGGTCACATAACCTTATCAATATTCATTCGTTTATATAAATCTATTGTAGTTTAAGCTGCGGTACTGCTCTTCAGACTTTCAGATGTATTTGAGGAGATCTATAAACTCACTTGAAAGTGTACAGTCACTTGCAGTTAAAAGGAAGCTCCATTGAAGATGTTTCTTAAATAGTGAAAACGTTAATATATTAGAAATCGCAACTACTACTACTACTACTACTACTACTACTACAATCAAGCCAGAATGTGCGATTGTTCTTTCAGTTCCTAGAATCTAGCACACAAATGCATTAACGTTACCCAGACTCTGCGTCGAGCCTGGTGGCGTTGTGCATTTGCGTGCGTCTTGCGACCGGAGGAGACTTGGTTTGATCCCTGCCGTTGCACATTTGGGGCACATTTTGCACATTGTATTTATGGGGTCCGTCTTACGAAGCAACGCGATAGCAATTCCGTGGGCGTCAAATGTTGGCTAAGAGTCAGTCCCGAAAAAAAGTTAAGGACCAAATTGAAGGACCGCTAAGAAGTCGGTGCTCCGTCTACCCGAAGGCAGCTGCACGCACTGAACGCGTAAACAATATGTTTGCTTAGCGTATTTCAAATACGTGAGAAAGGTTTCTAACCTGTTTTCCTGTCAAATGTGTTTAATTGGCTTACTTCGTCTACCGTTTCGCGTACAAAAGAATCCCCTGTGTACAAATAAAGGCAATTGTTTTCTGCTCTATTTTTATATCAACAACATATATAGTATGTATAACATCGTATTCAGTCGAATATTTTATCATCACTTTTGCAGCCACTGCATAACTGCCGTCTGTAACATTACGAGTGATCCTGCCTGCTTAAGGTGCACATTTCTACTACTATTACTCAGGGCCTTACCTAGATACATGTCCGATTAATATTATTTTTAGTATTAATTTTAATATACCGGGGGTCTGCAAAAAGGCGACACTGTCAACCCGGCAATTCGATTCACGTGGTGCCGGAACAAATAAGAGTATACGATGTTTGTTACCCCCGAATAATGCGGCCCGGAATAGTCGTATTGAGAACAGTTTGCAAAGATCGAGATCCTTGACGGTCTATACATTAAATCGCTCATAATATAAACCCCGTCAGAAGCATGCGGTCGTAAATGGTGTATCTGGCGACCGGCCGCTAACCTTTCCGCCTCCGTTAACATGGAACTCTATGGGAATCAAGCATCGGGGGTAGAGGAAAACGACACACGGTAATCATATCACGAATCAAACCACCACCATCAATTTGGTGATCCCATTAAATGCACATTGTTTAGATGTGTTCGTTTTACGAGCATAATGACAAAGCTTTATTGCGTTGAACCTGAAGGATCAATAATGGAGCATCACAATCTCGATCGTTGCAAACTGTTCTCAGCACGACTATTCTTTGCGCACTAGCCATAGCGCTGGAGGCCTTTCAGACGAATACGCTGGTATATTTGCCAATTATATTTGCATATTGTACATGTCTCTTGGCTTACTGTCATCGCTTCATTTAACCGTCTGACTCTCCCCCTTTCTCCATCTCTCTATCTCTCTTATTCTCCGTGTATCTCGCTCGTTTGCTCGGTTCCCCACTTTTTTGTTTTGAGGTAATGCCTGGCAATTCCGAGTCAGAGAAGGTGAGAAGGGACATGAAATGAGTGGGTTTGTGAGTCCCACACTACTCGCCGCTAGTTCCCAGTAGCGCATGTACATTAAGCATACCCAAAAACTCACTTATCAAAACCCCCCACTAACAGGAAAGGTCTAAGATGTACGGGCCCGGGCTCGTCCAGGCAAAAGGTCCGTAATCGTCTGCAATGGGTCCTAGAGACGTGAAAAACATATCTCATGCTAAGGATGTCGGCCGCATGTTCCTCGTAATCGTGTCGACCATTAAAAGCAAGAAAAGCTACAAATGTACTTCAACGCATAAAACGCAACGTTTGGACATTTTTCATTATTATGACCCTCGCATTCCATCTCATTGCCGTTGCTACAACAGTGATAGCGAAGTAGCGGCTGCAGCAGTATTTTCGCGAAACGCAATAATATTTTTTGTTTCTTTGTTGTTTGTTTCCTACTGGCCATATATCCAGGTATGGTGGTGGTTTAACAGTGGAAAAGATGTTTACACCAATACTATGCTGGTAATAAAAAATCAAATACGGTACCACATTTCGTTTGATCGCTTTTCCCGTGCAACGTATCGGCGTGATTTTGAAAAATGGAGAAAAAAGAGTTTCAGAGTGGTTATCAAGCATTTTATTTCAAAGGTTGGAATGCGACCCAAGTGAAAACTGAGTTAGACGAGGTGTACGGTGGCTCTGCGCCATGTTTTGCCACTGTTTCCAACTGGATTAATGAGTTAAAAAGAGGTCGCAGGAGCACCGGGATGAACTACGTTCAAAACGCCCAAAAACGGCAACTGATTAGGAAAACGTGGAAAAGGTGCGGAAAATCGTTGCCGCAGATAAGCGAGTGAACATTAGGGAGATAGCGGAGGCCTTGGGGATCAGTTTGGGTAGTGTGCATTTCATCCTGCACGATAACTTGAAGATGAAAGAGCTCAGAGAAAAATGGCTGCCGCATTTGCTCAACCAAGGCCAGAAAAAACGCGCCTGTTTTCGCTTCACAGCGAAATTTGGCCAAGATGTCGAACAATCCGTCGGATTTTTGGCGCAGATTCATGACCGTCGATGAAAGCTGGGTCCATCACTACACTCCCGAGACCCAAGAAGCATCTTGCCAATGGTGTGCACCTGATGAAGGACCTCCGAAGAGGGTGCGGACAACGGCATTGACCGGAAAGGTGATGGCTACAGTTTTTTAAGACCAACGTAGAATAATGCTGTCGACTACCTTGAGAGCGGTAAAACGATCACAGGAGAATATTAGGCAAGACTGTTAGACTGCCTTTAGCAAGAACTCATCGTGAAACGGCCCGCTTTGCAGAAGAAGGTTGTCCTGTTTCACCAGGACAATGCTCCTGCACACAAGTCCCGGCAAGCATCGGCAAAACTGGCCCAACTGAGGTTCGAACTTATTGAACAACCTTCCTATTCTCCAGACCTGGCCCCCTCTGATTATTTCCTCTTCGGACATTTGAAGAATAGTCTCGGTGGAAAGCGTTTTTCCAGCAATGAAGAGGTTAAGGTTGCTGTCAATGCCATTTTTCCCGATCGTCAAGGAATAAGTTTTACAAGTGGAAGGAGGCATTTCATCTGGACAAGGACTGCAAGAGGACAACAAAGGAGTTCGATTTTACGCAAGCAGGGTAATAGCGTCTACGCAAAAAGAACAAGGTCAGAAGCACAAATTACAATTAGCAAAATCCGTATCTAAATCTCGATATAAATGATTATAAAATGTCGGGTGGATCGAAAATCCCAAAATGCAAATTTCACCAAAGTATTTTCGCTATCTTCAAAATAGCTCTCCGCCCACTGCAATATACTTATGTTACTCTTCTTCCCCGCCCTTCGAAAGCATCTTTCGAAGTCAAGTTGAGTTCGTCTTTTTATCCTTTGTAGTCTCTAAACGTTGTCCCTTCACATGTTTTATCCGTGAAGACAGGATAAGTCGCACGGAGCCAAGTCCGGCGACTAGGGGGTTGCAGAAAAATCGAAATACTTTTTTTTTATCAAGTTATCGCATGCGTAAGTAAGTGCGTTGTCGTGATAGAAGACCAGCACCACTGGGAGAATGGGTTTTGGTCTCGATGTGGTAACGATACACCCATCACTCGAATTTCTGTTATCTCCTTTAATTCGGACATTTCCCGACGGACGTTCTTTTGCTGGCAATTCAACCTTGTTGCAACGAAATTCGCTCCCAATCCTCTGACGCACAAAATAACGCTCATATAATTACATAAAATATATCCTATTCTTCATCTATCTCCCTGATAGTAATTCGGCTATTGCTAAAAACGATATCTTACACTTATACAACGTTTTCTTCTGTTATTGACGTCGCAGGCCTAACGACGTATAAACAGTGTTTCGGGACACTGCTTGATCTCAACAAGCATTTCGTGACACTTCCACAATTTCAGAAGCTATGAATTGGTTTTTAACACAGAACTTGACGCAGATTCGCTGCTCCTTCATTTTCGGCTCCTTAAAACAAGCCAAACCTCTTTAACTCTTTGAACCAAGTTTAAGCAATAAACGCCACCAGCGATTGACGAAATTTGGGCAGTGTGTAACTGACGAATGACGCTTATAGGCAAAATCGACCGGAAGACCTTGGCGGTGTCGTCCTGGCAGCAAAATTCAAAGTACTAGTAGAATCCGCCCTCGTATACATTTTCTACTTAAACATCATGTGTATGCCAGCAAACGTGAATATATAGAAAGCATATCTTCGCTGCTACACTAATTATGCTAATTCATGTAGAATAAATTCCGCTAGAGAGGCAAGACGTTAGGTAGGTGGAAAGCACGAGAAGTTTTATCGTGTCGACGTGCGGTGCAACGTTTCACAGCCAAAAGCCGTGAGTGTGCCTAGGCATGTCCTGGCTGCGCGACGAAAACTTTGCTACCGATACACCCATGAACAAATTGTGGTCACGTCCGCTTTGGGACCAAAGCATACCAACCAGCCTGAAACAGTCCTAGAATACAACCCATAGAGGTTGTACTGCTCGTCGGCACAATTAAATTTCCCTCTACCCTTCCGCACAAGAGCATCAAATAATGACTGCTTCTCGAAACTGCCATAGGCGACCCTTGCTTAACCGGTGTACTACGAAAGCAATCGCGCTTTACAAACAAACATGCGTGCAGAAATAAACACAACAACTGTTTGACGAAGTAGATACTTGCTTGCAACCGACTTCGAACGGAACTTTGGCCAGCGTCCTCGTTTATAACACGTCTGGTACCCCACACAATCGAGAGGAACTAATTAAGAGGGGAAATTACAGCCACTCCACGGTTGGCGTGGCGTGGTAGCCGATTAGCTTCAAAGCTCGATTAGCCTAATTTCTACATTTGAAATTCGTAGTCAGCAACGGGCAAATATTTTTTGGCAGGCAATCGCCTGCTTCAACAATGACAACTACCTCTTGTGTGGTGCATCGGATTGTTTAACAATTCTACTCCACCCGAAGGTGTCGGTAGGAAAGTGGTTAGTGAAGTACCCCCGCTGTCCTATGCGATACGTTCCAGCGATCGTATGCACGAAACCGAAACAACGTTAAACAAAAGTAGTATATGTCTGCCTATGTTGGCGTCAATGGACAATTCAGGCGGCACAATGCAGTCTCTCACCTTCTACACTCTTTATAATGAGAAAACATAAAATGATATATTTTCGTGTCAACTCAATGGAGTCGCGGAAGATAACAAACAACAGGTGACGTATTGTGAACGGACCAAAAGACAACTACATGCTAAATGCGTCAAATTTCAAATCTGACCTTCGTCGGACTATTGATAATTTTTAAAAATTGAAGCAACTCCAATCTGAAGATTGTCATCAGTGTGTGCCGTCCTGCAACCTCTTTAAATAGTAAAATTATAACTATCTTTAAAACATAAGCGGCCGAAACACGCACATCACATTTGTAGTATTTACGACAGCCTAACAGCGCTTACTCTGTTTCAGGTAGATTAAGCCGAGTTTTTTTTGTTAGAATTTGGACCGCTCATACGCTTGACAGTTTAGCAGAAGATTGACACATCATCCGCTTGACAGTTTAGCAGAAAGTTGACTTGTCTACACTGAGAGAAAACGGCAACATGGTGACGCTAATGACTACACATGTGTTACTTAAATAGTTGGGTTAGGGGCAGCCATGACAGCCGTCATCTTCATTCATGATGAATGAAGTGTCAACAGCTTCGTTGACGAGCTTATTATGGACACTTGCAATGGCAAGAAGAAGCCTTCCTCTAGGCTCTAGTTTAGAATCTTTTTTCTCACGTGTTCGAGTAGCGCTTCAGATACGATCAGCTTTCCGTTCACCTACCTGTCAATGTACTTGAATCTCAGATTAGATCCGAGATGCGCTAACGTCGTGTTAGAACCGCCGCTGTCCGCTTCGCTTCCGACGCACAGGTAGAGAATCATATCACGATGCAAGGCTCTCCGGACCTTGACTGTGTTGCCAGAAGCCCTTGTATCTGCAACAGAGATAGATAGAGATTTTTCTCAAACACTGTATCGAACATGCCCAAGCAAGCAGACAGGCTTGATTACAAACGCAAACTAAACCTGAAATCCAGTCTGCCACACTATTCTGCTTCACTCACTCGTCCGTAGACGACTCAAGGCGACGTAAAAAAATCCTACAAAATACATTTATTTTTATTCAGTAGAAACACACGGGCTGGCAGTAGCAGTGCGGGGTTAAACGTCTTCCATTATAGCGTGGTCACTGTCACTGCCAAATGACAACGATGAAGTTTTGGTTGCCAAACTGGGCAACGATCTTACCAAGAAGGATATGGTTGTTATTTGTCAACCTAATGTCCATATTAGTTACTGTTCCATGTTGGTATGTGCGCGTTAATATTCCCTCCTAAAATTTAACACTGAAAAGCACACCAGCTTTCTGCATATTTAGAACTACCCAGCTAAAACCGTGCATTTTTAAACTTTAATAAATGTCAACACATACAAGTCCTACGTATTAGTAAGTGACCTATAAGAGAATGTGCAGTTCAAATCTGCCTACCTCAAGCTTTTTTTTTATAGATACACTCTACCAACGCATATCTGAGCAAGGATCCGACGCATAAAGATCCGTGGTACGCGTTTGATAATCCGTACCAGCCTTCCATCTCTTTTGTAAACAAAAAAAGAAAGCTGCATGGGCATTTTGCTTCCTACGCAAAAAAAACAATTCTTTAGTAACACGTTGGCTAACCATAGGTGATTACCAATTTGGCTGAGAAGTTGTTGATTTAAATCATGGCCGTCATATAATGCTTTGCCATTTCCGTGAGGGACGTCAAGATTGCACTTGTAAAACCATTGCAATTTGCGGCCCTCAAATAAACGCGCAAAACATTAACGAAAAAAAAACTTTACGATAACGACACCAACCGGTAGAGTTAACCTTCAGTGGGAAATAGCACGACTTTGCTAACCGCAGGAAATTCAGTAAATTGTCGTTGTGCCATGCAAAAATATTATGATGCGTTTTAAAGCCAATCTTCATACAGGCAAAGCATAAACTCGACTCTCACGCGAACGAGAGTCTGCCAGCATTCGATATGTACGAAGTGAACAATGTTTATCCTTCCGAAACGGAGAAAGGTGCTTTACCAGCACTTAAGATAGATCGTGTACAACAACGTGATACGGGGCAACTACAGCCATTGGCAAACTGTTGCTAATGATTAGCGGTTCCTAAAACGTGAGCAGGTGCGTCTGTTAGAAGGATATCTATAGAATTACTTCTTACGAACGGCTTCCGGTACTCCAAAATGCTCAAAAGCGTTAAAACAGGCCAAAAGCAGAGGTCTGACCATTTGGCAGGGACACCTCTATCTACGCACATCTGTTAACACCTGCTAAGATAAAGATTAATGTTTGCTGCTCAGTTTGCATAGATTGGAGTTGTTTGCGAATAAATATGCTCCATTTTTATACGAGATCCGTTAAGTTAAGGGGTCTATCCAAATGGTACTTAGAAAATTGAATAGAATCGTTACGTAACGAACGAATAAGTAGTGAACTTAGAAAGTTGTTAAATTAATCCTGAGTAATTAATTTCAAATACATATAGGGCATTTGGTGAGATCATCTTCATCATGATGAGATCATTCTTAACCTAAAGCTAAGGTGGTCTAACGACATAACACATCGAAAATTAAAACTTGTCTGTGGCGTATGCAGACGTGCTCAAACTTTTTAGCGATTTATTCTTCTTCTAAACGTAGTCACTTAGTCGTATATAGTTTTTACCTGAAGAACTGTTCCGTTGTGAAGTATACGGGTCTGGTGCAAAGTGATGGTCCTTTTGAGTGCGCAAATATCGCCTGGAGATCCTGGGTCTTGCGTAAACACGACGTGCCCAATCTAAAACGTGAGACGAACACAAACAGTATATCAGTTAGTCAGTAATTCACACTGGTCATGGTATGAGTAAGCAAGAAAAAAACATTATTTTTGACATATTGGCGGTTTTGGGCCTCTGAATAGGATCTGCGTTCATCAGGTTCAGTAGGGAGTTAAGTTCACTAGTATATTAGTATGCTTCATGAGGGTGACCTCATTCCCCAACCCCTGAACTACCTGTAACAGATAGAGAAAACTTTATAGTGTACAGTAAAAGTTGCCTGCCAGATTTGACGGTACAGCGCCTCTTCCTCTCATGTTTGCCTTAGGCCCAAAACCCATAACTATTAAGCGACAAATATACGTTTTTTTGCACATATCCAATTGCATATATAAATATATATATATGCAAAAAATAAAGATTATCATTTAATATAGTCCCGCTAAACGGCATTGTCAGGAAATTAAATATCTGTATACTGGAAATTCTCTACACCCCAAAGCATTGTCATTTTATCACATATTTTTACGGACGCTATGAAGGCTAGCGAAAATCTGACGTACCAAGCGATCCAAAACCAGATGTCAGCGTTTTGAGATTGCCCGTTATAATACAGTGATATCACGCGTATCTGCTGTTTCAAAATTGCCGATAACGGTTTGTGGAGAGGGCTGTTTTATTGAGTTTCAAATGCGTTGCTCACACCAATGTTATAACAATACGTGCACGGCAGGCTTTCCGTCAAAATCCAATAACGTGACATTGAATCAATTGACGTAGAACGCTTAAAATGCATTTAAGTAAACTCACAAATGAGCGTTGACAAACAAACAAACTCTGAAAAGGTTGTATATGCATAACACTTACGTGTTGCAATTGTAAACGTATTGTAATAATGCGATAACATATAATAATAAATGTATGTAATTATTGTAATATCTTTATATTACATAATTTTGTTTGAAATTCTCAGTGGTTTCTCAGTGCTAGGCAGAACGTTGAGCTAGCATAGCCAGGATCAAGTAATACATCTCTCGCTACTAGATCTATAGACCGTCTCCGAGTTGCTTGCACAAAGAAGAAGTCCCTAACATCTACCCTGCATCCATCGTAGTCAAACTCATGACACATAAATCGCGTTTATTTGAGATTCGGTCAGCATCACTGGATTATGTGAGACAATGCGGCCTTAGTCACTAAAAGATGCGTTCTTCCACCCAGCGCAGGTGGCCCTTGGGACTTGCTGAGCTTATTACGTCGAATTTTTTTTCGCGCGGGATCTTTACTGTTGACCGGATTATCTACATCTCTTTCTTGCACCTCATGAATGCCGAAACGCACAAATATTGAAGTCACTTTTGACTCCAGCAATCAACATATATATATATATATATATATATATATATATGTATATATATATACTCATAAGGCATACACAGACACAGTGTAAAAGATGATATGACTGACTATTGCCCAGTGTTCACAGTATTCTCAGCCAGCAATGTTGTAATGAATGACTAAAAACCTGCGCTGTTATACGTCGTCTCAGAAATACTAGTTGTTATGGACGTAGCCGGGGTCCCGGAGTACGACCGGAGGTGTAGGAAACGGCAAAAACCAAAGTTGTGACAAGCAAAGTTTCGCCCTTAGCCCCGCTGCCCTACCGGCCGATGGAACGCAAAACGAACTCTGAACCTTAATAGCCTTGATTATGTGGCTTTTTGCTAGCAGGGTCAAACTCCTTCGATCGCTGCAGCAGCTAGTGCCGTTATTATAAGGTTCATTCACAGCTACGATCACCACCTCAACTACTATTACCACACTACATCATCGGACCACCACCAATCGACTGTGAGAACAGTTGTTGTTTGTTGTTCCCTGTTCTGTCGTGTTGTCGAGCGCGGGAACGTATCGCCACGACTCGGCTTGATTGCCGAGACGCGCATGACTCGAGGCTGGTCCGACTCTCCAGTCTCGAGTCATGCGCGCCTGCATTCCAAACGAGCCTATCCATATCGTTCCGTTCCCCGCTGCAAAACGCGTTCACGTCAGTACTCAGTTTAGTGTCGAGAGTCGACGACAAGAAACTCAGACGAGATCGGACAAGGCACGCAGAAAGCTTCAAGTCGTGCTTCCTGCCAATTTCCTCATATTTTCTATTTACCTATGCTTAGAGTAGTACCTATTTCAAATACAGGTAAATTTACCCTTGCCAACAGCCATGGGTACTGGGTCGAAAAAATTTCGAATCGAAAAAGATCAGCTATTGTTTTCGGTGTTTGCACAGAATAGACCCCTATAAATGAGATTTTAAAGTTTTTCTGTTTTCCGAAAATGACCCGTACAGCAGCTACGTTCAGAGTAACCATACACAATTAGCAACTACACTAGCAGTGACCACTAAGGCCAAGGCAAAAATGCCTTCCGCACACATACAGAAAATGCCTGACCTGACGAAACCTCGGACTTCTTCGCCTCACCTCGTTTATGACACAACCTAATTCATTCACAACATTTCACCGCCAGCCCTAGAATCTTTCTTTAGATGATCCGGCCAGAGCATTTTATGGCAGGCGAACTCTTAGGGAAAAATCGTTTGTTTCAGAAACTGGCTGCATTTTGTGTCGGCGAAGGTCGACAACGATCTGGCTCATCGGAATTATAGTTTGCCTTGCGCAACGACAACAGTGCTAGCGACGTTACGTAATGCCAACAACAACAATCATAGGAACAACGACAGCAAGAACAATGGGTCACTACCACAGCCGTTCCATATTCTGAGCATTTCGCCTGGCAGTCGTTGAATGATCGGTAACTCAGACTGAAGAACGAACGACCACCATCTCGTCAGGTCGTCAACCCACTAAAACACTCTTTTTTTTGTTTTCTTATGATTTCAAATTCAAATGAAATAAAAGCAGACAAAGTAGAACACATAAAATAAAACAAAAATGTGAAACACAGATATCATAATGAAGTGATGGTGCGTTGCCATACATGCCACATTAACATACACATATATATATATATATATATATATATATATATATATCGGCGTCCGTTCGGGGCACGCTGCTGAAGTGGTCCCAACCCACTCTATACGAGATAGAGTAATATCCCCAGTGCACACGTTCTCAGGAGACAATTGTAGCTCCATCAGTATTCTTAATAAATAGAACCTCTACATATATATATATATATATATATATACAGGGTGTTCCTATTTGTGTGTCCAAAACGCTAGGGTATGGTCAAACTCGGCGAGAAAATCTTTTTTGCCAATGGGTGGAAGCCGGAAAAACGTTTTGTTTAGGAGTGAGGATGAAATTTATAAAAGCAGTTATTCAGCCTTTTTTCTTCTACATAGTTGTGCAAAATCTACGTTTGCGGGAGAACCAGTCAACGCACAAAGGAACCGATCATACCGGCGTGTTTGGCGGTTCTGCACAATTCTGCACAATAAAGTATACATTACTAGCTTGCGTAGCAAAAAGCGAATAGCCAGATTAAGGAAAGTCATAAAAAGTCAAAATGTTACGTTAACGCTTTTTTGTGCAACATCGTAATTTTTTCCATTACGACCGAAAATGTACGTTCAAAAGACTACTCTCAGGCAATAGCAAATTTAATGCCCACTACATTCGTACCAAAGTGATGGTGCTGCGTTACGTAGTTGCCAAGTAACTAAGCTTTTTCGATAGCCATATCGAAAGCGAAGGCATGCATATTTCCATAGGGCGTATAGAAAGTTAGGTACATATTTTGAGGTTTGGTAGAACTCAACAAGAGAATAAATTTTCCTAGTGGAAGGAGGGGGCGGAAACGTCTTGGCAAATTTTTACGGTTCTGAACGTGAAAACTTGCACGTAAAACATAACAACTATGCCTGTCGAAAAAGCTTAGTGACTTGACAACTACGTAACGCAGCACCATCACCTTGATACGAAAATGATGGTCATTAAATCTGCTATTGCCTGAGAGTAGTCTTTTGGACGTGCATTTTTGGTCGTAATGGAAAAAAATACGATGTTGCACAAAAAAGCGTTAACGTAACATTTCGACTTTTTATGACTTTCCTTAATCTGGCTATTCGCTCTTTGCTACGCAAGCTAGTAATGTATACTTTATTGTGCAGAATTTTCCGCCAAACACGCCGGTATGATCGGTTCCTTTGTGGTTCTCCCGCAAACGTAGATTTTGCACAACTATGTAGAAGAAAAAAGGCTTTTATAAATTTCATCCTCACTCCTAAACAAAACGTTTTCCCGGCTTCCACCCATTGGCAAAAATGATTTTCTCACCGAGTTTGACCATACCCTAGCGTTTTGGACACACAAATAGGAACACCCTGTATATATATATATATATATATATATATATATTTATATATATATATATATATATATATATATATATATATATATATATATATATATATATATATATATATATATATATATATATAGAGAGAGAGAGATATCCGGCCTGGTGATATATATATATATATATATATATATAAAGGGAAACATGAGGTGACCATTAGATGCATACCGCAACCAGCCTGCTGATTTTCGGCGTCTTGAACGAACAAGGAACGCTCGAAATTCACGCGAAGCGAGGATTTTTGAGAGAGAAAGAGACGCTTGCATTCTGCCAGACGCAATCTATATTGCCAGCATTACTCTGTCGATTTCTAGGCTAGGATTTACGCAATAAGATTATATTACGTCCCATATATCTTACAAATTATTAGCAATTGCTAGTTTTTATTATATAAGTAGACGTGTGCCTGTACTGTTAGCCGTCAATATTGACTTGGAATATTTCTTGCAGCCACCTCCTTGCAAACATGGGCTGGATCTACACTAATCCACGACAATCATGTCCGACACCTTACGGGACATGTTTGCGGCTCGATACTTTCGGTAGTTTGTCTGCCACTCAAATTGCGTGTATATAATATAATTTGAACTTCAACCACCCTTTGCAAATATTGCAATAATTGCAAAGGAAATTGAAAAAGCACAAAGGATTGACCATGACAGAACCACTCGAACAAAGGACAAATAAACAAATATACTCATACGTCCACACCACACACAGAAACACTAATAGAACAGCAAGTAATCGTATGCACATATACAACGCCGACATCCGTAGCAGCCTTTGACTCTCAAAAGTCGTGGCTCATTTAACGTCCCACGGCATTACCACTTTCGTGAAGTGGTTGCAACAACAACAACAACAACAATAACAACAACAACAACAATAACAACAACAATAACAACAACAATAACCACGGCAGCAACAACAACAGCAGCACCGACAAGTGCGTTCGTGTAAGACTGCATGCGGCCAAGGCACAGTTCGAAGTCCAATTCCATCTAACGCCTGTGGTAGCTGGTATTCACAACACGCGATTATCGCCTTTCTAGCTCACCCTTATCTCCCACTCTCTTCCTTTCCCTCTACCTCTGCCTTCGCAATGGGAACGTACACCTTTGAGGTTGTTCAAGGTTAGCAAAAGTGTAGCATCCACAATCAAATACGGCACTCTTCGGCAGGTCGAAGCTGCATTAAGTCTATCTATCCGTTCATCTACATATAATTATGCTTTCAGTGGTGGAGCTGGTAACGGCGACGCGGGGGGGGGGGGTCGTTGGCCTTTTTTTGTGGGAGGTTTTGGGGACTGCATAAAGCTCATGCGTAGCTGGCAGCTCTCCGCAACTAGAATGGTACTCACCAACCCACTAAAGACGTATTCGTTCTCAACCCCCCAAACTCGAAATTGCGTGGCAGTTCTTCGACATCGTCGAGGAGAAGTCTCACCTCTCTAGCGCCTTTCCTTTAGTTCTCCTGCCCGAGTAGGTGCGTCGAGACCGCGCTGAACGCCTAGCTCCCCTTTCCCCGCCCTTCTTCTCTCGGTTTCTCATCTCGACTTGCTCCGCCATATATATATATATATATATATATATATATAGGGCATTAGAGCTCGTCTTTTTATGTATACTGTATGCGGTTGGCCTTGGGAGTGTCTTCATGAAGAAAACCCCCACGCGTTTTACGCAGACGATTTAGTTATTATGGAAAAATCGAGACAGCATTTCCAATTGCATTTGAATAAGACTGCATGATGGTGTTGCAGAGGAGGAACTTAATGCTCAAACTGCCTATAATAAAAAGATAAATGGACACGCAATTGGTTAACAACTTCAGATACTTAGGAGTAATACCGACGCCCACGCTATGTTTTACTAGGCATATTGAAGAAAAGAGAGTGAAGACGGTTTTCTTAATCATGGTATTTTAGTAAATATATCTAAGCTCAAGCTAAGTCCGTTTTGCAGTAACGTACTGCCTCAAACCCATATCCCCCACGCTAACCTCATAAATCTCGACTTAAATTAATTCTCAATGTAATAGAAATAAACAAATTACATGACGCCTATATTCTAGATAAAATAACGCTAGCCGCAGCGTCTAATTGTATCTTATGGGAAAACATTTAATCTCCCTGCACAGAGGCAAGTGCGATATTGCCGAATACGACATCCCTCTAAAAAAAACTCTACTAGCATACAATTTCGACGCCACAAATTATTCCGTGGCCTAAAAGTAACGTCCAAGTGTAAGGGTATTTAAGGTGGTTGCGTGGAGTATGAATGTCAATGGCCGCTACATATATATATACAGGGTCATTCAGGGAGTATTGTACTTCTTTCGAGGTTTGATAGAGCTCGGCAAGAAAATAATTTTTCCCTATGGAGGGAGGACGCGGAAACGTCTTGTTTATTAGAGAGAGTGAAGTTTATAAAAGTAGTTCTCCAGCTTTTTTTCTCCTACATAGTTGTGCGAAATCTACGTTTGCGAGAGAACCAACGCAGAGTCAACGCATGAAGGAACCGATTACACAAAAGAGAAAGAAGACACTTCACTAGCTTGCGTAGCAAAAAGCGAATGCACAGGTTGTAGAAAGTCATAAAAAGTCGATATTTTACGTTAACGCTTGTTCATGAAAAATCGTAAAATTTTTCCATTGCGACCAAAAATGTACGCCCAAAAGACCACTCACGCAATAGCAAATTTAATGCCCATCATTTTCGTACCAAGGTGATGGTGCTGCGTTACGTAGTTGTCATGTAACTAAGCGTTTTCGACAGTCATAGTTGTTATGTTTTACGTGCAAGTTTTCACGTTCAGAACCGTAAAAATTTGCCGAGACGTTTCCGCTCCCTACTTCCACTAGGAAAAATTATTCTCTTGCTGAGTTCTACCAAACCTCAAACTATGTACCTAACTTTCTCATACGCCCTATGCAAATATGCGTCTTCGCTTTCGATATGGCTATCGAAAAAGCTTAGTGGCTTGACAACTACGTAACGCAGCATCATCACTTTGGTACCGAAGTGGTGGGCATTAAATTTGCTATTGCGTGAGAGTGGTCTTTTGGACATACATTTTTGGTCGTAATGGAAACATTTTACGATTTTTCACGAAAAAGCGTTAACGTACGACATAACAGCATATCGACCTTTTATGACTTTCCTCAACCTGTGTATTCGCGTTTTGCTACCCAAGCTAGTGAAGTGTCTTCCGTTGTGCAGAATTTTCCTCCGAACACGCCGGTGTAATCGGCGTGTTCGGCGAGCTCTATCAAACCTCGAAAGAAGTACAATACTCCCTGAATGACCCTGTATATATATGTATATACAGGTAGTTCAATAAGTTCTTAGAATGAAAACCAAGAATTTTCCAAATCATGTTTTTAAATTTATCTTATTCGATATACTCCCCGAGATGCTCAATACACTTTTCCCACCAAGATTTCAGAGCTTTTATACCTCTTAAGTAGAATTCCGCGTCTTTAGACTGAAAATAGGCATTGACAGCAGCCTTAACCTCTTCATTGCTGGAAAAACGCTTTCCACCGAGACTATTCTTCAAATGTCCGAAGAGGAAATAATCAGAGGGGGCCAGGTCTGGAGAATAGGAAGGTTGTTCAATAAGTTCGAACCTCAGTTGGGCCAGTTTTGCCGATGCTTGCCGGGACTTGTGTGCAGAAGCATTGCCCTGGTGAAACGGGACAACCTTCTTCTGCAAAGCGGGCCGTTTCACGATGAGTTCTTGCTTCAGGCAGTCCAACAGTCTTGCATAATATTCTCCAGTAATCGTTTTACCGCTCTCAAGGTAGTCGACCAGAATTATTCCACGTTGGTCTTAAAAAACTGTAGCCATCACCTTTCCGGTCAATGCCGTTGTCCGCACCCTCTTCGGAGGTCCTTCATCAGGTGCACACCATTGGCAAGATGCTTCTTGGGTCTCGGGAGTGTAGTGATGGACCCAGCTTTCATCGACGGTCATGAATCTGCGCCAAAAATCCGACGGATTGTTCGACATCTTGGCCAAATTTCGCTGTGAAGCGAAAACAGGCGCGTTTTTTTTGGTCTTGGTTGAGCAAATGCGGCAGCCATTTTTCTCTGAGCTCTTTCATCTTCAAGTTTTCGTGCAGGATGAAATGCACACTATCCAAACTGATCCCCAAGGCCTCCGCTATCTCCCTAATGTTCACTCGCTTATCTGCGGCAACGATTTTCCGCACCATTTCCACGTTTTCCTAATCAGTTGCCGTTTTTGGGCGTTTTGAACGTAGTTCATCCCGGTGCTCCTGCGACCTCTTTTTGACTCATTAATCCAGTTGGAAACAGTGGCAAAACATGGCGCAGAGTCACCGTACACCTCGTCTAACTCAGTTTTCACTTGGGTCGCATTCCAACCTTTGAAATAAAATGCTTGATAACCACTCGAAACTATTTTTTCTCCATTTTTCAAAATCACGCCGATACGTTGCACGGGAAAAGCGATCAAACGAAATCGCAACGGCCAATCACCATAATATTTTGACTGCTGGCAGTCGAAAAGTTGCAGTTCCTAATAGCGGTGGAAGCGCGCCAAAATTCGAATTCTAAAAAGCTCATTCTAAGAACTTATTGAACTACCTGTATATATATATCCCTTCAGCACCCCTCGACATTACACAATGGTAGTATAACGCTAGAAAGACTTTTTCTGCACGTATACGTTACACTGACTCGGGCTAGCGTTCAGCACCGCCCACAAACTATAACACATCGAACCACGACTTCGTTTGGCACTTTTGCTTAAAGGAGCTAGAGGTGTTGCCAAACTCGATTCTGCGCCTGTTCTTCGCACCTGTTAGATGTGTTTCTAAATCACTGACAACAGGACATTAACATCATACCGGTTTTACCGACCAACCTATGTTGCTCATGGCCGCGGTGCGTTTGCCGAATACACGATACGATACGACGATATACTCGTGCATGACAGCTATAGGCGGATATATGCTCGTATGTAGGCGGTCAATTATAGGACGGTTGCTGCCAGCGTTCAAACTAGGAACCTAGTGGCTAGTCTCTCGTACCCGCGAAGACCAGAGTCGTTCGACTGCACAGACCTAGATGCTATGCGGTGCGTTGCGAATACATTCCGTGTTACGGACTTTCTTCATTCACGCTTGATGTTGCCTAGCTTGCTTTATACATACAGGCGCGTGTGGGGCGTGCCAGTAGATGCCATCCTGCCGCCTCGCAGACTTGCGGACCAATAGCCTGACTCATCTCATGTTTAAGTTGTGGTGGTAATGTTGTTGATACAACGCCAACAATATGAGCAATAGGTAAACGACCAAAAGTTCCACATGCAACCACAACAATGGCAGTATCGCAGTATTGACAAGAAAGACGTGGAAAAGTCTGCGAGGCGCACTGAACTGAGGCGCGTGATAGCGGTAAAACATGCAAAAAGCGTATGCCAAGGGAACGGCAAGCACGCACTATATATACATTCCTGTATACAACACTGTAGGCTAGAACATCATCCGGTGTTCGATAGAAGTATTAGTAGTTGAATATTGCTTGCTAAGCTAATGCACGCCACACACTAGCGTTACCCATCTTGTAATTATTTAGGCTATGTAATGGCATGGCATCGGATTCGACTATGTTCCCAAATAACCGTTATTTTCGGGCATATAGCACCAGAAATGGGATCGAGCTCAATGCGTGTGGGTACTACCAGCCCAACATTGCTTCGGTGACAATATGTTCGTAGTCATACCATCAAGTTCACGGTATCTATCGTTCAACGTGACGTCCACGTCGGGTCTGACGCGACGACGCATACTGAGTAGATTGTACATATAGAGGACATCTATATGCACATACATATTGAAGCTGCTTATCGAGTGACCCAGTAAATCCTAATAAGAACACGTAAATTACTGTTGCTTCAGGGCACGAATGCCTATACTGTCACGGCGCAGAGTCTCGTACATCGAGTCCAGTCCAGTACGGAAGGCCTGCGTGAATTTTGCGCATCGCGTTAACCCCATGTCGATGGCACTACCACCTTTCAGACATGGCCGCTGTGTGCTGTCCATGTTAAGACTATTTAGTAATCTGCATAGATGCCGTCTGCATAGGATAGAAGCCAGCGTATTACACATCACGTCAGAGCAGGCTGTTCTCGGTTCAGTGGACTGCAATGCTTTCGTTAAAAAGCTATTTTCTTATCACGATTCGACAGGCCGTCATGTAATTTGTCCAATATTTGTTATCTATTTTTATCCAGCCAATTTATTAATTCGCATGCTTGTTTGGGACGTAACCGACTGTAACCGACTCATTGGCCCCTTCGGTGGTCGGTGCAGGTGCGGACCCGGCAGGTCATGCTTCCAGGTTAGCAGAGGCATTGGTTATCCGCACCAATTTTGATCGTTGGCTTTCAAGACAATGGGAGGATCACCCCCGCTTACACTGAAGTGAATTCAGCGCGTCAGAGGTTGTCGCTCGACAATCAACGAGGAAACGCAACATCTGTTTGGGGCACATTGTCAAACTGGGCTAATCGCGGGTTAGAGAGCCCGTGACTACATGTTCACGCGGGGACAATTGTTTACTAAAGAAATATATCCAACTAGATCAAAACCACAGACGCGACACAAAAGCCCTAGCTTAATATGTATGCGTTCACGGCAAAGGCAAATGTAGCATTCTAGATATAACAGAGATTCAAGTTACCCGATAGATAAACAAGAACATTCTTCAAAAAACTGTTTTTAATGATGAGTTAAATTAAAGTTAAAGTTTTCGGGCTGACCCTCAGCCAAGATTTAACGTCCACGGAACTGTTTTTCACATTGCTTCATAGACGGACCCCCATAAATACAAATGTGCAACGGTGGGGTTCGAACCCGCGCACCTATGTGTCTCCTCCGGTTGCGAGGCGCAGACTTAAGCCACCACGCCACCGGGCTCGACTTTAATGATGAGTTGCCCTGTAATTTGTTCATGGTGTGGATGCAGAGGCTTCGCGCCAGGTGTCTTAATCAAACGCAGCTGCATAGCTAGAATCCGCTCCAACAATTCACCTACCTTAACCATCTTTCTTTTGCTAAATTCCCTTAAAAACTAACATATTACACAATTCGGTTGCATTAGCGTAGGTGTCTAAAACATAGTCTGCTGTTGCCATCAACGAGACAGTAATTATTACATTAATATTAATTTAAATTGCTTAATAATTTCATAAACCTTCGCCACTACATTACAAATAGCATAATACTGCCGAAAATGTCATATCATCCGTTTTTAGTCATATGTATATATATATATATATATATATGCAAAGCAAATAATTGTACTAATATCTTCTATTACACGATGCCAGCTGGACCTTCATTCACCTTATCACGTAGACGCACATATATATATATATATATACACATATATATATATACATATATATATATATATATATATATATATATATATCAGCAAAGCTATATATATATATAGTGGTACGACCCGCACCCTCGCTGGTAGTTGACCGTGTCCGAGTATGAGCGTGTGGTTGTGGGTGTGAGCATGCGATATCATGTCATCATGTGTTCCGCCGCAGCAGCAGCAGCAGCACCAACTCCACCACCACCACCACTTACACAATCGTCTGCTATACAAATATTGTTCGTGTCGCAGATATGATTGGGGCGGCGGAGGCGCACATGCAGGCGACATGGCTGCGAGTCGCGATACGCGAAGCGCCGCCGATATGCCGCCGCTAGGCGCGCCGCCGCTCGACGACAAATCTTCCAGAAGAGAAACAACGTCGCAGCATACAGCAAACGGTAGAGCGGGTGACGTTCCGAATTTCGTCTGCACACCTACTAATCGTATTACACCGAGCTCATCATCATGGTACGCGCGGTAGATCGGCAGCTGCCGCTTGACAACGTTTACATAGATGAAGAAGAAGACGATGATGATGATACGGTTCTGTCAGCTGACCCAAGACTAAAGCGAGTGAAAGAGAGAAAGGGAAGAAAGAACATCAGGTGGAATATATATATATATATATATATATTATGCCCCGAGCGGGCTGTGCACATGTTCTTACATCACAAATGTATACCTTGATACACATACATAAATATATATATATATATATATATATATATATATATATATAAATGCATACATCGTTTCCCTTATCAACGTTATCACCCATTGGTGAAGTTATTTAACGACGAAGTAAAAAATATGAAATACCAACCATGCTGACCATGAACATGAATTCCGAAACAGCGGGCCGTAGCAGCTAGAAAGACTGCTACTATGCTGTCAAAACGACCGGAACGGCGCTAATGGCAGCAGCGTACAGAAATTTGACTAATTTCGATTGGAACGACAACGCACAATTAGGAATAACTAGTACAAATTGATTACAAATTGATAGACGAGCGTGAACGATAATTTAGCAGCACAGTAACACAGCAATAACAACGACTCCAGTCTAACAGAAACGAAAACCAAAGTTACATGGGCAATAGTTGTTAGCCTAGTACAAATGGCCCGAACAGTCCTAGATGCAGCAATTGCAGTCGCCCAATGAAAAACCAATTAAATTTAAAAAAAGCTGCAGTACGTCTGGCAACACAAAACGGCACCATTTACGCAAAGCAGGCTGCTACATATAAAAAGAAAAGCTAATTTCATACCGCATAATTTCATAAGGTGTCTAGTGGTAAAACCTTTGGCTGGGTAACATTTAGAGTAGATTGCGCCCGCTCGATTTTAGGACCTGTCTGTCTTAGATAGATTTTAGGGATTTCTAACTTAGAGTATGACGTAGAGTATGTTGGTGTGGTTGTGCTATAGTATGATCCGCTATCAAAAGGAAACAAAGAAACAAAAACAGGCATATTTGTTTATGTCCTTTAGATAGCATCAAAGAAGGCACATGGCCAGCTTACCGCTCCTACTAAGGAAACAAAGTTTTACGAGTACTTTGCCAGAAAGAAATACACAACAACTACAGTATGGTTACGTGATAAAATATGTGACAGTATCGCTTTACAGGCATCAACAACCAACAACAACCAACAACAACAAACAACAACAAACAACATTACCATAAAACAGCATTAACAACAACGACGGCGATTCGAGACTGAATTCTATGAGGCTGCGAAACGTCTGCAAAGTCTCACTTTTTTGCAGCTTTCGGGCAAGGCGTTCATCTCGGCGCTCCAATCGATTGTTCTCGTTGTTGGTGTAGTATCGACTTGTAGAGAAACAGAAGCAAGCGCCCCGCCATTAGGCCGTCGAGATGGTAGCTAGGTGGTTGATGTCGACTATACCGTTCGCCTCGTATCAAAGAGCACGGGAGGGACGATAAGAACGGCCGCAAGCTATACGACTGGGAGCAACGGTTGACGACAGTCGTGTCGTGGTGATCAAAATCCACGACACATGACCCCATGACTCCACGAGTATGCGGGAACATCAGACACGCCCTAACCACGAAGGGGTCACCATATCGTTATCACAACAACAACAAGAATAGCCACAACAACGACAACAACAGCAACATAAACAACAATTAAAATAACAGTAACAACTAGACTACTACAAGAGCTACTGCAACAACAGCAACAACAATCTCACACGAGCCGCAACAACAACCACAGAAACAACAATTAAAATAGCAGTAACAACTAGACTACTACAAGAGCTACTACAACAACAATCTCACACGAACCGCAACAACAACAGAAACAACGACGACAACAACAACAACAACCACAACAACAACAGGAACAACAACGGCGGCAGCAGCAGCAACAACGTATCACGCCAACAATATCACGCAAGCCGCTAATAGATCGATAACAATAGTAACAACGAAAACATGGTCGAGTGCTTTTTATCAGAGCAGATCTACGCATGGATAGATCCACCAGCATCATCGCCCCACGCCGGTGGGGCGCTTGCCCCAACCGCAACATTTAGCAGCACGTTTAACATGCGCCTACACGTATCCCGACGCCCAGGCCTTAGATGAAGCATCTTGTGTCATACTGAATCGATCCGAATGCTCGTTCTCATACTGACCGCGAGGAGGTGTAATTTCCAGTATATATATATATATATATATATATATATATATATAATAGTGTGATGATTTATTAATAATTTACAATACGTTTGCACACTCGGCAATGCTCGCTTCGTATATATATATCACCTGCACATGCACACATGGGTTAAAATGGAAACAAGTTCTAGAGAAGAAAACGAGTTCAAAGCAGTTGTTATGGAGAAAATAGGCGTGACATAGCAAATAAGGAAAGCCAAACAAATTAGTCTAACACATAGGCGCCAGGATACAGGTGATCGACGCAAGGAAACATCAATTTGGCTCTAACACAATTTGGCCCGCTTATATACTCTACATGTTGTGGGATACACGCGGATTATATGTTATTCCCTGTCTGGTGGACCAGATACCGGATACATATAATCCGCCGATCAGATAGTTTGTTCGGCCAGTTCCGCCAACACGGCGTACAAGGTAGCTGAACGGAATGACGAAGAGAAACGCCACCGCCGAAATCATTCAAAAACAGTACCAAGCCAACACTAATCGCATCTGTGTGTAAATTTAGTGTGATTAGCGTTATCAAGGTGATGACGCCACTTACTTACCATCAAATAAGAGTGTTAGTAGTATATCAAGCACGTGCAAACTAAAATATTTTTGCAGCATTCACATATTTACTGACCAGAAAAATTATTAACCAGATTTTTTAAATGTGAAGAAAATTCGTTATGGCTCAGGGATGAGGTCGCATGCCTAGAGACGGTTGGTATAAAGCGGAGAAACGACGATATTTCATCGAAATAAAATGGCAACGATGTTATTTCATGGAAATAAAATGACACAATCTTATATCACAGAATACCAGGGACCCAATCTTCATCTTAGAGAGCACGTTCTCAGGTGGTTTGTGTTCTCACAAACGATCTTCCCCTGAGATTCGCAATGCTCAGGCAACGGCTGAGGGTCGTATTCATAGCAGTCTACGATAAATCACTAGCGCAAACTAAGGTAACTTCGATGCACGGTCGATACCACGCAACTGCAGTACACAGCATCCTTTTGAACACATCGCATTCTGAACGGTACTGATACCGTAACTCGCCGTGACTCACCGCTTGTGTCCTGTCACTTACGCCTATTTTATAACACGTACAATCATGTGCCTTAAACCAACACAGTCACCTTTAACCGGCATCAACTCGTCTGTACTCATATGTTACCATTCATAACAATGTCCTGATGGTTATAGAAATTACACTGCACTATTTGATAAGTCAGCACATGCGTGACAGGTATATATATATATATATATATATGCATATAGAAAATATTGTGATGATTTCTTAATCATTTACAATACGTTTGCACACTCGGCAGTGCTCGCCTGATAATATATATATATACAGGGTCATTCATATTGTTGTGCACGCATTTTGAGGTTTGATAGAACTCGGCAAGAAAATAAGTTTTCCCTATGGAGGGAAGACGTGGAAACGTCTTGTTTAGGAGAGAGAGTGAAGTTTATAAAAGTAGTTTTTCTGCCTTTTTTTTCCTACATAGTTGTGCGGAATCTCTGTTTGCGGGAGAACCAGTCAACGCATGAAGGAACCGATTACACCGGCGTGTTCGGAGGAAAATTCTGCACAACGGAAGACACTTCACTAGCTTGCGTAGCATGCCTTTGCTACTTACAAAACGTGTAGTACCACAACTCGGCGCGCTTGACATTATTTGACTATAAAATCAATAATACTGATTTAACAATTCGTAAGCATACACGTAACGCGAACATACGCCTTAGAAAAGCACCTGTGCATTCCCAACTTACATGCTTTCCGTTCTCCCGTTTCAGATCCTCATCTAGGTAAAGTGGTGGTGCAAACGCGAGACACGTTCGTGAGGCGCCAGCAACGGAGGCGATGTCCTCAATACATAATGCCGGATGTTCTTCCTAGTGAAGAGGTCTGTTTAAACACAGTGTAACACAACCGCTCTACGACATTGTAGAAAATGGTACTTGCTGGGCCATGTTTTTTCGTATGCTCCAACGACCTCTAACGAGCCTCTAACACTCGATCACTCCTAACCGGGATGTTGCCCGTTTGGAGCACAGAAACGGCCTGCATGCTTGGCGGGTCGACGAATGGGCACATCTCGATAGTGGTGTCTCTCATGCTATGATTACGTATGCATGCTAACGATACCATGTGAGATTTTGAACTATTGTAGCACACATCCCTTACAGTTTTAAACAAGAACCATACCGCAAAAGACAGCCTTAAAATACAACTATAATTTGCGTGTAATTGCGTTAGAATCTTTATGTTTTAATTATTCGAGTAAATTATATAAAAAATAGCTGTATCTCAATGAAAAGAATAGGATAGCTGGTTAAATACTTTATAATGTAAATGTAGAATTAATGTTATTTAACAGTTATGTTTGCTTCTGCGTGCGCTAATAACAGCCGCTATGCGATTTGGCACTGATGCAATCAATTTTTTAATGAACTGATGTTGTGGGTTATTATTCCACTTCTCGCGCATAGCATTCATGAGCTCCCGGTGTGTTGGCGGAACTGGAGTTCTAGCACTAACTGGTCGTTTCAACATCTCCCACATATGTTCGACAAAATTCAGGTTGAAAGAACACGTTATTCAATTCATTAAGCTAACTCAAGCTTCTAAAATATACCCCCGAATGCGGCGTACAACCTAGCAGTTCGTGCATGAACTTATCACCAACAGGTCTTGTATAAAGCACGACGTGGGGTGGCAGAACCTCATCAGCGTGCCGATGGGCAGATAAGCTTTTTCTCGTCTGAATCGTGGACCAGATGTACTTCCGGGCTGACCTGTGCAATTCGATTCCCCTGCCTAAAAATATTACACCTCAAACTATGATTAAACCGCCGACGTAATTGACACGCTCCACAATGTGAGGTTGGCTAAGCCGCGTTCCTAGTGGCCCGCACTTTATTTCCCGTCTACCTTCTCCCTAAAAAGACATCCCGAGCTTGTTCGAGAGTAGAACGGCCTACCGTTGGTTCATGGTTAGCCTATTTTCGTCAGTTGTAGACGTGTTGCGGGCTTGTAGAGCCTAACATTAGACTTACAGCTTTGTCTTACAGTAGGCGCACCAGCAACTACTCGAAGAGAACTACAGAGCTGTTGGTTTAACTGGACAGCCATAGGTCGGCGACTTGGCAAAACGTTGTGTGAGAGGAAGCGGTTGTTCTGATTCGTTCTAGCTCGAGCCCTGACCGAACCCGCTCTCCGATGGTAAGTGCCCTTTTGGAGTTGAGACCAGTGGTTACGGTTAAAACGGTCAATTGGTTAATATTCAGGTAAAATCAGCTAGGTAACGTTGACGGTAGCCAAGCTTAAACAAAGCATCGAGATTTGGACGGCTCTCTCTGACGTGGTATCCGGTTCTCAGACCGTGTTGTTGTCTCTGTTCACTGAGCAATGTCACTCGCTGGCTGACAGGAAACATTTTACTTGACACTTAAATAGCAATGTGCTTGATATAAGACACCTGCAATTAGAACGGAAGTGACTAAGCCGAGATCGCATGTCCGAGCGTTTTTCAAGTTTACCGTTTTATAAGGCTGACTTTGGGCTTTATAGGACGTATCGCTCTAACGTTCTGACCGTATTTTGACGCGAATTTAATTGTCTCTCAAGTAAGCTACACGAATTTTCTCTATATGGCGCTACTATTGTGAGGACACAATATGCCTAAAACGAAATATGCCCAATAATGGTATATATATATATATATATATATATATACGTAGCGGTCCTGTGTTTGCGATGGTTAACCGAGGTAACGGCACCCGCAGCGACAGAAAGAGCAAACAAAAGAAGTGGTTAGGTGGTTGGTGGTTAGCTGGTCTGGGTGCATACGTATAACTGCGTGGGTAGGTTTTATTTGTAGAAACAAAGACAGCACACGCACGCACGACATATCGCTCAGCTTGACGTTTCACCCCGTCTATCCGGCATTTGGTCAACGGCTTGGCATGCGCGCCGTCCTCTCCGTCCCCCGACCCTCCTCCCCGCCTATCTCTCTCTCTCTCTCTCTGGTGAGACCCCTGTTTATAGGCATAGCCCGTCAGTCAAAGACGACCGGAAACAAATCGCATAGAGGGGCGCGGATACAAATCACGTATCGTGTGCAAACAACAATCATTCAGTAGCACTAGTCATAATAATAAAACTAGTATTAGTAAGAAATACTAGTTTTAGTAATAGACGCTGCTTCAATGATCGACTACATAGTGTAGCGTTGGCCCGATGACGCATTGACGCAACGGTATGGGAACATACTTTACAATAATTTGAAGAATTGTAAATTAAATACGCAAAATGGTGAATAATGACATTCCTAGTAAAAATCGCATGGCTCATTTTCATCATGGTATAGTTGTTGTTGTTTTTGTTATGCCAGACCGTACTCCTTCCCTGCCCAACAGTACACCGTATGGCTACTATAGCTACTGCTATGTTGTGTAAAATCTATTACATAAACACAACTTTATCTCATAGATATTGTTACCCATTTGCTCCTAAAAGATCATCCGGCCGTTTTCAAACAACATGTCACGATGATTTTAACCTGAGGAACTTTTTCATTCTGGAAAACCGCCCGTCTTGTCTTGAACTCAAATTACGGCAATCCGAAGTGGAAGCCGTTCTCTTGCCGTTCTGCCTGCCAAGCCTCGCCAACGTAGAGCACATAGTTAAGATCAGACTTGTTAAGGATATGGAGGCTAAAAACATGCTGTCTGCCAACCAACATGGCCACTCTACGCTTTCAGCAATCCAAAGGTCACTAAAGGCGACCAACAGAAATAAAAGAAAGCTCCTCACGTTTTTACGTTTAAAGCTCGCTGGAGGCAACACATGCTGGGCCAGGCATATGCCGGGTCCTTGCCTCATACCTATTGGTGCGAAAAACACGTCCTAAATGTTAATCCGATTGGCCTTTTGTGTCGAATGCTTGCCCAAGGTGCAAGGCCTGCTTCCTGACATCAAGCTATGCAGCAATAAAAGCATCGAGCTTCTTCAAGCTCTCCGCAGAGTGGCCTCCACAAAGCTCGCCCTGAGCAGGGCGTGCGAGCTAATGGGTTTTTGGTGTGCCAGGTTGGAATCCCTGGGCGCGCATCCCGCACTGTGCTTGATGCAAAGTAGCCTCTCGATAGATTTCCGGCCTCAGCCGAAGGTATAGAACTTGGACGCGCAACGAATACCCCAGTCCGCATCCTTGGGTTCAACCACCACTCTTTAAAGTGGATTTCGTCTGTATCTCCTCTAAACGCCAAGGCATTCTTGTGGGCCTGTGGAGTCCAAAAAAGATTAGTTTGCCGCCCGTCTCCGCGTAGTGCTTGATGACACACGCCAGTCTACGCTGGATTGGAGTTGTCAGTAGTCGAAGTCACTCAAAAGAAACTTCTGGACGGCACAGCCGATACACTTGGCAAGGCGCGCACACTAGCGGCTTTCAACAAACCGAGCGCCAAATGGCTTCAATCCATCCCTCGCCGCAGCTGGGAACGATGCTGTCCAATACAACACTCCGCATCGTTGCTGGCCTGCGGTTGAGGGTGGCTCAATGTGCGCCCCCTACTTGCTCCCTTTGGTGTCGCCAACATATTGGTGTCGCCGATGGGAGAACATGGCCTCAGCTGTTCTAGGATGATGTGGGAGGCACTTGCGTCACGTCGCCGCCAACAAAGTGATTTCAAAGGACTGCTGCAATCCGCTAACATGTCCTGCAGGAAGGAGCCGGTTGTACTGGTCGTGGACTCAGCCCGACGGCCAGACGGGATGACCTTGATTTCGTAGGTCCTATGTAAATGACCTTGTGTGGGACGCAGCCGTGTGGGGAGACACGCTGGCGCCGCCTTACAGGAGTCGAGCTTCGAGTTCAGCAGGCGTTGTTGCCAATTTAGCAGAGAAGCAGTTTAAAGTACCGCGAATTAGAAGCAACTTTTATTATTTACAGCCTTCCAGTTGCACTAGAAACATTGGGGGTTATAGGCGAATCTTCGTTACTATTTCTGAGATAAATTGTGAAAAAAGCGGCGAAACTGAGAATGATGAGAAAAGAGCGGCGGATTTTGTGCTGTAGAGAATATCAATTGAAGTTCAACGCTACCGGGGTTGATCTGATTAAATAATGTTTAATAATATAATATCTAACGTATACATAGAATAAAAAGATAATAATAATAATAGCTAATAATAATAATAATAATAATAATAATAATACAATTTAAAAAAATATTCATCTAACCTTTAAAAAAGCTCCCATCCGCTGCAAAACACTTGCCCTTTATTGCTTTATCTATTGAAAAAGGCGCACGCACGCATATTCCGACAAATACAGGAGATTACGGAAATATCAAAATCAAAATTTCATCGAATAATCCGAAATCAGTCACGATGTGTACGCCGGTGCGTTGTCGTGATGGAGGATCCAAGAGTTGTTTGCTCAGTGTAGGCCTCCTTCGTCGCACCCATTTGCCCTGCGAATTTGTTTTGTTGCGATATATATATATATATATATATATATATATACTGCAAAACAATAGGTCAGTTTATATTGTTTTGCTTTGTGTATTTCGTTAGGCTGAGGTAAGAGTAGTCGGCACTGGCCAAAATTAGATCTGCTGTACATTCTTCAGCTATCTGAGCGCTTATTTTTTTACGATTCATACATATATATATATACATATATACAGCCAACAGTTTCTAAAACAGGGCCTAAACAATTGCGTCCCTAAAAGTGTATATGTAAAACATGTATGTATATATATATAGATAGAGAGCCACAACCTATTCATTGACTAGTCGCACAGCTTAGAACATTAGCTGGAAGATGGCGAATCTGGTGATGTTAACATGATCATTATTATGATTATTGCTACACAGCGGCGTTTTAACAGAGTTTTTGTCGTGCGTATCAGAGATGGCAGCCGGCCGCATGAGTATGATCCTGCCCTGAGAGGCGCTGACACCCGAGGCCTCTACAGACATTCATTGCCTTCATCTTGGTCATCATCTTGCTGGTTGCCGTCGTTGTCGTCGTAGTCGTGCGACGGATTGACTAACACATACAATGTTCTCTTTGGGGCTGGCTTCAATATCGCTGCTATGCATACCATCATCGCATTGGTAGCGTCGCAATGGTATTCGTGGGGCTGCGGCGAGCGGGGCGTCAGACTAATTATAGTTTCCAGTGTGTACTATAGAGGTGGTTATTGGTCGTACTAGGGAACAAACACAACACGAACGAGACCGGGAAAGAGAGAGAGAGAACGTGAGAGGTGGGGGGAGAGGTCGACACACGCGGATGCGCGATTCGGGCCGATGGCCGTCAACTCAACTAACTGCCAACTGCCGTTGCTGTAAGCCTGCCGCAGCCAGTAGCTGAAGGCAGCGACTTCTCGACTTGGGCTGCTTGAACAGCCTCTCTCTCGCTCTCTCTCTCTCTCTCAGTCATTCTCTAGAGTCTGGTTGTCTAGGCCATGTAGTCATGGCCATGTGTTTGTCTATCTGCCATCGTTCCCCAGCCTACTCAGGCCGGGCGGGCCGCCGTCTCACTGAGCGCCACAACGCTTTGCTTTGAATGATGACCGACAAACCCGCTTGTGACGCCGCCTCTGCTGATGCTATAGTTGCAATTGTTGATGACTTCGAGACACCTCAACGAGACCACACTGTCTACGCCTACACAAGGCAGAGGGCTGCCAATGGTCGAGTTTGTATGAGCGTATGTGTGAGGTATGCACATTTGCTCGTATATATATATATATATATATATATATATATATTTAAATATTTTTATATACGATACCTTAGGCATTGCAAAATTGCGGTTCCGTGAATAAACCTCAAATTTGACAACCATATATATGCACGTATTTATCTATGTTTGAGCGTATAGGTAGGTATTCACATACGTCTGTATAAACGTATGCAGTCGTATGCGCATAGGCATATATGTAAATCGGCACGTATGGAGATCTCAACGAGCGAATGATGGAAAAATTTAACACACTCTGTCTGAGCGCCAAGCACATCTTAAGACGTGTTTGACATCATCATAAGATGTGTGTGTGTGTGTGGTTAGCAAATAAACGAGTGGTTCGTAATAACAATAATAATAATAATAAATCCGCTCTATGTCAATTTACAAAATGCGATTTGCCGGAACAGATCAATTTTGCTGTACACTCCAATAACCGAAGAAGCCAGCGATCCATTACTTCGAAGACCCAATTGGCTCGAGGTTTCGAGTCAATAAGTCGTCTGTCTGTCTATCTGTTGGATGTAGGCTAAACGAGCGCATACAAATCCAAATAGCGCTGAATTGCTTGACAGTTGGTAATGCTCTCACGCATGTACACTTGCGAACAACAATCAACATTCGCCTATTATGTGCCTATGCCATTGTATCACATTCAGCTCATTGTATAGGATAATGAGAGTGACTTGATGTTACGTTACGATTACTGATCGAGCAAGATTCTCGGCCGACTGGAGTAAGCAGCAAGCGGTTGGCGGATTCGGTATTCTGTATATGAGTATAAATATTGCGACTAGCCAGTAATGGTGATGGCGACCAGGAGCATACGATGAGGTCAACCACTACCAGACGATTCCATGAGTCGTAGCAAAAACAGTAATCATTTGCCTACCGCTCGCACTGACCGACTGATGGCGATAACAACAGTCAGAACATGGCCAACGTGATCGCGGTTCGATTGACAACCTGATCTTGTTTGAGAGCATCGAGCTGATACAACATCTGCTGCGATTTAACCATACAGAGATGATGTGTTATGTACACAAACATGACATATATATATATATATATATATATATATATATATATGTATATATATATATATACACGCCTATTTACGTATATATGTGATATATTTGTGCCCTTGTATGATACGGACCCCATGTGTCACTTGTACGACAAGATGATCCGACAACCATAAGAATAACAATTACTAATCAGTAAAGACAACAAATAGTGTCTCGAGATTATGACAACGGCAAGTACAAGCATACAGGACTATTCCCGACCTCAACAGCCCTAGTGCTGCCCTGTGGAATCCAGGGCTTGTTGAAGTGTTCTCGGCTCAGTGTTCCGCAGACAGCAATTCCAAGGTGTAGGATCCTAGGAGGCGTGTACAATATACCCCCATAATGGATCGAAATAGGAATGCCTTGACTCAGGCTTGGCGGGTCAACATTGTCTATCACTTTTTTGACATCAGATCGAACCGTCTATGGAACCCCTTTGGGTAACATCTAAGGCCGTCGCGCGCGCAAACAATATATATATATATATATATATATAGATCAACAAATCCTAGTACCTTGAATGTTGCCGCCAGGCCAAAACCACCAAAGTCTTCCGCTTTGTTTTGCTTAGAGGCGCCATTCACCAGCTATACACAGATCAAATTTCGTATCAATCGGTGGCGGCGTTTATTGTTTGGGTTTGGTTGAAAAAACGGAAGAAAGCGAAGTTTGGCGGTTAACACTCGCCAAATTACCATCAGGTATGTAGTAAGTAGGTAACAGAAGACCCTAGATAGCTTCAGAGAATAATCATGGTTATGACATTGAGACCGAAGCCCAGTCTCGTCTATCGAGGAAATTCAGACAGAGTAAGTTCAATCCATCAAGATTCTTTTTACTATTTTTTTCGACTCAAGCGAATTATCTTCCACGATTTGGGGGGGGGGGTGAATAGGGGCAATAGCTTAAGAACAGTCGAGTTTTTAGGGCAGGGTTTCGTCGCATAGAAAGAGACAGAGAGATGAAGATGGGTATGTTATTTAAATTAAAAACACTAGACGAATTTTACTGGATTTTACATCGACCATTATTAATGACATTTACGTCTGCCTGTGATTGGTCTAGAAGTTCACTAGCAAACGTGTTGATCTACTAAAAGTTTTATTCCTGATCATTTTTTTGGTTACTTTAGTTGTCATGTTTACCTATACATCTAGTAGCAATACTTCTGGATATAAACAAATATACACATGTGCACGACAAATCCGGAAGAAGAAAACAGCATATATTTAAAAAGTGTATGTATCTAAGAAATGTGTCGCCTAAACCATGAATGAATAGTAACTTACACTTTTAGCCGCGTTGGCATATATATATATATATATATATATATATATATATATATATGCCGCTAATCGTTAGGATGAGTTTAAAAAAGCCGAAACGATCTAGAATTAAATCTGGTTTACAATCATCAGCTAATCGTCTACTTTCCTGATGCAATCGTCAATGCAATGTCATCAGTGTGTCTGGCCATATTTTTGATCGTGCCATTTTGATACGTTGCCTAGCTGTTCCAATAGATATTTAGAGATTCGTGTATATATATATATATATATATATATATATATATATATATACAGGTAGTTCAATAAGTTCTTAGAGTGAAAACCAAGAATTTTCCAAATCATGTTTTTAAATTTATCTTATTCGATATACTCCCCGAGATGCTCAATACACTTTCCCACCAAGATTTCAGAGCTTTTATACCTCTTAAGTAGAATTCCGCGTCTTTAGACTGAAAATAGGCATTGACAGCAGCCTTAACCTCTTTATTGCTGGAAAAACGCTTCTTCTTCTTCTTCTTCTAAAGTTCTTGCTAAAGGCAGTCTAACAGTCTTGCCTAATATTCTCCTGTGATCGTTTTACCGCTCTCAAGGTAGTCGACCAGCATTATTCTACGTTGGTCTTAAAAACTGTAGCCATCACCTTTCCGGTCAATGCCGTTGTCCGCACCCTCTTCGGAGGTCCTTCATCAGGTGCACACCATTGGCAAGATGCTTCTTGGGTCTCGGGAGTGTAGTGATGGGCCCAGCTTTCATCGACGGTCATGAATCTGCGCCAAAAATCCGACGGATTGTTCGACATCTTGGCCAAATTTCGCTGTGAAGCGAAAACAGGCGCGTTTTTTGGCCTTGGTTGAGCAAATGCGGCAGCCATTTTTCTCTGAGCTCTTTCATCTTCAAGTTTTCGTGCAGGATGAAATGCACACTACCCAAACTGATCCCCAAGGCCTTCGCTATCTCCCTAATGTTCACTCGCTTATCTGCGGCAACGATTTTCCGCACCTTTTCCACGTTTTCCTATTCAGTTGCCGTTTTTGGGCGTTTTGAACGTAGTTCATCCCGGTGCTCCTGCGACTTCTTTTTAACTCATTAATCCAGTTGGAAACAGTGGCAAAACATGGCGCAGAGTCACCGTACACCTCGTCTAACTCAGTTTTCACTTGGGTCGCATTTCAACCTTTGAAATAAAATGCTTGATAACCACTCGAAACTCTTTTTTCTCCATTTTTCCGCCGATACGTTGCACGGGAAAAGCGATCAAACGAAATCGCAACGGCCAATCACCATAATATTTTGACTGCTGGCAGTCGAAAAGTTGCAGTTCCTAATAGCGGTGGAAGCGCGCCAAAATCGAATTCTAAAAAGCTCATTCTAAGAACTTATTGAAACTACCTGTATATATATATATATCGCTTTAGAGATGCAATTGTTTAGGCCCTGTTTTAAAACTGTTGACTGTGCGAGTATATATATATATATATATATATATATATATCGTACAAAGTTAAGCGCTTAGATAGCTGCGGAATGTGCAACAGATCTAATTTCAGCCAGTTCCGGCTACTCTAAGACTCAGCCTAGCGATATAACCCAGGCAAAAATATTTAATTTGACCTGTTTATTTTGCTGACACTCCGGATATATATATACATATATATCGCAATCACATAAATCCGCTGGCGTCGAGGGCAATAGCTTAATGATCGTTTATTTCTTAGGACATTGTTTCGTCGCAGATAAAGGGTACAGACAGAAAGAGATGACTACGTTTTTAAATTTAAATCACTTGATTCATTTTATTGGATTTTATATCGATCACTAACTAGAGCAGCGCTATGCATTAATACCACTTAATTCTGCCTGTGATTGGTCTAAAAGTCCACTAATCAACGTGCTGATCTATTAAACGTTTATTCCTGATCATTTTAAGGTTACTTTAGTTGTATTTTTTTGCCTATACCTCTAGCGGCGACACTCATAGAAATAAACAAACATGCATACGAACACGACAACCCGGTACAAGGAAACAACATTTATGTAAAAAAAATTATATATACATATATATATATATATATATATATATTATATATTCACTTAGTGTTGCCTAAACCATTAATTAATAATAACTTACAGTTTTTAGCCGCATATATATATACCGCTATCCGTTAGGACGAGTTTAAAAGAGCCGAAATGATCTAGAACTGAATCTGTTGTACATTCATCAGCTAATCGTTAACTTAGCTAATGCAATTGGTAATGCAATGTCATCAGTCTGTTTGGCCATAATTGGATTGCACCATTTGATACGTTGTGTAGCTGCTTCAATAGATAATTGGAGGTTCGTTTTTGAAAAAATCTATTGTTCTATGATATGTGCTACTGCCGTGAGTAATAATCTCTAAAATCTAAGAGTTGAAGGTTAGAGTAGTTAACCAAGTAGAGATTTCGCGATTTCGCTTACGACTGCACATTTTTTACGGTTCGTTCACGCCATCGATACTACTCGAACTAAACGAGTGCCAACTCATCAGAAATGATTCAAAAAGATGATGCAGGGTAATGACGAACCTTCGAGAGCTGAGCGACAGTCATGACGTTTAAGGTCGAAAGGGCCGGCTGTATGCCACACAGCTGTATATGCCAAACACATACATCGAATATGATTGGGAACCACCAAAGTTTGAATTCCGCGGAAGAAAGACCAAAGCTCTCCGCGAATCGAGACGTACTTTGTTCGGGGCATCAGTTACTTTGCGAAGGCTCCGCGCAAAGTGTGGTCAGTTTTCAAATAGTACCTACAGCCAAAAGCGGGAAATCT
>QVRM01003282.1:0-70194 GCA_003439945.1 Dermanyssus gallinae | reverse complement strand
GATTTTAGAGTTCAAAACAAAGCGTATCCATACACCACTATATGTATGCACTGTCTGGGTTTTGTAGCCAGTGTATACACTTTACCTATATAGAAGTTAAAATTAGTGAAATATAATTAGGGCCGCTATATTTCACTAAAACAACTATATAGGTAGACTCACCTTACCTAAATCTAAAAACCGGCACAATCACTTCACTTAAAAACGCTAAAATGCACTTTAGACAGGCCTTTGCAATGGTGAACGCACTGCTAACCTATCTAACACAGTGACGCGCCGAATTATAACAATTTTGTATCTTTTAAATGCAAAATGGAACTGTTTGACGGTGTTGGATCTCACAGTTCGGTCACACTGGTGGCCACGATAATCTGTAGCAAAACTCCCGTTAAAAAGCCAGATATAACTTGCGATCTAGGCAATTTAAGCGGGAGCTCGCACCAGTGCGACCGTCCGGCTCAACAGCTGAGTAGAAACTGATAGTATATGTATATATATATATATATATATATATATATATATATATATATATAGCGTTTCTCCCCTATAATGGTACCTTCGAGAATCTTGCGGTTCTGGATGATATCTGGATGGTTAACGATGCTAAGTCTGCAGGACGTGAGCTCAGACTCGCCTTAATCGACCTCCGTAAGGCGTTTGACATGGTGAGTCATGACTCCGTCCTGTGGTCACTCCGGACTCGCGGATACCCGGAGGCATTCATTAACTATATCGAACGCTTGTACCTCTCATCTAAAACTCTCATAGAATTTGGACAAGAATGTCGCACATTTCGACCAACTAGGGGTGTTAGGCAGGGAGATCCTCTGTCCCCCCTCTTATTTAATCTAGTTCTCGACGACATTCTTTCAAAATTAGACAAAACTAATATCGGGTACCAACTTACTGATGACTTCCGCCTTATGGGCTTAGCCTTTGCGGATGATCTCATCCTCCTAGCCTCCACGAAATCCACTCTCCAACGGCTCCTTAATATTGCGGACCCACTTTTAAAATCCCGAGGCCTTGAAATTAATACTAATAAAAGCTTTTTCTATCTCCCACCTATTTAATAGGAAGGAAGGTAAAGGTTTTATCAATACCGTACCAGAATTTAACGTTGGAGACCGGCAATTGCCAGCTAAAGGTTGTTAAGTCGAAATGGCTTAAGCTCGAAAACTCGGTGCCGAACGCCTACCTGTACACGCACACAGCACACTGCGGTCTGGACATCCCCTGCCTCCAAACATTCATTCCCAGAATCCGCCTCTCCCGCCTGACAGCACTACAACACTCCACGCACCTTGGGGTCCAATGGATGCTAACCACCGAGCACTTTAAAAAAGATCTTGCGAAAACAAGACTTCTTTGCGAGCGCTTGGGAACCTCCATTGAGACCGCTACACAAGAGACCGATTACTGGTCTCAACAACTACACAACACGTTCGATGGGGCACATTTTAAAAAAGCACACGAAACGCCCTTTGTACATTACTGGATTCAGGGTATGCCCTACCTATCTGGTAAGGAAGTATATAAACCTACTAAAGCTCAGGATCAACGCACTACCAACGCGTGCCAGATTGGCCAGGGGACGCCCGGGCTACAACAAACGTTGTAGGCACGGGTGTCATGCGCCTGAGACGTTGGCTCATGTCGCTCAGATGTGCGATATAACACACAAACAAACCATAAAGAGACATGACGACGTCTGTGATCGCGTGGCGCGTCTTCTCCGCGAAAGGGGTCATGAGGTGGTTCGTGAGCGAGTATTCCGTCGACCGGGCGCACCGGGTCTAAAGCCCGACCTCGTGATAACAACACCTACCGAGGTCTGGGTTTTAGATGCCGAGGTTTGCGGCCCGAACCGGCACCTGGCAAAAGCACGGCATAACAAGATCGCCAAATATGACGTCGAGTTCCTAAGAGCGGCGCTTCCCTACCCGCAAAAACCTCGCAGATTCGGATCCATCACTATCTCTAAGTGGTGTATGGGACTCCGAATCTGCGAGGACGCTCTTGGGGCTCGGCGTCACGAAGAGGAAATCTTATGGACCTCACCGTTTTAACTTTGCAAGGAACCTTGAGGATATATCGCTCGCACCGGGTCCATAAGAGCGGGGGCTACCATCAAGCAAGGACACGGACAACTGACTCTTAACTTCACGTGACACCTTTTTACCACCATTTTTATTAAGTTCAATAAGTTCTTAGAATGAAAACCAAGAATTTTCCAAATCATGTTTTTAAATTTATCTTATTCGATATACTCCCCGAGATGCTCAATACACGTTTACCACCAAGATTTCAAAGCTTTTATACCTCTTAAGTAGAAATCCGCGTCTTCCTTGCTCTTCATTGCTGGAAAAACGCTTTCCACCGAAGACTATTCTTCAAATGTCCGAAAAGGAAATAATCAGAGGGGGCCAGGTCTGGAGAATAGGAAGGTTGTTCAATAAGTTCGAACCTCAGTTGGGCCAGTTTTGCCGATGCTTGCCGGGACTTGTGTGCAGGAGCATTGTCCTGGTGAAACTAGGACAACCTTTTTCTGCAAAGCGGGCCGTTTCACAATGAGTTCTTGCTAAAGGCAGTCTAACAGTCTTGCCTAATATTCTCCTGTGATCGTTTTACCGCTCTCAAGGTAGTCGACCAGCATTATTCTACGTTGGTCTTAAAAAACTGTAGCCATCACCTTTCCGGTCAATGCCGTTGTCCGCACCCTCTTCGGAGGTCCTTCATCAGGTGCACACCATTGGCAAGATGCTTCTTGGGTCTTGGAGTGTAGTGATGGACCCAGCTTTCATCGACGGTCATGAATCTGCGCCAAAAATCCGACGGATTGTTCGACATCTTGGCCAAATTTCGCTGTGAAGCGAAAACAGGCGAGTTTTTTTGGCTTTGGTTGAGCAAATGCGGCAGCCATTTTTCTCTGAGCTCTTTCATCTTCAAGTTTTCGTGCAGTATGAAATGCACACTACCCAAACTGATCTCCAAGGCCTCCGCTATCTCCCTAATGTTCACTCGCTTATCTGTGGCAATGATTTTCCGCACCTTTTCCACGTTTTCCTAATCAGTTGCCGTTTTTGGGCGTTTTGAACGTAGTTCATCCCGGTGCTCCTGCGACCTCTTTTTAACTCATTAATCCAGTTGGAAACAGTGGCAAAACATGGCGCAGAGTCACCGTACACCTCGTCTAACTCAGTTTTTACTTGGGTCGCATTCCAACCTTTGAAATAAAATGCTTGATAACCACTCGAAACTCTTTTTTCTCCATTTTTCAAAATCACGCCGATACGTTGCACGGGAAAAGCGATCAAACGAAATCGCAACGGCCAATCACCATAATATTTTGACTGCTGGCAGTCGAGTTGCAGTTCCTAATAGCGGTGGAAGCGCGCGAATTCTAAAAAGCTCATTCTAAGAACTTATTGAACTACCTGTATTATAACCGATTGTGTAAAGATCATAATGATACATGCTCACAGAGTAACAGCGGATACTTTTATCGACATTTGGGGTATCGGTGGGTTTGGGTCGGCGTCTCACGAGTGACGAAAAGACCCAAATCAAGGCTTATAAGGATGTCGGCCTCTCTAATCGGGAAATTTCCCGTCGATTGGGGCGTTCTCGCCAAGTAGTGAACAACTTCGTGGATTTGGGTGAAAAATACGGCGTAAAAAAGAGTCAGGGGCGTCCAAATGCCATTTCGGAACGAAACAAGCGCGCAATTTTGAAGATAGCCTCGAACTCTGCGCTCTCGGCAAAGGCAATTGCGGCGGCGGCCGGTGTGCAAACGAACGTGCGAAATGTGCAAAACCTCCGCAGGAAGACACTTTGGCTCACGAGAAAAAAAACTTAAGAGAAAACCACGATTGACCGCTGAGCATCAGAAAGCTCGTCTCGACTTTGCCCAGGTTACGATGTCATGGACCACTGAATGGCGCCGAGTGCTTTTTTCGGATGAAAAAAAGTTCAATTGTGATGGGACCGGATGGATTTAACTATTATTTCCATGATGTGCGCAAGGAAGAACGATTTTTGTCAAAACGGCACTCAGGTGGCGGTTCGGTGATGATCTGGGCCGCTGTCGGGTATTATACAAGGTCGCCGATTGTGTTTTTAGACGGTTGTGTTAATTAATAATACATATATATATATATATATATATATTTTTTTTTTTTATGTGGAGGAGGTATTAAATGCAGTTACGCACTATCGCTACGAGTCTCTATCTCTAGCAGTGTGGGAGTCGACCCTAACCCCTTGGATGTTACTCCGTTGAGACCCATACCCACTAAATGCACCTGCCCCCTTAAGCTTCACTCTCTGATAGCCCAGATCTTCATAAAAAACAGTACTATGGACTATCAGGAGAAGTGGCGAGCGCCCTTTCAGATCAATTGGCTGGGGTCGCACAGAGGATCCAGCACTTGTCTAACACCTGCAAGCCCGTTTTCTTCGAGCTGCACTTCTCTATGGATGCTTTCAGGTTGAAGCCGCAGTTGTGCCTGTCTTTCTTTGCCTTTTTCATGTTTCTCCTGGAGAACTTATTTTGCCATCGCTGCTTCCTAGTTTCCAGGCCTGCTCACTGGAGACAATGTGTTCTGTAAACTTTATTAAGCTAGACCAAGGTGGGTCGCTGACCTCGTGGTGTGGGTCCCTCTCCCTGCCCCATCTCACTGGGACGAGTCTGCTTGCCCTTAACCGCGCAGCCTCCCAGGCCGAGCAGTGTAGCAGTGTGTGACCTGGAGTGTCCTCATGTGCCTCTTCGCTAAATCATATCGGCGACAAAGCCTTTCCAATTCGGGACAAATACGAGTTAAAGTTTCCGTGTCCTGTGAGGATTTGGGTGAGGTGATAGGTGAGGTCTCTCCCAGGCCTCTCTATCCATGCCTTGATATCTGGCAGCAGTACGCGCAGGGATCCTCCAGGACCCCCGGGGGGGATGGCGTCCCACTCCTCCTGCCATGTCTTAATTGTGTCGTTTCTCTCACTGTCTTTTCCGTTTGGGTAGGGGCACCTAATTCCTATAGTCGCTTCCTTTCAAGTGCCTTAAGATCCCAGGGGATCGACCCTGCCTGCACCAGAGCAACATTCGTGCTGACTGTGCGATACCCCTGGATTACCCTCAGGGCTGCCACCCTCTGGGTCCTTCGTAGAATCTGCTTCGCTTTCTCCGTCTTGAGAGTTGCTCTCGCCCAAACTGGCGCTCCAAATAATGCGATTGATTCCGCGACCGTCATTAGCAGTGCCCTTGTGCGGGCCCGGGGGCCATGGATGTTCGGCAGAATCTTGGCTATAGCACACACTGCTTTGGCTGCTTTTGTCGTTGCCTTTTTTATGTGGCCAAGGCCATTCATTGCAGTATCCAGTGTGACCCCGAGGTAGCGGACTTCCTTTACGATTTTAATATTCTCGCCGTCAAGCTGTAGAGTGAGCGGACGGATCCTCTTTCTCCCTGTAAGGAGTATTGCTTCGCTCTTTTCAGGGGCCAGTCTGAGTCCCGCTGCGCTCATCCACTCTGACGTTAGGTAAACAGCTTTATTCATATTTAGTTCAAGTTCGTCGGCAGTTTTAGCCTGCACGACTGTCGCCAGGTCGTCGGCATAGGCTACTGTGTCCGCTCCTTTGGGCAGGCCTGTCAGACGGAGGACGTCGTCGTAAGCCAAATTCCAGAGAAGTGGGCCAAGTATAGACCCCTGCGGGACCCCGGCTGTCATTTGGAAGCTGACCTGGCCGTTGACAACTGTTCGTGCTTTTAGGTAGCTGGAAATTACATTTACCAGATACGAGGGGACTTTTTTCGTATCAGTGTGTCCAGAATTGTTTTTCATGGTAGACTGTTGAAGGCGTTCTTAACGTCTAGGAGAGCGACTAGGAGGAGCTGCCGTGCCTGAATGGTGGAACTTCGTAACGAACCCGCCCTACTTGCAACGCGTTGTATTGCAGTTAGGACTGACCGGTTCTTGCGGAAGCCATATTGTGTGTCCGAAAGCAGGCCGTGTTCCTCTGCGAAGAGCTTCAGTCTTTCCTCAATTATGGCCTCGTATCATTTTGCCAGCGCACTCAGCAGGCATATCGGCCGGTATCCCCCTTTTCCCTTGGGAATGAGGACCACTTCAGCACGCTTTCAGGATAGCGGAAAAGTGCCGCTTTTGAGTAGGACATTGAAAGAGTCCGCTACTATCTCCGAGTGCTCTGTAAAGAGGAGTTTCACTGCCTCAGGGGGAACCCCGTCTGGTCCGGGGGCTTTTCCGGTCTTTTGCCTGTGAGCTGCGCGTAGAACCTTGTGTGGGTGAATAGACGGAAACTCGCCCTCACCTTCCCGCCTGGGAATGTTCTCATAAATAGCCCTTTCGAAAGATGCGTGAGTCGGGAACAGCTTAGTTAGGACCGCCTTGGTGTGCTGTTCGTCTAGGGAAACAGGGGTATTTTTTCTATTCCCCCTGACTATCTTGTAGGGTTTTCCCCAGGGATCGTCCTTTCTATGGCCCCTAGTCTTACTGTCGGCTATGGCTTGCTTTAGTAATGCCCGGCTTCTCCTATACTCTTGCAATTGATGATTGCGTGCGTCTGCGTCTCGTTGTTTTAGTTTGAGAGCACGCCTTGCTTTGCAGCACTCTTTTCGTTTGTCTGCGATCTCCTGCGTCCACTAATATTTAGGCGGGACGTGTCCTCGCCTGGGGTGAGCGCTGTTGGTACACGTAGTCTTGCACACCTCTACAAGGAGTGCTTGTAGATCTTCGGCAGTTATGTGGGGGCTGGGTAGGGCTTTTATTTTCTTCCCGAGTTCTTCCTTGAACCTTGACTCGTTTGTGAGTCTGAATCGCTTCTTAAGGGGAGGAACTGATCGAAAGTTTTGAATCCTCAGTCGAGTCTCAATGCAGAAATGGTCGCTCAGGTTTTCCTCGTCCACTAGAACCTTCCAGCTTATAACTTTTGGCGCGAGGTTGTCGTTACATAACGTGATATCCACGTAAGACTCGCTGCCGTGGCGGTGGAAAGTAGCTCTTTTTCCGTCGTTTATTACTTGAAGATCGAGTAATGCTGCCCATTCTAGTAGAGTTCTGCCCCTTTTATTGGCTTGAGGTGATCCCCAGACTTCTGACGCTGAGTTAAAATCCCCGGTTATTAGCACTCCGTTTCCGGTTTTTGTGTCGCGTATCGATTCTGCGAGGTCATCTAGGAAGCGCTCGAAATCTTCGTGCAAGCAGTTGAGGCTGATGTAGGCAGATTATATTCTGCCGACTTCTTTTACTTCGATCCAGCAAAACCCATTTTTGTGCGGAGGAGTCGCGCTGGGTCGAACCTCTAGTCGCGCCCTTGGGCCCCTGTGTCCTCCATTCGTAGGGTCCCTTTAAGCCAGTGGCAACAGCCTGTTGTTCGGTCGTAGGCTTCTCGTTCTTCCTATTTCGCTCTGCATGTCCTGTCTTGTCCCTGCTAGCTTGCCTCATAGTTTGGCGCTCCTGCATCTTAGTTTTAAGAAGTTGGAGATATTTGGGGCATGATGTAGATCTAGCTCTGTGGCCCTCGTCGTTGCATACGTAGCATTTAGGAAGTTCCGCCTTACAGTCACGGGCTAGATGGTCCTCCTGCCCACAGCGGTAACATTTCTGCTTATCTGCCTTTTTGTTTTTACATGCAAAGGCCGTGTGCCCGATTTCATGGCAGTTGTAGCACGTGGGAAGGGTTATCCATTCCTCGACTCTACAACTGCTTCCTCCGACGGTCACGATCTTCTTCAGTAGGATTTTGCGGGCTTCTGTCCTTGGTAAGGTGACCAAGCATTGCCAACTGCCTCTGTTCTTAGTAGCCCTGGGAGCTTCCGTGCGGATCCTGGTGGACTCTTGGATTTTCAGTATCTTCCGAATGTCCTGTTCTATAGAAAGCGCCGTAAGTAACGGGCTGATTCCCCGAAGGACAACAGTTGCTGTAGGGCCGCTGTATGGTGGGTCCTCCCCATTGTGGAGAAATGTACAAAGCCATTGGGTTTTGAGAGCCAATGTTGTGTCCTTTTTCTAACGTCTTGTGAAGAGCTGCTAGGAAGCCAAGTGGCGTTTCCTCTAGGCCGACAGCGCCCACCACTAGTATGCTAGTCGATGTAGCAGACGCCTCAGCATCCTGCTTCTCCTCAGGTTCGGGTTCATCTGGGTTTTCTAGCTCGAGCTGGACGCTATTTCTGAGGATTGCGACTCCTCCTGCCCGTAGAGAGGCCGCTTTTTCCGCCATCGGGAAATGCCCATCGAGTTTCTTGAGCAAAGACTTGTCTTTTTCGGAGCCTTTCGTAATAAACATTACCCTGATTTCACGTGAGGTAGTGATGTTGTCCGTAGTGAGACCAGTGGTCTTGTACATAGACAGCGGCCACTCCTCCTTGATAAAGTCTATTAGACCTTCGAGTGTTGCCCTTTCGGCCATCTGCTCTTCGAGGTGTTTCGTCTTGACCATCTCAATCTGCTCCTTTTCTAGCTTTCCCTGACAGGCTTTGCATCGTAGCTCTGCAGCGGGTGCGGTGCTCGATGAGGGCCGTGCCTCTTTCTGGACGGCAAGTCTCTGCAACTCTAAGGTGAGAGCCGCAGCTTTTCCCTTCCAGCTCTCAGCTACCTTTGTTTTTAGCCTTACTCAAAATTCTGGGTAAAAAAAATTATACTATTTATAGCCTTACTAAAAATTCTGGGTAAAAAAAACACCGCTGGGGATTGAACTCAGACCGGTCTTGTTTAGACCGGTACTGTAGTCGCCGACGCAACCACTCTGCTATCCACTCCCTGTGGACAACAGCGCTTTGCCGTGGTTGTTATTTAGAGTGCCAATAATTATGTAATGGCTTATATACACAGTTATTAATGTACACAGTAAACTATATACATATACACAGTAGGCTAAATGCATATACACAGGCAGTAAGCCGCACCAGTCTGTACTACCGATCGGCTAGAGTCACTGCTCGATCGATAGGCGACGTTCAAATTTCGAACGCCTCGAACACATACACTTCTCTTTTGGGAAAAAAAATAACAAAAGTCAAGTTTATCACAGTACCTTTGCAGTGATTACTAATCGCGTTGGGCTCCCTACCACTAAGGCCGTCGAGCGCAATTGGTCAGCCTGTTACAGGCCTCAGGTTCCTGCACTCTTCGACCAAGTTTTACGGAGCAAAACCGAACGCGACCGCACCCAACAGCTGACAGGTAGCTCTGTCAGCTGTTGGGTGTGGGTATGTCTATATATATATATATATATATATATATATATATATATATATATATATATATATATACATATATATCACAAAGAGGAATCTTATGGATCTCACCGTTTTAACTTTGCAAGGAACCTTGAGGATATATCGCTCGCACCGGGTTCATAAGGGCGGGGGCTACCATCAAGCAAGGACACGGACAACTGACTCTTAACTTTACGTGACACCTTTTTACCACCATTTTTATTAAGGCGAGCACTGCCGAGTGTGCAAACGTATTGTAAATGATTAATAAATCATCACCATATTTTCTATATATATATATATATATATATATATATATATATATATATATACAATACATACATAATAGCTTTATTAACCGATGGTTGGTTTACAATATTGCGCGTACAGAGAAAGCACACATTCACATATACATATACTCATCACGGTTCTAAATGTCGAGTCAACGGAACTGTTTTGTCGCATCGTTGAAGGTGATATAAGTCACACTGTCTCCCGCAAAGTTTGCACAAGCATAACGAGAAAATTTCATGGAACTTCTCTCGAATACAGATCTTCATGTGGACGCCATGTACAGCAAATTGTGCAATTAGGTGTCTATTTTCATAGTTGCAGCGCTTCCATGAAGTACACGTCATTGCCTGGGTTTCATAAAAGAGCGGGTCAATGTCTGCCATCTTATTCTCCCATTCAGACATGTACTCGTTGAAAGCTGCCGTTTTCGGTCCCACGCGCATTTTTTGTAAATTCTCAACAAATAGCGGAGTCGACGCCAGTAAATAGGCTAATCTGTTGAGACTAGTGCGGTGGACTCTTAGCGCCTTTTTTAGAAAAGCGGCCTTGATTTGGTCATGCGCCTTAAAGTCTAACTTCGTCAGATGCGGCCATATCACCTGTATACCGTAAGAAGCAGTAGGCGCAATCTTCAGGTTAAAGAGATGAACGGCAACGTCTATTGATAGTTTATGAGGGTCTCAGATGATATGAAAGGACTGTAGTCCTTTCCGAATTCGTTCATCAATGTGCCTCGAGAAGTTCGTACCTCGAGACAAGAACATAACCCCTAGGTATGAGAAGTTCGAGACAAATTCTATAGATTTTGAACCTAACCGTAGTTCGTCGATTCCAGCCAATTTCCCTCCACGTCTAAACTTCATTGCCTTTGTTTTATCTAAATTTATTTCCAACTGGTTTCGATGAACGTAATGCTGCAATGTCGCAAGGGATTGTTGCAAATGGAATCAACTGCGAGAATATAGCACCAAGTCGTCTGCATACATAAGGACGTCTACCTGCGAGTGCCGACTCCGTATCTCTTTAGGAAGGTCTCTCACCAGCACCGAAAACAGCAGGGGGCTAAGATTATCACCTTGGGCAACACCAGTGGTCTGTAAGATCGCCATGTGTTTAGCGCCTCCGTCATCTATAATAACTTGTCCTTCCTGTAAAATACCTTTAATGAGCTCCAATATATTCAGTGAGATCCCGCAAAAAGCCAGCTTGTCAAGTATAATTGTTCGTGCGGCCGTATCAAAGGCCGCTTTAAAATCTACAAATACAGCAAATAGATAAGCCCCTTTAGTTCGAAGTGCCCGTTGTATCGAATTTAGAAGTACAGCACATGCTGTCATTGTTGTCCGGCCCCTTCTGAAGCCATGTTGCTGCTCCGGCAGCTTTCTGTTAATCTCAAAAAAATGTTCTAATCGACGGGCTAGGATAGCCGACAGAAGTTTGTAGATTGCGCTCTTCTTTGCGATACCTCGGTAAGACGACGGCGCCAACGGATCTCCTTTTCCTTTAGGGATAATGCTAAAAAGACTGGTTTTCCATTCCGAGGGTAGTTGGACCGTTTTATCACCTTGTTAAAAAGTCTGGTAAAACAAGGCGCAAGGTGATTCGCTTGCTTGAGATGCTCATTTGTGACCAAATCGACGATGACCCCGGGGCATTCCCGGACGGTGCTTTCATTATTGAGTCGATAACTTCAGAATTGCTAAAAGACCGCGACAGGGCTTGACGGGCGTCAGTGACGCGCTCGTCCCACACTGACATTATCACAGGAGCGCAGCTCGGAACGATAATGGCACTGGCAAACATTTGCCGGAAATGAGCATTTAGTATATCATGTGGGATAGAACACACAGTAACGCGCCTGTCTGTCTGCAGCCACTTATGAGGTCGTTGTTGCGCTTCTAGGAGCAGCTTGTATTGTTTTTGTTCTTCATATTCTTTTATGGCGTTTTTACAACTCTTTTATAGTCACGACTCAATCTAGTATAAAAATAAGTCATCTCCGGGCGGATTTTGGCTAAAATCTATGCTTGAATCATATAATGTTTGCAAGAAGCGCACTCCTAATTGTACCATGGAGTGTGCTTTCTGTTTGTTCGCTTGCTTTTCGTTTGTTGCTTTAGCCGAGCGCTACCAGTAATGGCACTTCGAATGCTGGTGGCATAGGATTCCACGTTGATCACGGTTGGCACTGGGACTATGTTTCGCGAGGTAACCGTTAAAAGGCTGAGATTCAGATTGCGACTTAGACAAGGCCGCTTGTGATCTGTAGATTGAGGTTCAATTGATAATTCCATTGCGACGGGTAGGTGCCACCTTGCACCGAACGCCAGAGTCTTCTCCTGCACCCCCCTATACTTGACATTACATGGGTTAGCATTTGTGGCGAAAATGTCAATCGTAGATTGTCCGTGAGGCGCGACGAATGTCGAATCTTCAGCTGTAGATATAACCCACATACTGCGAGATGCCAAGGCGTTGAGTAGTGATATCGTTCTTTTACATCTTGGTTTGTCAAGCCGACAGTTGAGATCACTGCATACTACAGTCACTTTGTGTAAGTTCACCATGTCAAGGCATAGTACTAATTTCTCCAGCAGTGTTGAAATAGCTTCTGAAGGACTTGAATATATTGCATTGACGTTAATGGCGGTTCCTGTTAGGACTACGCAGTTATCCTCTGTGTAGCATGTTTTTGCGCCAGCGAGCTTGCTGTTAAACAACACTGCAACCCCCCTACTTGTTCTGCCCGGTCCCTCTGTTTGTACACCCAGGCATTCCGCTATACACTAACTTGGAACGACTGTAGGTTTGGTGGCCCATGTCTCAGTAAGGACCAACACGTCATACTGCTCAGCTAAAGGAAGAAGCGGGTAACTTGATTTAATGCCTTCACAGTTCCATTGAAAGAATTCAAGTAGCGATCTCTTGTCTTGAGTACGTTGCGGTTGTTTTTGTACTGGTGCGTTTGTTACTGCTGAGCAAGCCGGTCAGGAGCCTCCAGAAGGCCTGTCGCGCTTGCTCGTCGTTACACCTTGATTACATGATAGCGTGCAAAGTGCATCGCGCAAGGAGGCTTCAATAGAGTGTTGCAAGGTTTTTTCAAAGGAAGTAGCTCCAGTGGCTTTGCTCAAGTCACCACCCATCTCTCCTGCGGTTGCCCTACAGAGCAGAGAGGGAAACAACTTTTCAAATACACTGGTTACCGCTGTTTGAACCGCTTTGATGATACAGGGGACAACCTTGTCTAGTAAACCTTGTTCAAGATCTGCAGCTATGTCCATTGAAGGCAACGCTTTTTCGCTTATTTTCACAGGTTTCGACTTTGACTGTCCAACTTCTCGAATGTTCATTGTGTCGTTGTTCACCTTCGTACCATTCTTTACCACAGATGACCAGCTGCGCTTCGAAAAGTTATCAGACGGTTGAACGTATTCTACGAGGGCGCAAAGTGGTAGAGTTGAAGCCTCAGGTTGCCTCTGAATAACATTCCGAAAGCCCTGCTTTAACATTTCTATACGGCTCAATCGTACGGGACACGAACCCTACGTGGCTTCATGCTCGCCGCTGCATAGGCAACATTTGGCCTGAGCCTTGCAATCTCTCCTAAGATGTTCTAGCGAGCCACATCTTCTACATTTTGGCTTCGGAACCTTGCAATCTGCGGCAAAGTGATCCATGCTGTAGCATCTAAAACACTGCATTGGATCGCAGTATAACACAACCCCATGCTTCTTTAGGCCCAAGCGTATTTCCGATGGGAAGTGATTGCCAGTAAATGTTAAGATTACGTGTTCAGTTGCTGACAACGTTGGTCATCGGATTTTTGGTTTTAACTCGAGCTACCTCGGTTTCTCCTAATGATTTTAGTGCAGATAGGATGGTAGCTTCTGAGATTGACGGGTGCACACCGTATATTTTGCCTTTGACAGAAGAGCGCCCTCCACTTATTCTGGCAGATACTTTAACACCCGCTAGCTCTTGCAGTGACAGCAAGGTGCCCCTATCCTCTTCAGCATCAACAACAATGACAAGCTCTCCAGTTTTCGTAAAGCGGGGCTCTTCGATTTTCCCCTTGACATGGCCCACAATATAGTCACAGACCTTGTTAAAATTATTCTGTAGCTCTTCGCCGCCAGCAGAAAATATCACTGCCTCTTGCCTGGTTACAACCACCTTTGGGACCTGCGATCTTTTATGGCGGTGTACGGTAATAAACCCTGTATCATCAGGTTCACCCTTCTTATCACATTGTACTTCTTTTTCTGCTTCGCTCTGTACGTCTGCGCTTGAGTCGGGGGAATCTTCATGCGATACACGGCAATCTTTCACTCGCACATCCTCGATGGGGCTCGATGCAGCGCGCTTTTCTCGTCCTCCAGCAACGCGAGTTGCGCGATCGTCTGTCTCCATGATTCCAGCGATGGACTGATTTGGCCGGCGATCTGTTGACACTGATGCCGGCAAATCTAGCGCCTCACTATCATGGCGCTTACGCGGTGGAGTGCGTTTCAACGGCATTTTTTAAACACCAAAAAAAAAAATAGGATTTGAACCCGGTTCGTCAAGTGCGTAGATAGCAGCGTTGCCACTTAGACTACGACACCTGTGTGACCGGGAACGATCCCTTATTAACTAGCCCACCCGTTAAGGAATGTATATAAACAACTGACACTGGCGGTGACGTTGTTAATTCGAAACGCCACGAAAAGATTAATCAGCTGGAATGAGTGATGATGACGATGTAGATGTGCTAGTGACGATAATGCTTAAGATGGTACTTGATGGTGAGGTATTGTAGTACTGGGTGTTGATAGTGATGGTGGCTGTGGTGGTGATGATGCCGACTATGAGTAACAACTTACTGGTGAACGGTGCACTAATGATGAGAGCGCTGAAGGCGGTAGTTGGGTTGTAGATGGTAGAGAATACACACTGATGATGCTGATGATGATGATTGAAAGTCCGATTATGAATGTGAAAGCGCCGGTTTCCAGGTAGTATAAGATGTAGATATTGTTTAGAGAGACTTAACCTGCACACTATTCGTTACGGCATAGATTCACTTTAGAAACACTTACTAACCACTGAAATAGCAACAATTGTACGCACTGTTACGAAAACACGTCAGAGCAGCTTGAACAGCTGACGACAATTTTATTTATTTTTTATATATATGTATATATACATATATATATATATATATATATATATATATATATATATATATATATATATATATATATATATATATATGTATATATATATATAATTTTTTTTTTTTTCTGTGGAGGAGGGTGAATGCATTTACGCACGCTTTGAGTACGGAGTATTTCCGCTCTCGAGAGCAGTGTGGGGCTCGACCCTGGCGGTTGGATGTTGGTCCACCAAGACCACTACTCACTAAACACACCTCCCCCTTTAAGCTTCACTCTCTAATGGCCCAGATATCCATAGAACAGTACTATGGGCCTATTAGGAGAAGTGGCGAGCGCCTAACGGATCATTTGGCCGAGGTCACTCACGGGTTCCCCCACCAGTCCGACGTGCTTGTCCCAACACCTGCGAACCCGTTTGATTACAAGCCACGTCATCTGTTGATGTCGTAAGCGCTATCCGTTCTCTTCTGTACCTGCCAAGCTCCGCTTTCTTTTTCATCACCGCAGTTGCCATTTCCTCGCCCAGCCTCCATGCCGATGCTGTGCTGCATATGTACTCTACAAACGTTGTCATGTTACTTTTCGGCGGGTCTGGTATCCCGACTCCTTGTTTTCCTGCTTCTTTGGCCCATCTCAATCGTAGCAGCGCTATGGCGGTTGTCCTTGCCTGCTCTAGTCCCTTGCATTTTAAGAGGGTATGCTCGGGGTCATCGTCGATGCCGTCTTCACAGTGCACGCAGGTTACCGAGGGAGCTTTGCCTATACGAAATAGATAACTTTGAAAATCACCGTGGCCAGTGAGACACTGCGTGAGGAAAAAGTTCATTTCTCCCGCCGGGCGGTCAATCCACTTCTTTATGTCCGGGATGAGCAGGCGAAGTGAATAACCCGATGAGCCTGCGGGAATGGCATCCCATTCTTCTTGCCACAATCTTATCGTCTTTTCCCTTTCAGCTTCTTTGTTAGATTTAGACCCTCGTTCTCATATACTTTTCTTTCATTCACTACCAAGTCCCAAGGTGGGGAGCCAGCCAGTACTAGAGCTGCGTTCGTGCTAACCGTGCGGTAGGCCTGGAGGATCCTAAGCGCCGCTGTTCTCTGCGTTTTTCTTAGGGCTGTTTTTGCCGTTCTCGTTTTCAAGGTGTTCTGCAGCCAGACTGGCGCCGCGAAAAGTGCAATGGACTCGGTAACCGACATTAGTAGTCGTCGCCGGCACTCCCGCGGGCCGTGTAAGTTTGGCAGAATCTTGCCTATCGCGTTAGCCGCTTTAGCCGCCTTGCCCGTACACTTTCTGATGTGATTTGTCCCCCTGAGACCCTTGTCTAGTAGGACGCCAAGATATTTGGCCTCTGTTACCTGCTTGATTTCCTGGCCCGCCACCATCAGTTTCATGCTGTCTACTCTCTTCCTGCCTGTCAGAACGATGGCCTCGCTCTTTTCCGGGGCAAGTTGTAGCCCAGCGCTATCCATCCATCTCTTTATGGACCAGAGAGCCATGTTTGTTTTTAATTCTAATTCTTTCTCTGTTTTTGCTTGAGAAATTATGGCTAAGTCATCCGCATAAGCAATCATTTCTACTTCCCTCTGGGAGATCTTATCTCAGGACGTCGTCATATGTTATGTTCCAGAGCAGGGGTCCCAGGATTGACCCTTGAGGAACTCCTGCAGTCATGTCTATCTCCACTGTGCCGTTAAAAACTTTTCTGTCCTCTAAGTATCCTGAAACGGCCCTTACGAGAAATGAAGGGACCGCTTTTCTCACTAGGGTGTCTAAAATTCCTCTCCACGGCAGACTGTTAAACGCGTTCCTGACGTCGAGAAGGACTGCCACAAGGAGCTTTCGTTTATATATAGGTTCGCCGTGAAGCAAGTCAGCTTTGGCTGTTATTCGTTGTATTGCTGTAAGAACTGATCTTTTCTTGCGAAATCCATATTGATTGGACGACAGGAGACCAGACTGTTCCGCAAACGTCCTAAGTCTATCTTCTAAAATTGCCTCATACCCTTTTGCTAGGGTGTTCAGGAGACATACAGGGTCTGTACCCTCCGTTACTTTTGAGAATCAAGACCACTTCCGCCCTTTTCCAGTCTCTAGGCATTTCCCCACTTGCAATCGCCTTGGTAAAAACTGCCGCTACCACCTCCGGGTGTTCCCTGAAGAGCATCTTTACCGCTATAGGCGGAATGCCGTCGGGTCCTGGAGATCTCCCTGGCTTGAGCCTCTCCGCTGCCATCAATACCTCTGCGCGTGTGATAGGCGGGAACTCCTCTTCTTCTGCAGTTGTCCCTCTTCTTGCGTATGCTTCCCTATTAAAATGTCCATGATGTGAAATAGATTGTTTAAAATGTGTACGACCTCTGTATCTGGCAGTGTGACTTTTGGAGCCTGCACGCCTCTCCCTCTAATCATTTTGTAGGGTTTTCCCCAAGGCTTGTCATTTATGTCCTTAATCATTTGTCGCCAGTAGAGCTTTTTGCTTTCCGCTATTTCCTTTTTTAAAAGCGCTCTGAGTCTTCTATAATTTTCCAAGGCGAGGGTCTCGGCCTCCCGGGTCCTGTGGCGTTTTTTGAGCTTCCTTTTGGCTCTGTTACAATCCGCCCGTTTCTGCACTATGACGCTGTTCCACCAGTGTTTTGGCTGGCATGTAGCCCTTCTTGGGTGAGGGGGCTTAGTAGCTCTACTGCAGGCCCTTTTGAGGGCATCATGCAGTTCTTCTGGAGTGTGGGGAGAAGTTGTAAGGATTGCCTTTTTGAGTTCGCTCTTAAAGACTTCTTCGTCCTTGATCCTGTAGTACATCTTACTTCTTATAGGCAACGCTTTTTGCTGCAGTTCTAGCGTAAACTCAATACAGTAGTGATCGCTGAGGCTTTCTTCTTCAGTGAGCACTGTCCAATCTTTTATTTTATTGGCTATTGTGTCGTTGCATAATGTTAGGTCGACCGTTGACTGATATCCAGCTCTGTGAAAGGTCGGGTCTTTGCCGACGTTCTGAATATACAGGTCCAGGCCGGCAGCCCATTCCATCAAAATTCTTCCTCTCTTGTTGGTACGCCGCGACCCCCATGTTTCCGACGCCGCGTTGAAGTCTCCTGTAACAACTACGCCCTTGCCATTTGTGGCTTCAGTTATTGATATTCCTATTTCACTGAGAAGGTCCTCGAGTTCGTCCAGGCTGCCGTTGGGGCTGCTGTAACAAGAGTACAGCCTCCATCCTTCTAGCAATTCTACCCATACAAACCCGGGCCCGCTTCCGTGTTTTGTGATTTGCGCGGAACCGGTATTTATAATTGCTGCACTCTTGGTTCGATCTGAAAACCATTCCTGTTTGTTTGTTGCCATCGCTTGATTTGGTTCGCTCACCGCCACTAGCTTGGCTTTTCTCCTTGTGGCTATCTCTTCGACCATGTCATGTGCGTATCTACTTCTGTTGCAGTTTACTTGAATTATTTTAATCATGTTCATTGCTGTTGTGTAGAAGTTGTTCCTTGGTTCTCTGGTTGTTGAAAACGGGCCGCCCCTCTAGAGCCTTTTTGTGCCCAGCCATCTGATGTACGCTTGTCTCGCTGAGCCTCCTTCCTCTGTTCCCTAGCCGCTTTCTTCTCTTCCTTTTCTTTTTGCTCAGCCCGTAATTCCCTGGCCTTGGCTTCCCTCTCTTCTGCCGCCACCCTCGCGGCTTGTTTCCTTTCGTTAAGTAGTTTCGCGTACTGCGGGCAAGCCATTGTTCTCGGTTTATGATCTTTCTCGTTGCACATGTAGCACGAGATATCAGTTTCCTTGCATTCCCTGGCTATGTGTCCCTCTTTCCCGCATCTATAACATCTCTTAGCCGTTTGCCCCTCACTTTGGCAGTCTCTCGCTATATGGCCGATATGATTGCATCTATAGCATGTTGGGATTTGGAACCATTCTTCAACCCTGCATAGGCGCCCTGATATGGTGATGCCTTTTTTGGCCACAAGCTTCTTAGCGTCCCGACTGGGTGAGGTTACTAAGCATTGCCATGTTCCTCTCTTGTTGCTTTTTGGTGTTTCCGCTTGTATCTTCGTAGTTTCATGCAGGTCCAACGAATTGCGCAGGACCTTCGATATCTCGTCTAGAGTGAGGAAAGGGTTAACGTCCCTTAGCACAACGGTTTGAGTGGGACTCGTCGCTTCCCTAATGTCGACCTCCATTCCTGTTCCCTGTCGCAGGGCGTTTGCGAAGGACATGCCGCCTCCGGTTCCCTTTTCCGTGATTCGGAGGATTAAGTCACCATCTTTATTTTTCTTGACCGGTCCGATCTTAACCGTGGCATCATTTTGCTTGATGTGAGGGGCAATGTCTCTAATCATGTCATCCACGGACTTGCCCTCTTTTGCTTTTATCCTTATGGAACTTTGACACCCGGTCGTTCGTTCTTTACTTTTCATTGGCGGGTCCGGGCTCCTTCCGTCTACCATGAGTTCAGCTTTTCCTCCTGTTTTTCTGCAGCAGACTTCCGTTGCTCTCCTGATTGACTGTCCTTGCCAGTCTGGAGAGATGTATAGTCCGACAGTGCTGTTGGTATTTGCCGAATGACTTTTTTCTAGGACCTTGTTGAGGCTTGACAGGAACTGTTCTGGAGTATTTTCTGTGCTTCCAACACCGATCACGAGTAACCTTGTGTTGCTACTGGCTGAGGCAGCAGTGGGTTCCTCTGCGTCTGCCGAGCTTACGTCAACTAGTTCCAATTGCTCACTACTGCGCAGAACTGCCACCCCACCAATCGGAAGCCGAGTCACGGAGCCGACCAGTGGAAACTGGCTACTCAACTTCTTAAGTACGTTTAGGTCCTTCTCTGAATTTTTGTTTATGAGCATAGCTCTTGATTCCCTGTCGGCTGTTATGCTGTCTTGTATGATGCGAGTGGCCTTGAAGGTTAGTTCCGGCCATTCCTCTGCCACCAGCCTGGCTGTCTCTTCTAGGGAAGACAAAGATGCGATTTTATTTTCAATGTCCTTTGCCCTCTGTATGTCCTTATGTTCGTCTTCTTCTTCTCGCTGACACATTGAGCACGTCCGTGCAAGCCTTTTCTTTTCGATTTGAGCCTGCAGTTCTTCCGCTATGGCTTTCCATTTTGCTGTCTCTTCATGTGCCTTAGTTATCTTTTTCTCCCATTCCTCAGTCTCTTTGGATCGATTGTCTTGGATCACGTTTAGTTCGTCTTTTAATTTCTGCAGCCGCCTCAGGGCATCGTCTTGGGCCGCCAGCTTGTCCTCGGCGTCGGCCTGCAGCAGCAGAGCTCTACTTTCAAGCCTAGTTATGGCAACTTTAATGTCCCCCTTGGTAGTAACATGTTTTTCTTTCAGTATTTTGAGCTGTCTGACGACTTCCAGGAGGCTCTTCAAAGCTTCATGGTCCGTGCCTGGTTCCGAGGTTACTTCCAGTTGAGTCCTACCTTCTGCTCGTGCTTTCTTAATCGACTTGCCTGTTCGTTGCTGTTCTTCACCTTTTTTTTGCCTCTCTCTCCTCCCGTTGTAAGTCTTCTGGAGATTCAATCATCGTTCGTTTTCGCCTAGTGTTCTCGGGGTATCTGAGGTCTTCTTCTACCTCCTTGTCAGCCTCTAATCGCTTGTCCGTGTTTTTTTCTGCGACGTGAGCTTTACCGCCGAAATATTCCTGCGGGGTTGTTTTGTTCTCCTTTGTTTCATTGCTTTTGTTCGTCTGTCCATTTCTTTTATCCTCCAATATTTCTTGTTCTTCGTCATTCTGACTTTCTTCCGCTGGCTGTCCGGGGTCCCTACGACCCTTAAAGGGGTCCATGTCTCCTCCTCTTTTTTTCTCAAAAAAAAAAATATATATATATATATTTTTTCTAGAGATTTTTTTATATATACATATATATAGTCTTTTTATATATACATATATACATTTTTTTTTTATATACATATAGATAGATTTTTATATATACATATATACAGATTTTTTTTTGTATTTGTTATTTTTTTTATATAATTATTATTGAGGAGCTATTATACGTATATAACCTTATACGTACAACATGCGCTTTTTGCATATGTGTACACACAACATATGCATAAGTAATCACCTGTATCTATACATGATTGCGAGGAACAATGCACAGATACGTACGGCCCCTTACTAGCACGTCACGCCAAACATGCCAATGTATGCACGCGTAGGACAAACATTGCAGCCGTGTCGTAATGTTACAAATTATATATGTGCGCTGGGTACGGACCTGCACATCCGCATGTTCACAAGCGTTGCTTATGTGTCCCCGCTACGTATGCGCTGGACAGATTGTATGTAAACACGCTGGTAGTGCAGAACAGCTGATGTTCCAAAAACCGCTGGATTGTTCGAGGCACCGATTGTAAACAAGTTTGCAGTTCGAAGTTCGAGCGATTGAAAACGATGACACTATCCGAGTTGACACAAAAAAAAAAATATGTACTGCACAGTACCTGTGAGGTGTTTAAGGTGTGCGCTGGATTTCTCACTAAGTGCCGTTAACCCAGTGCCTTTGCTCAGTCCGTTTAGGACCTCGGGATTCTCACTTTTCACCGTTTTCCACAGAGCGAAGTTCACACTCGACCGTTCAGGGTGAGCTCTAGCAGACGTCTGTGTATATATATAAATATATATATATAAATATATATATATATATATATATATATATATATATATATATATATATATATATATATATATATATATGTATGTATATGTATATATATATATATATATGTATGTATATGTATATATACATATATATATATATATATATATACATGCACTCAATCTCGACATGCCCTTCGAAAAATCGTAATTACTCCGCAACCACAGCTCGCATGGACATATGTTTGGTACCAAAATGATCGCCATGAATTGCGCATTGGCTGAATATGTCCATTTTGAGCGCTGTGAGTGGTTGTAGGGTTATGATTCTAAAGTATTTGGCGTGAACGCTAATAAAGAACTTTATTTTTGGCGAATTCTCTTCTAAACGACCATGTCGCGCCCTCTGACCGACCTTGCACGTCTTCAGATGGAGCAGAATTTTATCACGAACACGATGGTGTACTTAGTTTCTGTCTAGGAAAACTGGTTGTCTCGCAACAGCACATTTTGTGTAGAGCTCGTTAAAGCAAATATTTTTTCCAATGGAACATGGTCTCTGAGAAGTGTTGTTTTGGAGTGAGAGTGAAATTACTACAATATGTGGCACTGGTGTTTTTGCCCGACATAGGAGCACAAAATGTGCTGTTGCGAGACAACCAAGCACACCATCGTGTTCGTGATAAAATTCTGCTCCATCTGAAGAATACGCAAGGCCGGTCAGAAGACGCGACATGGTCGCTAAGAAGAGAATTCGCCAAAAATAAAGTTCTTTATTAGCGTTCACGCCAAATACTTTAGAATCATAACCCTACGACCACCCACGTGTTCAAAGCTAACATATGCAGCCAATGCGCAATTCATGGCGATCATTTTGGTACCAAACATGTGTCAATGCGAGCTGTGGTTGCGAAGTAATTACGATTCTTCGGCGGGACGTCCAGATTAAGTGCATGTAAAATGACTATGTGGCGAGGTTCACTACCGCCGACGTGTCGCGCGACAGCCGCAGCGCGTCATTTTTCATGCACTTAATCTGGACATCTTGCCGAAAAATCGTAATTACTCCACAAGCACAGCTCGCATTGCCATAAGTTTGGTACCAAAATGATCGTCATGAAATGCGTATTTGCTGCATATGTTAGCTTTGAGCACATGGGTGGTCGTAGGGTTATGATTCTAAAGTATTTGGCGTGAACGCTAATAAAGAACTTTATTTTTGGCGAATTATCTTCTAAGCGACCATATCGCGTCTTCTGAGCGGCCTTGCATATTCTTCAGATGGAGCAGTTTTATCACGAACACGGTGGTGTGCTTGGTTTCTGTCTAGGAAGACTGGTTGTCTCGCAACAGCACATTTTGTGCTCCTATGTCGGGCAAAAACACTAGTGTCACAAATTGTAGTCATTTCGCTCTCACTCCGAAACAAGACTTCTCAGAGACCATGTTCCATTAGAAAAAAATATTTGCTTTAACGAGCTCTTCAATTCTGTGTATCGCGCTTCAAATATTCCTGCAACACCCTGTATATATACAGGGTCATTCATATTGTTGTGCATGCATTTCGAGGTTTAATAGAACTCGGCAAGAAAATAAGTTTTCCCTATGGAGGGAAGACGTGGAAACGACTTGTTTAGGAGAGAGAGTGAAGTTTAATTAAAGTAGTTTTTCTGCCTTTTTTTTCCTACATAGTTGTGCGAAATCTCTGTTTGCGGGAGAACCAACGCATGAAGTCAACGCATGAAGGAACCGATTACACCGGCGTGTTCGAAGAAAAGGTTCTGCACAACGGAAGACACTTCACTAGCTTGCGTAGCAAAAAGCTAATACCCAGATTAAGGAAAGTCATGATAAGTCGAAATTTCACGTTAACGCCTTTTTTTTCTTTTTTTCCATTGCGACCAAAAATGTACGTCTGAAAGACCACTCTCACGCAATAGCAAGTTTAATGCCCATCATTTTCGTATCAAGGTGATGATGCTGCGTTACGTAGTTGTCAAGTCAACCTCTCCCCGACCCCTGCCCTAATCGTGAGGTTTCTCTCGGAAACCGTCCACCAGATTGCAGTGTCCGCCTCTGCGTCAGATACCCAGGCTGCCATCCGCTTGGTGATCGCTATGTTTGGCTCGGAGAGCAGGCAGAGGCCTACGGACTCTCTACGTACTATCTGCAGCGGTTAAGGTTTACCTGAAGTATCTTTAACATTGGTCGAATAAAGGGCCCCTACCTACTAAGTTTCAATCACCCTTTCCGTTCTCTGCTGGGATAACGGTTGTCGTCTTATTCTTAGCCTCCTTGTCTTTATTCTCCTTTTTATTGCTCTTCTTGGTTAGTTGGGCTTCTACTAGGGTCTCCTTGCCATCTACCTGTCCTTTGGCGACGCCCCTTCGGGCCTCCCGCCGCTGCTCGACTACCAGATGGTCAGGTTCACCACATTTGTGGCATACCCGAGGCACCTGGCTCTCTGCTTTGCAGTCTTGGGCCTTATGGCCCGGCCTATGACACTTGTAGCAGTTGGGGAGCCTAATCCAATCCTCAGGTCTGCACCACCTCGAGCCCAGATTAAGGGTCTTGCGGGAGCATATGGCTCTTGCCGCCGCCGGGGACGCCGTAACCAGTGCGTACCAAACTTCAGCTCTTCCGAGCCTTGGCTCGGTAGCTGTGATCTTGGCGCCGGCCGGAAGCTGCAAGGCCTTTTGCAGTTCGCTTTCGACCTGGTCCCCGTCCAAGAGTGGGTCAATCCCCCACAGGGCGATGGTCTGCCCCTGGTTAAGCTCTCGGCAGTCGGCCTGCATCTTTGCAGATTCCCGAATGGCCGCCGCCATTTTCTCTCCTGCGCCCTTTTTACTCTCCTCTATTCTAATTATAAGGTCACCCTCCTTACTTTTAACTACCCCGCTAACCGTTATCCCGGCGCCTTCCTGCTGCCTGACTTGTTCTCTAACACCCCGGAGAGTGTCGGCGAAGGTTTTTCCCTCTTCGACCTTAACCCTGAGGGTGCTCCTTGCTCCCTGCTCCGCCCGGGTGGTAGTCTCCGGTTTGGTTTCGGTCTTCCTTGTTTGTCTCAAGCAAACCTCTAGAAGGCCACTGCCGTCGCCGGTCTTACGGCAGCAGATTTCCAGAGCCTGTAGAAGCGTCTGTGTACGGCGCTTGTGACGTGCATCAGCGGGGGTTTCTCCCCGCCAGCCAGCCCCTAGCGCTTTTCCCACGACAGCCTGGAGCACCCCCAGGGTCGTGGTCCCTAGTTCTTCTTCCGGGTTTATCACTCCCACTACCAAGTACCGTTGAGAGGCCGCTTGGTTTTCTGAACCCTCTAAGAATTCAACGGCGTCGCTATTTTTAAGAACAGCGGCCGTCCCTGCGCTCATGTCAACCACCGCTGCTAGCGTGGGAAACTGTGCCGCCAGCCCCTCTATTAAACCCTTATCCGAATCTGACCCCTTAGTGATAACCGCTACCCTAACCTCCCTCTGAGTGGTGAGGGCGTCAGTGGTGACCTTTAAGTGTTTAATCACCCTCTCAGGCCAGTGTCCCTTGACGGCTCTCACCAGCTCTTCCGGAGTGCTTGCCCTTTCTATACTATTTTCTATCTCCGTGGCCTCTGTTTCTAGTTCCAGCTCCTTGGCCCTATCTTTATCTAGCTCCCCGTGACAGCGTGCGCATAGGAGTTCGAGGCCTTTTACCCGCTCGCTTATCTTCTCTCGTTGGATGTCTTTCCTATTCTCCTGTACCCCGTTCTCTCTTAGAACCTCGATCTCTACCCTCAGTCTGCACTCGTTTGTTCGTAGAGTTTTGACTTCCCCTCTAAGCTGTTCTATCTCTTCCTCATCAGCTGACCTAACTTCTCGGTAGGCCTTCCCTCTGTCCTCTAAGACCTTTTATAGACGTTCCAGGGTCCTGGGGAGCTTTTGAGACAGCTCTTTGAGCTCGACCTTCGTGTTACTGGCCTTACACAGATTAAGCGTTTGCCCAATGTGTTGCCGCATCACTTGAAGGACCTCTTGGAGCTGCTTTTCTCTCACAGCCTCCCCGTCCCTGGCACACTTGGCGGCTTCTCCCCTTTTTGGAGATTCAATAGCCACCCTCTTCCTATTCCCGTCGATGCCCTGCGTCTCCGTTCTGTCCCCCTCGTCCATCCCATTACTGTTTAATCTAAATAATTAGTATATCTCCATATAATACATCATACATATAACATACCGTAATATATCATATATACAATATTCTTACCATATAATATACTATACTATAGCATACCATACAATATATATTAATGTATCCTAATACACACACATACACACACACATAAATGCATACACAGATATGCACATATATATATGTATATACACATACACACATATATATGTATCTCCCGGACTGACACCCTCCCAGCTGTTTCCTGGCTGGTGATTCTTCTTCACCCGTTGTTGAGCAGTAAATAATCACCTCTTTCCCCGTCGCGCCTCTTGGGCCGGCTTTCTTCCCTCTACGCCGATTTCTCTCCACCCCTCGCCGCTTCCCTCTCCATCCCCTCGCCTCCTACTCTTTCCACTCCTTACTGAACAACTCTCACCGAGAAACCAATATGGCGGCCCCCAGTGGCCGGAAACCGAGACTGGCGGCCCCACGTGTATCACCTAGTGATCGAGAAGTAGAAATATAAAAATTCCAACTTGGTCCGTCTGTCCTCAACAAACGCGGCCCCAACTAGTATCTGGAAAGAGAGGGCTACTAAGTACAGTACCTTTGGAGGCGAGAGTGTACCGTTTCGCCGACCAGGTGGTTCTCTTTTCGTCGTCGTTGGGATCGCCGATACTGAGTGTGAACCAATTACTCTCGAAAAGTGAGCAATAAACCTCGAAAAACCACCAAAAACACAACAAAACTCTGTCGCAGGCCTCCACGCACCAACGCTACAGGTCCGGCACCGGGCACCCCAGAGTAACGCGAGTTTCTCCGGTATGTACCACAGAGCTCGGCTAGACACGTCCGCACAGTTCGACTGCCAGACAGAGACTAGAAGATCACCCTACCGTCTCGTATATATCTCGTATCGCGCTGTGTATAGCATAGGGTCTTTGTCCCAAGTCTCTGATTCTTTGGTTTTCCTCCTGTTGGGTTCGCTAAGGGCCATCACGTCAGTTTTTCTTCTCCATGCTATTTCTCCTATCATATCATGGACCGGCCTGCTTTTATTGCAGTTAGCCTGAATTATGCTAATTTCGCTAATCATTTTTGTGCGGAGGAGTCGCGCTGGGTCGAACCTCTAGCCGCGCCCTTGGGCCCCTGTGTCCTCCATTCGTAGGGTCCCTTTAAGCCAGTGACAACAGCCTGTTGTTCGGTCGTAGGCTCCTCGTCTTTCTTATTTGGCTCTGCATGCCCTGTCTTGTCCCTGCTAGCTTGCCTCATAGTTTGGCGCTCCTGCATCTTAGTTTTAAAAAGTTGGAGATATTTGGGGCATGCTGTAGATCTAGCTCTGTGGCCCTCGTCGTTGCATACGTAACATTTAGGAAGTTCCGCCTTACAGCCACGGACTAGATGGTCCTCCTGCCCACAGCGGTAACATTTCTGCTTATCTGCCTTCTTGTTTTTACGTGCAAAGGCCGTGTGCCCGGTTTCATGGCAGTTGTAGCACGTGGGAAGGGTTATCCATTCCTCGACTCTACAACTGCTTTCTCCGACGGTCACGATCTTCTTCAGGATTCTGCGGGCTTCTGTCCTTGGTAGGTGACCAAGCACTGCCAACTGCCTCTGTTCTTAGTAGCCCTGGAAGCTTCCGTGCGAATCCTGGTAGACTCTTGAATTTTCAGTATCTTCCGAATGTCCTGTTCTATAGAAAGCGCCGTAAGTAACGGGCTGAATTCCCCGAAGGACAACAGTTGCTGTAGGGCCGCTGTACTGCCTAGTGTCGACCTCTTCGCCCGTCTTTTGTCTGAGGACGTCTGCAAACGTTGTGCTGCTGCCTGGGCTTTTTTCTTCAACTCTTAGGCTGATGTCCCCTCCCTTATTAGTATTGACCGTCCCTATTTTTACCCCGCTATTCGCCGTGTTGACTAGTGGGCGCATTTTTTCAATCATGTCTTCTGACGAAGAGCCTGCGGCAGGTCTGATTCTAACAGAAATATGTTCCTTCTGCCCTCTCCGCGAAGTTGCCGCGACATCGTGTTGGCGCGGCACACGTCCTTCTCGGGTGATGTCGACTTTACACCCTATCTTCCTACAGCATGCTTCTACTGCATTTCTTATGGTGGGTTCTCCCCAATGTGGAGAAATGTACAAAGCCAGTGGGTTTTGAGAGCCAATGTTGTGTCCTTTTTCTAACGTCTTGTGAAGAGCTGCTAGGAAGCCAAGTGGCGTTTCCTCTAAGCCGACAGCGCCCACCACTAGTATGCTAGTCGATGTAGCAGACGCCTCAGCATCCTGCTCCTCCTCAGGTTCGGGTTCATCTGGGTTTTCTAGCTCGAGCTGGACGCTATTTCTAAGGATTGCGACTCCTCCTGCCCGTAGAGAGGCCGCTTTTTTCGCCATTGGGAATTGCCCTGCAAGTTTCTTGAGCAGAGACTTGTCGTTTTCGGAGCCTTTCGTAATAAGCATTACCCTGATCTCACGTGAGGTAGTGATGTTGTCCGTAGTGAGACCAGTGGTCTTGTACATAGACAGCGGCCACTCCTTCTTGATGAGGTCTATTAGACCTTCGAGTGTTGCCGTTTCGGCCATCTGCTCCTCGAGGACTTTCGTCTTGACCATCTTAATCTGCTCCTTTTCTAGCTTTCCCTAACAGGCTTTGCATCGTAGCTCTGCAGCGGGTGCGGTGCTCGATGAGGGCCGTGCCTCTTTCTGGGCGGCAAGTCTCTGCAACTCTAAGGTGAGAGCCGCAGCTTTTTCCTTCCAGCTCTCAGCTACCTTTGTGAGGTCTTGCGTACGTGCGGCATTCTCGTCGGCTTGCTTCCGGAGAATTGCTTTCTCCTCCCCAGTTTCCTTTTTGGATTTCTTTAGTTCCCATACCGCCTTATCTAGGCGTGTGATAGCGGCCCTGGGTGGTTTTATGCTTATCTTTTAGTGCCTTGAGGTGTTCTGTGACTGCCTTAGGTCTTCTAGAGCTCTGTCCTCCTTGTTTGGAGTGGGTTCCTTTTCCTCGGAAGACTTCCTCGCAGCCTTGGTCCTGCTGGTCGTGCGGGCTCGGCTGCTTTCAGCCTCCTTCGGGTCTTCTGGCGTGGTTGCCATCAGTTTCTTTCGTTGTCCTCTTGCGCTTGCCGCATCTCTGTAGTCATCGTCGCCCTCGATATCGCAATCCGAGTCAGCATTCAGGTCTATGGCAGGTTCAGCCTCTGCTATCTTGTCGGCCTTAATTTCGGCTGCCTCCGTCTGCTGTCCCCGTTCAGAAGAGTTTTCATCAGGGGACTCGCCTGGACCCCTAAACGGGTCCATTTATATGTGTATTTTTTCCTTCCCCTTTACTCTCTCGTTTTTCTCTATTTTTTTTCTGTTTTTTTCATTATTATAATTTTTTTTGTTTTCTATTTTTTTCCTTTTATTTTATTTATATGTTGTCGAATTATATTATTTATAGCCTTACTCAAAATTCTCGGTAAAAAAAACCGCTACGCGCAAATGGCTAAAGAGTACAATGAAATATGAGCGGAAACTGATTGAACGACTCAGCGCCTGTAGCTTAGGAAACTGGTCGTTTCTTAGTTATCATTCCCATTGGTCCAAGGTATGTAAGATTGAGGAAAGCAGGTTCTGAAAGTCCTAGAAACATAGGAAGGACTGGCGCTATACAAAACTTGCTGACTTAATTTTAGGTTGAACATTGGTGAAAAAAAAATACAAAAAGACGTTATCGGACTGGCTTAAACTGAGAATAACTAACCAACTAATTATTGTAGGGGTCTTCCGGCTAAGGTTACGCGTACGGAAGTTGTGGGCCGTCCCTGTTCCATTAAGTTAGTTTTTACTACTTTTGACATATCTCCTATATTTAGCTTTAAATGAGCTAGAAGTTGCATGTTATATCCCGTAATGTAGCAACAAAAATTATGTTTCAAGTGTTATGCGCTAGATCCCATTGTATCGAACTGCAAAGGAGCAGTGAGATCCTGCCGAATGTGTAAGTTGTATGCAATGAAAGATGTGGGCCGGGGTGGCCTGTGATGGCCGACACGTCTGCAGGTTCAACGTACAAGGGTTTCTTGACCTGTGTGCTCCTGTAGGAAGTTTCAAAAGGCCTATAGTACTCAGTGTATTCGCCGGCTCTGCTCGCAGCAATGCGTTAAGTACCACTCATTCGTTGTCTGGCACTGCAACGAAGGTACCTGCACTACCTCTCTCAGTGGAACGGCGGGTCCACAAATACGACGTTTAATAGTAACTTGAACTATCTCGTATGTGCTCCGATTAAGTGAAATAAATAGCACTTATATTTGTGCAAAACTTAGCCAGGCGTTTTCCGTAAGTAGCATTATACGTATAACATATAACATTTAAACAGCAAGTAAATTAGTCAAGCTCTCTGAAGGGGACGTATCTGGCACCGCCAAGCTTATTGGCTCTATGGACACATTTATATCTCAGTTCGAAAGCTTTGAGTCTCTTTGAGACATCCACAAGCCCCCTCGGACCTTTGCTTGCCATCTCGTCCTCCGACTATGCTGCCATACACTGCCTCTAGCGACGAAGTGCGCCTGACCGTGAAATCCTTCGCCAGAAGCTCTACAGCTAGTCTTGACTTTCTTAAGCCTCGACCTATTCAAGACCTCTTGTCCGACAAACTGGCAGATGCACTGGCAAAAGTTGTAGACATTCTTCCGTGGGGGCCTTTCGCTGTAGCCCTTCAACCTGCCTCAAAAATGAGATGCGCTGCTAACAAAGCTGAAATATTGTCGGCAATTGGTCTTTATCAGTTGGGTTTTGCAACTACTAGCGGTACACAAATCAGAATTCACACCACCTGCGCTTTTACAAATTCCCGCAGTGACGTGACCGTTCTAATTAAGCTAGCTTTTGAGAATGCCTTTAATAGCGTCAGAAGAGACCACCTGCTAAGCGCGTTGAAATGCTACGCCCCGCAAATGTTTCACCAAGTACATGCGGCTTGGCTGGTACCTGGACGACGGTGTGTTTGCTGGTGACCTAGCTACGGTAATTGGTGATATTTACAAAGTCCGGGACTTCGAGAGGGAGAGTAGTCTATCCCTAAACCAAGGCAAATGCGATGTCTACGTCACGGGCCCCGAAGATATGATCTCGCCGAATATATTGGAGCCATGCTATCTCCTTTCTGGTTGCAAGGTAGTTCAGAAGAAGGATATTGAGCTCCTCTGTTCCGAGAGGGTTATCTGGTGCTTTAGGCGCGTGGAGAGAGAAGCTTGAAGTAGACGCCAGCCGTCTTCCATCGCTGAGATCTCATCGCAGAATATACCTACTGAGATCGTGGTTCTCGGTGGCCCGGATAACGCACTTGCTTGAAGGGGTCAATTGTTTCGACTTGAGCAAGAGCCTTTGAGAGTTCAACAAGTGGACCTTGAAAACACTAGAGGTGCTTCTGAACGTATGGCTTTCACCCAATGCAGGCTTGCGGGCTCTGCTTCCCATATCCTTAGGTGAACTGGGAATGCTAGGCGCTAGCGTTGGCTGGTCCTGCCGTAATCTCTCTCTCCTCTATGTCCCAAGCATCGAAAAAGGCCAAACGGTTACTGGGCGACACAGGTAAAAGTATCTACGATTACACATAGGCAGCCTTAGTCGAGAGGTGAGCCTCCCTGTGCGGTATCAAACCCGCAGACACACTGCTTGGAGGGGTCAGTTGTTTCGAAAATTGGAAATTGCAGTTGGAGCTGTCGTTCTATTACCTCTAGCAATCGGTTTGTTATGTTGGACTATGGTTGGTATGCAACGGGTGCGGTTTGGTGGACCTCTCGTGGAAAATTCCGAGCTACACTGGATATTCTTTCATTTTCCGATAAATTCCTACCGATCAATCTACGTGTTTAATCTCACTAACTATGAGGATTTTGTAACCAAAAGAAGTGTGCGACGTGCTGCCGTGAGCCAACTCGATCCTTATGTTTTCAGGTCAGTTGTCTATAAGAATGCGCCCGCAAAATTCAAGTTCAATGAAGTAAGATGGTGAATAAATGGCATATCTCGTTATGTGTGTACCTATCAAATCCAGCATAAAAGACGCTAACACGTTATTCCTAAAAATGCAAAGTGGGGTCTACATGCGTGCGCATGCTTGCTTCTGTCTAGCCGTAAAGTCGTGATGGTGAGACAAACACTTAAACCCAAGTTTCACACTATCCACATTAAAGATGTCTGTGAAAAACAAGGACATTTACCATCAAACCCCTACGAATTATGGATATACAATTTTGTTTTCCAAGGAGAAGGACATCTCTTTTTAAACTCCATGGGTATGTTTAGCGGACGTCACGAAGACGTCTTCTACTTTTCCAGGAGTATTTCCATCTGTAAAGTAAGAGCACGGCATTCTCAAAGGTCCTTTAAATCGACGATGTATATAAAACTGAGGATTTTCTTTTCGATGTTTAGACAGCTATACAGTCTAAGCGCAACGGAAAAGCAATGGGTCCAGCCCAAATCTATTATGTGTATAAGAAGGAAGCAGAAGACCTTCTTAATACGATACCAATATCAATCTGCAACACATATTTAGACCAGAGTGAGGTACACCAGACTGAAAAGGACGCCTATTGCTGACTCTAAAGAAAAAGATGAACTATGTTAATGCGAAAACTATCAAGGAATTTCCCTGATACGCGTGTTTTAAAAGACAATGACAAGTCTTTTTTGCAGAGAGACACTTTTAGGTGTCTTTTTAATTCAACAGGAAAATAAAGTCTCTCCAAAGATACTCTAAGCGCCAGGCGACTCCGCCAGCCCACTCCTGTCTGTACTGTATACGACTGGTGCCTTAGCAAATGTCTGGCGTAAATTTAAGGCTCTGCATGCTTTTACGCGTACAAGTTCGTAATCCTTGCAAAATTCAGAGAACTTTGTTTAATCTAATCTAGTAATGTATATGATTCGCTTGACATGTATACTTTAGTACATGTGTAAGAATCACTCAATGAAATTGATCAACAACGGAGATTGAAGCGGCGATACCCCGGTCGATGGCAATCATGACTAGCACACTAGTTTTCTAAACGACGCGGCCACGTCTTGTTGTTTTATTTATAGCCCCTCTTGGACAAGGCCAAGGGTGTTAAAGGGGGGTGTGAGAGTGTTCAAACTCAGTTTATTAAGAGTTTAACATAACAAAATGGTTTATTGAGAAAATGCTTCGGCCGTGATCTTCTTAGGTCCCATCGGTCCTCCCATATAGATGATTTGATCAATAATGTGTCCTCGTGGCGTCGGTTGCTTCTGACGGTGTGGCTCATAAGGAACGTTGGTAGTTGCTCGCATAGTAATGCTGAAATGATGAAGCTGTGTCACGCTGTGGGGTGTAATGTTGAATCGATTGCTATAGACTCACTTTTACATTCAGGTATTTACTTTCAGTATCTATTTATTACTTTCGTATTTGTCACTTACTATATTAGGAATGTCCATTTGCGTTGATCTTACCCAGGGTCGTAAACAACAAAAGGCAAAAGTCTTATGAAAAGCATACCCTTCATTTCACCGAAACACGGTCGCTGTTTTTCGAGCCCAACATGTCAAACGGCAGCCTAGATGATAAAATTACAACTGCGAAATTTAACGCTATGCGCTATTATTTTCCGAACGGAGCACCACGCGCAAGCATCAGAAAGACAACACTCTTTATAAATGTCACCGTGAACGAGTATTTCTTCGCCGGGTAAGTTGCTCTACTATTATGTTATTATGACTGTGAAGTAATTCTGCAATTGGTAAGAAAGATCGCTCTAGGTCGCTCTGGTGTGCTTACTTTAGTAGGAGGTACGCAGGCTCCCGCCGAGCATCTGAAAGAAGCAAGCAAGTTAATCTTTCTGGAGTCGTCCGCTACCGCACTAATGACTGTCTGTAAAAGTTTTTTTTATATACCTTTCTAAACCATTTTTCCCGGAATACCGGAATCTGTGCTGCCGGACCGAGTAAAAGCCTCATCGTGGTAAAAAGAGATTTACGGGTTACTTGATAATGGGCGGTACCTGGGAGTGAGAGGCGGGCCATATCCGTTAACTTGTGCATCGATGATACGACGGCCAGCCCGGGGATCACCACAGCGATCTAAACCTCATTTGATATGGACATCGGAACGTGACGCCTGCTGGGGGTTAACTCGAGCCTTTGAAGTTGTCCGATATATTTGTTGAGAAGTCGTTGAACTGTTACAAAATACCCTGCTTCCCTGCCAGGTTAATCGCCCTCAGGAGATTATCCGTAAGGCAAAGAGAGATAAGCGGGTTAGATAGGGCCGTTTGTAAACCCCGACAAGAAGGGTAAACACTCGACCGTAATTGGCAGTTTTTTTTGAGAATTTTAATATAATGCGATTCTCCCTGTATCAATGAAGAATCTAGACATTAATTCTTAATTTTACGACCGGCATACGGGAGAGATCCATGGATGGGTGAATTAAAGCCATCATTTAAAGCGTCATCCGAGAGAAAGGGGGGTACCGAAGAAGAGAATAGATGTCTTGCCGCTCTACCAATATCCCCTCGGTAAGTTTGACCAGAGCAAGGCGCGTAGTATACACATCAGACGGGGCCTGACCGGTGCAGGCGTTGTATCTTGGCGTCGATGGGTTTAAATGTGATTATTTTTCTTCCTCTCAGAAGGCACGAAGGTTTTCGCAATTTAGATCAATGGAAACGCGTGGTTGTTTTGAGAGCAGACACCTGGGGGGCTACAGGGACCAACGCCGTTAGCGAAAGCAGCCACAATTGAGTCGTTACTAGAGGCAACTGACTGGATTACCTGTGTGAAACATCAGCAAGTGCTACCCTGACTCGGGTTTGATACGGATTCATTCCGAATAATCATCTTAACCGCCGTTTGAACGATTGCTATAGGTTGCTTCCTGCTTTGCCGGAAACCCAAACATCGGACAAACCTTGCCTACCTTAGGAAAATGATCTCTTCTAGAATTACAAAGAGCATTGTTTAGCTTAGAGCTTAACAACACATTAGTAAATACAAGACTTACGCTACAAGTGGCTCCGTGAAGAAGCCTGTTTGGTGAAACTAGCGCTTATACTTTGTCATATAACAGCCGCGACATAGCGCTATAATAGAGACCATAGTTAGTGCCTTGCACTCGGCGCAAATTTAGTCGCGTACCCTTCTGTATAAGTTTATATGACGCCCAAGACTAGATCAATACGTAGAGTAATAAAATTGCCATGAACAGACATGTTTATGCTTTTATTTACAACAGCTATTACGACCCAGATTTAGAGTCGCGCACTGGTATTGTGGAGGGATATTTTGCCAATCAGAACTACAGTACCGAACCAACAATGCAGGTGTACACCGATACCAAAAGGATGAATCAGATCGTCACTATTAACGATGCTATTTAAGTAGTTTTTACTTCACTAGATTTCTAGCTGTTGTAAACACACTAACACAAATACATTTCAGTGCGTTTATAGTATACAGGAGAAACGAAAGAAGATTTGTTCAGAGCAATAAAGAAACAAGACGACTTTGGAGAAGATAAACATTATTTGAGATTCTCTTTTTTTGTCTTGATCTTTTTGGCGCAAATGTAGCGAGTTGCGTATTACAGGACTCATGATATTAACATCACGTATTACAGGACTCATGACATTAACATCACGTAATACAGGACTCATGACATTAACACCGTTTCAGTTTACGTGACTGCTATAGACGGAATGTCCACGGGTTCAGGAGACCTCTCTGGTTTGAGCCTCTCCACTGCCATCATTACCTCCGCGACTGTGATGACCGGGAATCGTTTTTCTCCTGATAGTGTTAGATCGACCGTTAACTAATATCCGGCTCTGTGGGAGGTCGGGTCATCGTTTGCCATCGTTATGTATATACAGGTCCAGGCTGAGCTGCCCACTCAATCAGAGGTCCCCCTCTGTTTTTCGCCCACTACGACCCCTATGTTTCTGATGCCGCGTTAAAGTCCTCTGTCACCACTATGCTCATTTTTATGCATATGGATTTATTTATTGAAACTCCTATTTCGTCGAATAGGTCCCCCGGGTTCATCCAGGCTGCCGTTGGGCTAGCTGCTGCAAGAGTACTCCGTCTAGCGCTTGCACCCAGTCAAACCCGTGCCCGCTTCCGTGCCTTGTTTTGCACGGAATCGGCGTTTATAATTACTGCACTCTTAAATCGATCTGAAACCCGTTTCTGCTTGTTGCTATTGCTTGATTTAGTTCGCTCACTGCTACTAGCTCGGCTCTGCTTCTTGCGGCTATTTTCAGCCATAGCATGTGCGTATCTACTCCTGTTGCAGTACAATCCTGTTACGTAGGTCCTATTAATTGGAGTAGTTGTTGAGTAGAAAATGTTCCATCATTATTTTTGAGGTTTCGGGAATGCATGATGCACATGCGCCACTAGCAGCCTGCGTGACTAGTGTGAGACTCGCAGGCTCGGTATTACTTCGGCGTTATTTCAAAGCCGTGGAAGAGGCGTCTCTGCCGTTCTCCTTCAATCAGCTCTATTCCTGACTATCATCGCGCATGCCTACCTGCGCTTGGATAAGGGGATGCCATTTTGTAATCCGTCCTGTGAGAGTGCGTCGACTATGAGGGCCTGGCTGCTCTTCCCCCTCCCTCGGCTCCTCGTCTTGACCACTCTGCCGAGAGACCCGCTCAAACCTCTCCCGCCTGGCCGTTTCCTTGGCTGTCTTGAGTCAAAACGGCCATATGGGCGACCATATGGGCGACCACCTCCCTGATGGTTTGGCCTCTCACAGCGGGTGGTGCTGCGTCCCGTGCTTCCCTGAAAGCATCATACCGCAGAACAGTATGCTTCACGTTGTCAGTCTCTCCAGAGTCGCACAGTACACAGATATCGCTAATGGCCTTCTTGATCCTTGACATGTAGCTCTGGAACTGGCCGCGTCCGGTCAGAACCTGAGTCGTCCGGTAGAAAAGCTCCCCGTGTCGGCAGTCATACCATACCCTGAGGTCCGGTATCAGGCTCTTGGTCCAGCTCCCTGTGATCACTCCATCAAAAACAAACCGCGCCTCTGGAATCTTTATGTGACCACCCATCTGGTATATATTTGTTAACTTTGAGCTTCTTTTCTTTGTTCCTTAGCCGCTTTCTCCTATTTCTTTTCTCTTAGCTTCGCCCTTAATTCTCGGGCTTTGGCTTCCCTCTCTTCTGCCTCCACTCTTGCGGCTTGGGTCCTTTCCTTAAGTAGTTTTGCCTTCTGCGGACGGGCCATAATTATGAGCCATATATGTTCTTTATCGTTGCGCACGTAGCACGAGGCCTCAGTTTTCTTGCTATGTGTTCCTTTTTCCTGCATAGTGGTAAGTCGTATTAGTCACAAGTACCTCCGGCCTACTTAAGGCAATATTGCAGAATAGATTAGATCCTGAATGAGAGCAAAGCCATGCTCCGTCAAGGGTATTGCTCGGAGGCATAACTTAAGTCCTCTATTTTTCATTTATGTTAGTAAGGAATCCAGAAAAATGTAAAAGCTGTAAAAAACATTATGTATGTCGATCTCTAGTCGCGCGTTAAATTCCATCTGCTGAAATCCCTAATCATTTTTCGGTACTGGGTTTCGGAACGAAACCGCACATTTTAATTTTGAGTTTTAATACAAATATGCATTTATATGGTTTTCTTTCCAGGATATTCGCCGAATATGGATCTGACTGTAACACAATAGAGGGTACAGGTAAATTTGCTACAGATAAATACATCTAAATAGCTGTTTATTTAATTTTTTTTACGCTCTGACAACTACATTTTTAGACGCTCGTAATGGGCTAAGTTGTCTGTGGCACGATAGCGTCTAAATGCGTCTATCGTCATCGCGTTCTCGTACTAGAATTATATAGGCTTTCTCCAGCAGAGGTATGTAGCAGCAAGGCAATGACAACTACGTCCAACAAATTCAACCAGCACGGCCAGGGCTCGAACTAGCGATGTTTTCTAACCGTGGTTGCCATGGCAATGCCCCGTTTCGAACGGTGCGTTAGCCGCCTGAGCCACCGCCGCTACCAAATACACTGCCTATATATATATATATATATATATATATATATATCGTTTATTGAGGAATAAAAATGGAGCTACAATTGTCTCCCGAAAACGTGTGCACAGGCAATATTACTCTATCTCGTATAGAGTCGGCTGCGACCACTTCAGCAGCGTGCCCCGGACGGATGCCGCGTTCCCGCGTTGGATGTCAAGGTCGAGGCGCTGTCTCAAGAAAGCCGCAGATCTTTTGTCTCCAGTTGCAAGGTTCAGCTGCTCACCGACTCTGTAGAGGAGCTTGCGAGTCAAGTTGCCAGGACCGCCCAAGGTTTCGAACGCTAGGGGTTGAAACTCATGTGGGTAACCTATTGAGGCGTATTTTGCGAGCTTCTTTGCCTCGGCTAGATTAGCAACGTGGCCTGCTGAGATCGCCCCGCCACCGACCATTGAAGGTGCTAATGAGTCGGTGACAGTGGCGTCCCAGACGAGCATCCTGCCCCTACTAAAGGGGGTAAGAGATATATATATATATATATATATATATAATTTAAGTTTATTATATACTTTTCTTTATTAATAAGTATATTATCCATACTATGAATCCATAATTAGTGATTATATAACCTAACCTTTATATATTTAAATACAAATATTTTAATTTTATGATAATAAATATGTTTATAATGTTTGATCCTTGTAATTCTATTAAATTAAATTGACTGATAATATTAGTATATTAATTAATATTACTATGCCAATATTGAATAATATTTAACCGTTTTTTTTCTTAGATTTTATATTAAAAAAAATGTATTATTATATTATTAACAAGAATCAATATATTAACACTTATTTAACAATAAGAATCTTTATATTCACCATATACAATAATTTTATAGGATCATATATATATATATATATATATATATATATATATATATATATATATATATATATATATATATATATATATATTGTCTTCTACATCTACTGTCAGGCGTAAAAACGACTTTGGATTTTTTTATTTAATATAAGAGGTTACGAAAATGCATGGTGCTGGCAGCTGGGTAGGTAACAGGGATTCGTGTGGGACTCTTAAAACCATTAATCCGAGCAATTCCCCACCCCCTCACTCAAAATTATGTTGTACTTCTTGGCAAACACTTCACCATAAACGTCAGCAAGAACACGACGACAATAAGTATTCCCAAAGACCGTAACAGCGGTTGTAACTAGGCGCACAACAAGGCGACTTCACGGGCTTCACTGCACCCCAACCTCCTTCCACCCCTATTTAGTAAATAAAAGCATTTTCAATTCTAGGATTTGGCATGGCGGGCGGAGCGGAGACTGCCGTACATGCAGCAAGAGCTTTTATGCAATCAAGTCCCCACGGTACATGCACTCTTGAAGTTGGATTTTCGCATTGCATTCAACACCATCCGTGGAGATCACCTCCACCATGCGGTCCGGGATGCAGTCCCGGAACTTTTCACCTTAGTGGAACATGCGTACAAAGAGCCATCCGTCCTGTTGTTTGGCGCCGCGACGTTGCTTTCGGCATCGGGCATACAGCAGGGGGGCCTCTTGGGACCGGCCTTATTCAGCCTGGGGATACGTGAGCTGGTTAACTCCGTTCAAGTGCCATTCAACGCTTGGTACCTAGACGATGGCACACTTGGTGGACCGACGGTGGACTTACTCGATAGGGTGCGCAGAGTCCTTGCTTTCGAGGCAGTCAGTGATCTGGCGCTGAACACGGCCAAATGCGAGGTGTTCGCTCCGGAGACGACCCTTCATTGAGTGCCTTGCTTAAGCTGCTACCGGGGTGTAGAGTCATGGCTCACCACGAAATAAACCTTCTTGGCGCACCTCTGCGTAGTCGGGACAACTCGACCCCTTGATGGACAGATTGTGGGCGATGCAGGAACGTCTTCCGCTTTGTGAAGCCCACCAGGGACTCTACCTGCTTCGCTCGTCGTTGTCCGCGTGTCGCATCGTACATATTTTAAGGTCCTTAGACTGCTCAGGCGATATGAACCATCTCCTCCAACCATTCGACGATTAGGTGGTGAAGGCCCTACAGACGGTGCTGAGTCTAAACTTACGACCACGAGAGGTGCGCCAGGCGGCCCTCCCCACTTTTATGGGCGGCCTTGGTCTTCCCCCGGCTCGATCCTTGGCGGGCCCGGCCGTGGCTGCCTCGATGCATGCTACGTTGGAAAATGTCCAGCGCCTGCTCCCGCCGGCGGCTCGGGCATTGTTCGAGGCGGCTCGTGACGATATAGCGACTGGACTTCAAGCTTCATCGCCTGGTCCCGATAGATTTGCCTGTCAGAGGGCCTGAGCCGAGAAGGCCCACGAAGCTTTGCTTAGTTCGCTGCTTGAAGAATGGGGTGATGACCAGGACAAGGCACGCCTTCTAGCTGTCGCTCGCCCAGGAGTAAGCGACTGGTTGCATGCACTACCCGCTGACTCACTGGGTACCCGCCTTAATGACCAATCCAACCAGATATGCGTTGGCCTGAGTTTGGGAGCTGATTTGGTTGAGCCACACACATGCTCCTGTGGGTAGCCCTTCGGGCGACTCGCCAGACACGGCCTGTCTTGCGCTCACGCAGCGAGCCGGCGCCCAAGACACACTGCCCTCAATGAAATACTTGCAAGATCGCTGCGGAGGGCGGGGATTCCCTGCGTCCTGGAACCACCTGGGCTTTCAAGAGACGACGGTAAGCGCCCCGACGGTATGACCCCTTGATACCCTTCTATAAAGGTCGTTTCCTGGTGTTGGATGCGACGGTGACCGACTCTCTGACCCCTTGTCTTGTCGGTCCCGGCGCGTCTCGCCCGGGGACTGCCGTTTCGCGAGCTGAGACCTCAAAGTATAGGGACCTAAGTCGGGCGCACCACTTTTCGCCATTCGCGTTCGAGACGATGGGTGGCCCTGGGCCTCTCAAGGTAACATTGATCTCTCGGGTTGGCGGCGCGCTACAGCATGCGACGACGGACAAGAGGGCGCACGCCTTCTTCTCCCAGCGACTGTTCCTGGAGATCCAAAGAGGTAACGCGACCTCAGTGCTCGGAACTATGAGAGACTGGATGGACCCGGACCTTTTCGCCAGGTGGCGGGCAGGACTTCCTCACGGGCATGAGCGATAGAGCGGCTACGGCGCGCAGAAGGAGCAACTAGGTCGACAAGCAGCAACGTCGTGAAGCATTATATATATTCTTCTAAATAAACCAAACATTCCTTTTAAAAAAAATTATATATATATATTGATAGAAAATGGTCGTAAGTGATCTAGAGCGGGATGCGCGGCAACAGTGTATCGGAGAAGTCAGGTAGAGCTACAGCTATGAGGTCATAAAATGCTGATAGCATCTATTAGCCTTAACCAGCACTGCAGGCAAGCACAAATGGCTGAAGAGTGGCTGCTCGAAAAAAAAATTGTACCCCGAAGTGCATATATCTCTGAGTGAGTGACGTCTGTTGGGTGATGACTAAGTGATCGCTGATATTGATGTAAGAGAAAGAGTCTACGTGCCAGGACATTTAATTAAATATTTGTAACCTTTATGCTAAGTGTGTTTTTAATGTTTTAAGGTATAATAATCATGAAAAGTTTTGGTAGGTATTCTGTAGTTTAGGAACTACTCGTTACTGTAGTACTTACTACTAGTTATATTATTGCCACAATTTCACTCCTAGAAAATATTGCGGTCGTCGCCTGCCAGCTGACCAACAGCTCTTCCACTTATTAGACCATACATACCTACCTGCTGCTGTTTTTGGACGTTGGTCACGAGGTTCGTCGTACAGAATGAAACGTCTAGTTAATTTTTTGAGTGCTATTCTCTCAATCCGTGGTCTACGCGGGAATTCACTCGAGTTTTCGTTTCAAATATTTTTGTTAGGTTTTAATGCATTTCATTCCTGTGCGTAAAATAGTTATCTCTAGTCGTTAGTTACTATCGACGCATGTGTATCATGAATTTCGAAAAGCTTCCAAAAATGCGTCCTTAGACAAAGCTTGTTAATACTAAAACGAATCTTTAATAACGTTTCTCCAAAAGTATACCAACATAGGCGAGTGCGATGAGTCGTCAATGCGATAAATGCCGGTGAGAAGACGTTACACGCTTTAAGACATTTTCAGAAGAACTTGGGTATACACCGTCCTTTACCACAGATGTTTATTGTGGTAAATTTATTTAATTTTTGCAAGTATTAATTACCACTTGTTTACTACCATATCATAAATTAGCAACGTTAGCAAAGTTAAGGCGATTTCAGTAGCGGCTAACCTAGTAACAGACAAAAGGACCGTTAAGAGAGAGAGACTGTACTGAAGACATCAGTCGCGAGCCGCTGCAAAGGCTCGGGTCAAGATGTTGCTCTTGGCCCGAGCAGACAAAACTTTACATGTAATTTAGAATACTCGACGTACTTTTAAGTCGAAAAACTACACATCTGCTAGACTGGGAGTCCTCCCGATGAACTAATTTTATTCTGGCATTTCGCTGATACCGTAAAGAAGAGGTCGCAATTTTCTAGTGCTCGATGCGCCTTCTCTGTGCTCCTCCTAAGGACTAAAGGATCGCGGTGAGGAATTTGATGCTACCTTTCTCTTCCCCATCGGATCTTTGTATCGATCATTACCTGTCCCGCTCCGTCAACACCTCCTTCGAGCTCATGATGTGTGCCACAACCTCCTTCAAGTGGAAACCATACATTTGGGCAGCAGAATATAAAAAAAATAGAACGCATCTTTATTGCAACTAAACTAAGGGATAAAGACACGCTTAACAACTGTGTTGTCACATTTTCCTGGGTGCTTACAGTAGTGACTGTAGATTGAATGTCAAGGAAATATGAGCAATTTTAGTTAGCTAAGACTGCATCGGGGCGCAGGACACTAATGTTTTAAACCATTAAAAGATAAAGTAGTGGGACAATATTTACATTAGTTACATTTAAAGCAACCCCGGTGGAGTAATTTTAAAAATAATTTTTGCACACCTTCAAGCAGGCTACGATACTGTTTGGTATGGCTACCATACAGGGTGCCCAGCGTGGACGCCTCGCTAAGTCTGGTAACACCATATTGGTGGCATGGGTGTTGAACATAGTTATAAATATATTTATAGCGATAGATTACCAAAACAAAGAGGTGTACACGTTCTCTATAGTATTTGAGCGTTTTGTGAAACATTAGGTTTGAATTGATATTGGCACTTGGTAATGTAATATCGTCGCTATTCCTATTGCAGATGGCGAGCTTTTTCCGCCCTTTGAGGAACCGCCGAGGAGCGTACAGATTTTTTCTTTCTATCATACTAAGCCGTGGTTTCTGTATCTACAGAGGGCAATACGTTGCTCATGGTGAACCAATCGCTCGCTTCCAGGGAGGCAGCGACCTCTTTAATGAAACCAGCGATCCCGATCTTGATGAGTAGGTTTCTATAATAACGGTTTTGTTGTTTACGTGATTTATAAGGCATGCACTTTACCTTGATTGCTTCCGTCCGGAAATTGCTACCTACTACAGGGTGTGTAACACTTGTTTTTATATAGTTGTTATTGCGATACACCCACACACATAAAGGGGACGTACGACGCAAGCAAGTTTGGAGCAACAGGATCATACTTGGAGCTGTTAGTAACGCCGCTTGTGCTTAGCCTCCCTCACTTCCTTGATGGAGATCCTTCACTGCAAGCCAACGTGAGCGGTTTACATCCTGACGAGAACAAACACCACTTTTACATTGACGCCCATGCTGTGAGTTCATCACTCTTTGATAACTCATTCATGTTTTGTTTTCATATTCGATATTTGTTAACATTGCATTTTCTTTCCGCATATGATGGTAACATATGCTAAGGCCTCCTTTCTTCCTATATATATATATATATATATATATATATATATATATATATATATATATATATTGTCTTCTACATCTACTGTCAGGCGTAAAAACGACTTTGGATTTTTTTATTTAATATAAGAGGTTACGAAAATGCATGGTGCTGGCAGCTGGGTAGGTAACAGGGATTCGTGTGGGACTCTTAAAACCATTAATCCGAGCAATTCCCCACCCCCTCACTCAAAATTATGTTGTACTTCTTGGCAAACACTTCACCATAAACGTCAGCAAGAACACGACGACAATAAGTATTCCCAAAGACCGTAACAGCGGTTGTAACTAGGCGCACAACAAGGCGACTTCACGGGCTTCACTGCACCCCAACCTCCTTCCACCCCTATTTAGTAAATAAAAGCATTTTCAATTCTAGGATTTGGCATGGCGGGCGGAGCGGAGACTGCCGTACATGCAGCAAGAGCTTTTATGCAATCAAGTCCCCACGGTACATGCACTCTTGAAGTTGGATTTTCGCATTGCATTCAACACCATCCGTGGAGATCACCTCCACCATGCGGTCCGGGATGCAGTCCCGGAACTTTTCACCTTAGTGGAACATGCGTACAAAGAGCCATCCGTCCTGTTGTTTGGCGCCGCGACGTTGCTTTCGGCATCGGGCATACAGCAGGGGGGCCTCTTGGGACCGGCCTTATTCAGCCTGGGGATACGTGAGCTGGTTAACTCCGTTCAAGTGCCATTCAACGCTTGGTACGTAGACGATGGCACACTTGGTGGACCGACGGTGGACTTACTCGATAGGGTGCGCAGAGTCCTTGCTTTCGAGGCAGTCAGTGATCTGGCGCTGAACACGGCCAAATGCGAGGTGTTCGCTCCGGAGACGACCCTTCATTGAGTGCCTTGCTTAAGCTGCTACCGGGGTGTAGAGTCATGGCTCACCACGAAATAAACCTTCTTGGCGCACCTCTGCGTAGTCGGGACAACTCGACCCCTTGATGGACAGATTGTGGGCGATGCAGGAACGTCTTCCGCTTTGTGAAGCCCACCAGGGACTCTACCTGCTTCGCTCGTCGTTGTCCGCGTGTCGCATCGTACATATTTTAAGGTCCTTAGACTGCTCAGGCGATATGAACCATCTCCTCCAACCATTCGACGATTAGGTGGTGAAGGCCCTACAGACGGTGCTGAGTCTAAACTTACGACCACGAGAGGTGCGCCAGGCGGCCCTCCCCACTTTTATGGGCGGCCTTGGTCTTCCCCCGGCTCGATCCTTGGCGGGCCCGGCCGTGGCTGCCTCGATGCATGCTACGTTGGAAAATGTCCAGCGCCTGCTCCCGCCGGCGGCTCGGGCATTGTTCGAGGCGGCTCGTGACGATATAGCGACTGGACTTCAAGCTTCATCGCCTGGTCCCGATAGATTTGCCTGTCAGAGGGCCTGAGCCGAGAAGGCCCACGAAGCTTTGCTTAGTTCGCTGCTTGAAGAATGGGGTGATGACCAGGACAAGGCACGCCTTCTAGCTGTCGCTCGCCCAGGAGTAAGCGACTGGTTGCATGCACTACCCGCTGACTCACTGGGTACCCGCCTTAATGACCAATCCAACCAGATATGCGTTGGCCTGAGTTTGGGAGCTGATTTGGTTAAGCCACACACATGCTCCTGTGGGTAGCCCTTCGGGCGACTCGCCAGACACGGCCTGTCTTGCGCTCACGCAGCGAGCCGGCGCCCAAGACACACTGCCCTCAATGAAATACTTGCAAGATCGCTGCGGAGGGCGGGGATTCCCTGCGTCCTGGAACCACCTGGGCTTTCAAGAGACGACGGTAAGCGCCCCGACGGTATGACCCCTTGATACCCTTCTATAAGGGTCGTTTCCTGGTGTTGGATGCGACGGTGACCGACTCTCTGACCCCTTGTCTTGTCGGTCCCGGCGCGTCTCGCCCGGGGACTGCCGTTTCGCGAGCTGAGACCTCAAAGTATAGGGACCTAAGTCGGGCGCACCACTTTTCGCCATTCGCGTTCGAGACGATGGGTGGCCCTGGGCCTCTCAAGGTAACATTGATCTCTCGGGTTGGCGGCGCGCTACAGCATGCGACGACGGACAAGAGGGCGCACGCCTTCTTCTCCCAGCGACTGTTCCTGGAGATCCAAAGAGGTAACGCGACCTCAGTGCTCGGAACTATGAGAGACTGGATGGACCCGGACCTTTTCGCCAGGTGGCGGGCAGGACTTCCTCACGGGCATGAGCGATAGAGCGGCTACGGCGCGCAGAAGGAGCAACTAGGTCGACAAGCAGCAACGTCGTGAAGCATTATATATATTCTTCTAAATAAACCAAACATTCCTTTTAAAAAAAATTATATATATATATTGATAGAAAATGGTCGTAAGTGATCTAGAGCGGGATGCGCGGCAACAGTGTATCGGAGAAGTCAGGTAGAGCTACAGCTATGAGGTCATAAAATGCTGATAGCATCTATTAGCCTTAACCAGCACTGCAGGCAAGCACAAATGGCTGAAGAGTGGCTGCCCGAAAAAAAAATTGTACCCCGAAGTGCATATATCTCTGAGTGAGTGACGTCTGTTGGGTGATGACTAAGTGATCGCTGATATTGATGTAAGAGAAAGAGTCTACGTGCCAGGACATTTAATTAAATATTTGTAACCTTTATGCTAAGTGTGTTTTTAATGTTTTAAGGTATAATAATCATGAAAAGTTTTGGTAGGTATTCTGTAGTTTAGGAACTACTCGTTACTGTAGTACTTACTACTAGTTATATTATTGCCACAATTTCACTCCTAGAAAATATTGCGGTCGTCGCCTGCCAGCTGACCAACAGCTCTTCCACTTATTAGACCATACATACCTACCTGCTGCTGTTTTTGGACGTTGGTCACGAGGTTCGTCGTACAGAATGAAACGTCTAGTTAATTTTTTGAGTGCTATTCTCTCAAACCGTGGTCTACGCGGGAATTCACTCGAGTTTTCGTTTCAAATATTTTTGTTAGGTTTTAATGCATTTCATTCCTGTGCGTAAAATAGTTATCTCTAGTCGTTAGTTACTATCGACGCATGTGTATCATGAATTTCGAAAAGCTTCCAAAAATGCGTCCTTAGACAAAGCTTGTTAATACTAAAACGAATCTTTAATAACGTTTCTCCAAAAGTATACCAACATAGGCGAGTGCGATGAGTCGTCAATGCGATAAATGCCGGTGAGAAGACGTTACACGCTTTAAGACATTTTCAGAAGAACTTGGGTATACACCGTCCTTTACCACAGATGTTTATTGTGGTAAATTTATTTAATTTTTGCAAGTATTAATTACCACTTGTTTACTACCATATCATAAATTAGCAACGTTAGCAAAGTTAAGGCGATTTCAGTAGCGGCTAACCTAGTAACAGACAAAAGGACCGTTAAGAGAGAGAGACTGTACTGAAGACATCAGTCGCGAGCCGCTGCAAAGGCTCGGGTCAAGATGTTGCTCTTGGCCCGAGCAGACAAAACTTTACATGTAATTTAGAATACTCGACGTACTTTTAAGTCGAAAAACTACACATCTGCTAGACTGGGAGTCCTCCCGATGAACTAATTTTATTCTGGCATTTCGCTGATACCGTAAAGAAGAGGTCGCAATTTTCTAGTGCTCGATGCGCCTTCTCTGTGCTCCTCCTAAGGACTAAAGGATCGCGGTGAGGAATTTGATGCTACCTTTCTCTTCCCCATCGGATCTTTGTATCGATCATTCCCTGTCCCGCTCCGTCAACACCTCCTTCGAGCTCATGATGTGTGCCACAACCTCCTTCAAGTGGAAACCATACATTTGGGCAGCAGAATATAAAAAAAATAGAACGCATCTTTATTGCAACTAAACTAAGGGATAAAGACACGCTTAACAACTGTGTTGTCACATTTTCCTGGGTGCTTACAGTAGTGACTGTAGATTGAATGTCAAGGAAATATGAGCAATTTTAGTTAGCTAAGACTGCATCGGGGCGCAGGACACTAATGTTTTAAACCATTAAAAGATAAAGTAGTGGGACAATATTTACATTAGTTACATTTAAAGCAACCCCAGTGGAGTAATTTTAAAAATAATTTTTGCACACCTTCAAGCAGGCTACGATACTGTTTGGTATGGCTACCATACAGGGTGCCCAGCGTGGACGCCTCGCTAAGTCTGGTAACACCATATTGGTGGCATGGGTGTTGAACATAGTTATAAATATATTTATAGCGATAGATTACCAAAACAAAGAGGTGTACACGTTCTCTATAGTATTTGAGCGTTTTGTGAAACATTAGGTTTGAATTGATATTGGCACTTGGTAATGTAATATCGTCGCTATTCCTATTGCAGATGGCGAGCTTTTTCCGCCCTTTGAGGAACCGCCGAGGAGCGTACAGATTTTTTCTTTCTATCATACTAAGCCGTGGTTTCTGTATCTACAGAGGGCAATACGTTGCTCATGGTGAACCAATCGCTCGCTTCCAGGGAGGCAGCGACCTCTTTAATGAAACCAGCGATCCCGATCTTGATGAGTAGGTTTCTATAATAACGGTTTTGTTGTTTACGTGATTTATAAGGCATGCACTTTACCTTGATTGCTTCCGTCCGGAAATTGCTACCTACTACAGGGTGTGTAACACTTGTTTTTATATAGTTGTTATTGCGATACACCCACACACATAAAGGGGACGTACGACGCAAGCAAGTTTGGAGCAACAGGATCATACTTGGAGCTGTTAGTAACGCCGCTTGTGCTTAGCCTCCCTCACTTCCTTCATGGAGATCCTTCACTGCAAGCCAACGTGAGCGGTTTACATCCTGACGAGAACAAACACCACTTTTACATTGACGCCCATGCTGTGAGTTTATCACTCTTTGATAACTCATTCATGTTTTGTTTTCATATTCGATATTTGTTAACATTGCATTTTCTTTCCGCATATGATGGTAACATATGCTAAGGCCTCCTTTCTCAAGAGGGCTCTAGGATTACACATCTCGACCCGGAACCGCCTAGTATATCTCCTAGCAGACACACCGCTGTTCACCAAAGATCTGCGGCTTCATCGAAAACTGTGTATCGTGCGGCACTTCCACGAGCCAGATGACCATTGCAGGTGCTTTAGATGCGAAGCACATTGTGGAAGATACCACGCCGCCTCCTGTCCTCTGGTCCCTCCCCTAGGTAGCCTGACTGACCCCATCTTAAAATATTCGCGATGAGCACTTTCTAGTCATTTTCCATATAGGGGAAAATTGGATTGTAGCCATATAGTCCGTGTAGTATATACTTATATACCGGATGTCTTGTGGGCTCAACCCCCAATGTGACACGACCATGCCTAATGGTGCAATTTTAGCCGCTATTGTATACAGTGAAGAGATATATATTGTGTTTATAATAATTGACAAAGGTGAATACATGTTTGAATTAGAAATTGGTAACATATGCTTTGCCATTGTTTACGTTTCTTGATGTCAAATATTTGATGCGTCTATCTATTTGAAAATGTTATTTTATGAGCCTTGTATAACGTGATTGTGTGCTACTTCTTATGCTTAACAGACCCATCTTTTGATGCAACCTACTAGGTGGGCAACGGAGTTTTGTGTTTGTGCTGTTAAACGGTATCTTGGTTCCCTCGACACTGTTTTGTAAACATAAAGACGAAACCACTTGCGTAGTGCAATACACGACTTAGGCAAAACTTTTGCATTTGGGGCTTTGAAAGTCCAAGAATGATCCTTAACCAAGCATATTATTCACGGAAAGTCAATATTTGGTATGTATATCGGCGCGATAGTTTTATCGGCCTTACTTGTTCGGAAACGCTCATGAGGAGACTGTAACCACCAAAGACGAGCAATATCAGGACATGATAGAGAACTTTTTGTGGCCGAAATTAGGCGGATCGAGAATTAACAACAAGGTGGGTCCACAAGTCATAAAGCGGCTGGAACAAACGAGCTAGTCCGCACAAAATTTTATTTAATTATTTTAATTTTAAAAGATAGCGCCATTTTATCTCCTCAAAAAGATATATTAGATGGACCTCATGGAGGAGGGGGTGGATGGTAATGCACCATCTCTTTGTAGTGAGGCATCTGTGCCCCGTTCTTCTTTGTCCGATCATGGCCGATTATTGTCCACTCCGGCATTTGCTTTGTCTAAATTGGAAACCATGAAAATCAACTAAAAGAGTGGCCGGTCCAGGTTTTGAACCCGCGATCTCCCGAATGCAAAGCAGTGGCTTTGCCACTAACCCACCTTGCTCGGCATGGGGTCATTAAGCGTTTTTTTTTTATTAAGACGCCCGCACTCCACTGCCCACCCTTTATTTCAGTGTTGAACGCGGTTATGTATATTTGTAAACTGCATTGGTAAATATAAGATACAAGAACTTGACGCTGCTGCGAGTGCTAACATAACTGTTTGGTACGCTATAGTAATACCGATGTTCAATGTTCAAACGCAATTTTCGCGAGGAGTACGAGTTGTGCACCTGCCGGTTCTGCCTGCAAAGGTGTACCATGCAGTGGAGTGCACAGCGCTGGACCGAAAATCGTTGCACTACTTTTCTCGTCGGAAGCGTGAAGAAGATAGAGCTTCATGAAGATACATCTGAAATGTATATTTTACTCAATTTGAGCGAAATAAACATAATTGTAATTAACAGTAGTATCGATGAGTGCTAAATACGAACTAAAGTTTGCGAAAGTCTCCTATCATAGAATAACCGAGTGGGGCATTTTGACCTGACATCGGTAATGTATGATATGCCTAGATTAGAATAGATGTGGCGGCGTGGTCTAGGGGATTAGTGCGCTAGTCATGGTTGTCATCTACCGGTCCCCGGTTCGATCCTTGTTGTTGATCGAATTTTCTTTGAGCAATCCTCATTGAGATTAGATGACTAACCATACCGCTGAGGGTCAGCGGCCATGCTGCCACAAGGACTGTTAGGGAAACCCTAGATATCTTAACATGTCCGGCTCTCGGTGCTTTGAAGAAACACCTCAGGTTGAGTTCCAAGCCCGTAGGGGACGGAGGATAGTCTAGAACTAAAAACAACCTCCTTAAAAAATGTTTAATTCTAGATTAGAATAGATACTTCATTGTATAGACTTGGAGTAGCGTAGGTTGAGTTTTACTATATATACCATTAAAACTTATTACCAAAATCATGCAGTTGCCGTATCTGTAACAAATCTAATATGAAGCGCTTAATAATCGGCCAGTTATCTTTTCAGAGATCTGGTCTGAGGGTTGACATGAGATTGCGAATGCAATCAAACCTGGAGCTGATGATACCCTTGAAGACAGAGCCGGTGCCAAAGCTAATTCTTCCCATCTTTTGGACAGAAGATGTATGTGTTTCCCTAATACTATACGCATAATGTCAGCCTCTTAATAACTAATTTATAGTAGTATTCACGCTAAAGTGAATCATACCGTATGAGTTACATTTTACAAAAACAAACATTTATTCGAATTTTGAATGTAAAATATTTCAACAATTCGAATAGAATGCTGTTGATTCGTTTCTCAGGTAAAGCATTGTTTGGTAACGGAACACTTACCACAGATAAAATAGTGCATATCTTCTTATTTATTAGTAGAAAAACAAGCATGTGGAGAGGCAATGGATTTATGAAAACTAGCTGTAATAAATTTTTGTATCAAAGTATACCCTATTTTATTTTGAGGTAGTTCTGAAACTTACTGGAGTTATATATCTCTCACGGGACCTCATTAGGCGAATTTGCCGTCGGACAGGGACTATCTTTTGTGCTTGCTCAAGTCACGACCAATTGTATCTTGGACAGCTTTAGCTGCCTGTCTTTGCTCACTCGCGACGTCTGTCCTCCTGTGTGGCCTTCTTCTGTGAATTGTGTGATTCGGTCACGGTAAGGGCAACATTTTGTATTAATAAATATGAGCTTAAACAATAATTGGAATATTAATTATAGTAACTATAATATATATATATATTAGATATTAATATAATATATATAATATACATATATATATATATAGATATATATAAGAATATTTATGATATATATAGAGATATTATATATATGTATATTATATAGTATATATATATGTATATATATGTATATATAATAATATATATATATATATGTATAATATTATATGTATATAGATATATATTATGTATATATATATATATAGTATATATATATACTAATATATAGTATATATGTCTTTTTTATAGAGGTAATGGTAAATGCGTCACCCGGGCGACGACGTTGTTAAAGCCTCGGTAGTGTGGGACTCGCACCCACTAAAATCCAGTCGTCCTCTTTGCCCTTGACGGGGGGTGGCCGCAGTACTGTCTTCTCGAGATTACTTCGCCTGGCCACTCTTCTTGCCACTTAGGCTGCTCGGCTTCGTGTGGCGGTTATTTTCGCCTCAGAGATACCTTGTGCGAATCTTCTTACTAGAATCCAGGATTTGTGATTTTTGAGGAGCGCCTCTACAAGGGCCTGGCATGTCAGGGGGTTCTGCAGTCCTAGGTTCCGGGACAATAGCTCTCGCTCAGTGTCGAAGAAGGAGCACCGCTCATAGCAGTGCCTAACACCATCCGGCTCCCCCAAGTTGCACATGCGGCATACAGGGGAGTCAGTTTTACCGATGCGGTGTAGGTACTGCTGAAATTTTTTAAGATCAGGAAGTATTGATCTTGTCCAATATCCAGGATGGCACGGCTGGATTGCTTCCCATTGCTGGCTCCATTCGCTTAGTGTGTAAGTTCTGCTCACTAGTGTGCCCTCCGTCAGAACGTTGGTTACAGGGTTTCTTGATGCCAATTCTTTTACTCTCAAGTCCCAGGGAATTTGTCTGGAGAGTACTTGTACGGCTGCTGTGGAGGCCGTGCGACTTGCTCGTGTTAGGTTAAGCGCCATAGGTCTTTGGGTCTTGTTGAGGAGGCGACGTGTTGTAGCTCTTGTAGTAGTGCGTTCCCATAAGGGTGCGGCGTATAACATGATGCTGTCTATTACTGATGCTAAGAGTCGGCGCCGAGAGTCGCTTGCTCCTCTGGTCCGTGGGAGGATTTTCCGTAACTCTGCCGAGGCTTTGGCTGCTTTGTTAGCTGCATAGCGTACATGAGGTGTTCCTGTGAGAGCTTTATCCAGGATCACGCCCAAGTACTTGACCACGGGCGTGGGTGTTATTGGATGGCCTTCCAGGTGTAAATTTAGGTTGCGTGGAGGACGCTTCAGACCGTTTAGAAGGATTGCTCCGTTTTTTGTGAAGCCAGTTCGAGGCCAAGCGTGCGGAGGTGTTGTCTGATATCCGCCAAGGCTCCGTTGGCTGTACCTTCGAGCAAATCCTCGTCACTGGCGGTAACGATCAGTGCCAGATCGTCTGCGTAGGCGATAGAAAAAACTCCCGGGGGATGCGGCAGTCTTAGTACTCTATCATAGGTTATGTTCCACAGGGTTGGTCCCAGTACAGATCCTTGGGGAACCCCGGCAGTGACGGCGTAGTCCACTCCATCGTATGTAGATGCTCGGTCCTTTAGATACGACGCTAGGATACGTCGTATGTAGGGAGACACGCCTTTATTTCCAAGTGCTTGGTTTATGGCGTCCCACGAGAGCGTATTAAACGCGTTTTTGACATCAATAAGGACGGCCAGGCAGTGCGCCCGGTTTGCGATAGGTGATGTATATATGTATATATGTATATATATAGATTTTTTTTTCTTTTTGGAGGAGGATTTAAATGCTTTAGGCACTAACGCATAGGGCAAGTAGATGGAAACTCAGACCCTATGCAGTGTGGGACTCACCCCCGACGGTTGGACATTATTCCGCCGAGATCATACCCACTAAACGCACCTCCCCCCTTAAGCTTCACTCTCTGTCAGCCCGGCTCTCCTTTTAATAGTACCACGAGCCGACAGGAGGAGTGGTGAGTGTTCTTCGTGTCTATATATATATATATATATATATATATATATATATATATTAAATATTGTGATGATTTATTAATCATTTACAATACGTTTGCACACTCGGCAGTGCTCGCCTTAATAAAAATCGTGGTAAAAAGGTGTCACGTGAAGTTAAAAGTCAGTTGCCCGTGTCCTTGCTTGATGGTAGCCCCCGCTCTTATGGACCCGGTGCGAGCGGTATATTCTCAAGGTTCCTTGCAAAGTTAAAACGGTGAGATCCATAAGATTCCTCTTCGTGACGCCGAGCCCCAAGAGCGTCCTCGCAGATTCGGAGTCCCATACACCACTCATAGAGATAGTGATGGATCCGAATCTGCGAGGTTTTTGCGGGTCGGGGAGCGCCGCTCTTAGGAACTCGACGTCATATTTGGCGATCTTGTCTTGCCGTGCCCCGCAAGTCTGGCAGCTGAGTCTTCCGGCGGTGTTGCTGCCGTCACGTGATGCCATCGTTGTCTTGGTCCACAGCGGCGGTAAGATTTCTTTAAAAGTTTCGTACGCGAACGATGGCGCAATTTTACGCAGACGTTGTTGTTAAAATCGCTAAAATGAAGCGGTCTTTAGACCATCATTCTGTTTGTCTCTAACCAGGGAGCACTATGTCATATTTCGCCACGTACTGTATTTATGCAAAATAGTGTCGAAAGTAGAAGTTAAAAATTGCACATTAATATGTACAATAGTAGTGTCGGTTTAAGATATATATTTGTGGTAATTAGATGGAAGACTAGCATCAGACAGATTAATTGCTGTATCTTCGATTCAGTGGAATTGAAGCATCTATTACAAATATATAGTAGGTATGTAGGTAGTCAATTAAAATATATAGTGGTTTAAAAACACGATATGGCTGCCCAATATATCGTTGCTTATTGTATTCTCTACGCTGTGTTCGATTTTAGAGTTCAAAACAAAGCGTATCATTACACCAGTATATGTATGCACTGTCTGAGTTTTGTAGCCAGTGCATACACTATACCTATATAGAAGTTAAGATTAGTGAAATATAATTAGGGCCGCTATATTTCACTAAAACAACTATATAGGTAGACTCACCTTACCTAAATCTAAAAACCGGCACAATCACTTCCACTTAAAAATGCTAAAATGCACTTCAGACAGGCCTTTGCAATGGTGAACGCACTGCTAACCTATCTAACACAGTGACGCGCCGAATTATAACAATTTTGCATCTTTTAAATGCAAAATGGAACTGTTTGACGGTGTTGGATCTCACAGTTCGGTCACACTGGTGGCCACGATGGTCTGTAACAAAACTCCCGTTAAAAAGCCAGATATAACTTGCGATCTAGGCAATTTAGGCGGGAGCTCGCACCAGTGCGACCGTCCGGCTCAACAGCTGAGTAGACTATTATATATATATATATATATATATATATATATATATATATATATATATATATATATATATATATATGTTCAATTCAGCATTTCTTTTACCACAAAATTGGTAGACAGTTGTTCACAAGGTGTCACAAAGTGACTTTTTGGTCTTACAATTTAAATTCAACTTTGGATGATAAGGACGTTCCGCAAATTTATGGGCACACAAATATATGATAGCGTCCAATATCAAACTCTCCGCAAAAGCTACAAACACATTCTTTAATATTAAAACAGCTTGGCTTCATGCATATATAATGGTGGTACCCGTGCCAGGTTATTCGGCAGATTAGCGAGCGGTTCCCTTGCATGGCTCCTTTCCATCTACGTGAAGAAAAGGCCGGGCCATCAGTATAATTTTCAGCTACGAATTTTAAATTTCTGTTTTCTCTGTAGGCTCGATATGAGTCTAGAATGTGCGGTGCAAATAGTGTGTTACTAAGTGCTAGGTCGTCAATAAGCGTCTTTGCACATCTCTAAGGCAAGTGTTGCCGACGCGCACTTTGGGAGCCGCAAAACACGCTTAACATATCTGGCCTTTAGCTTGTCTAGACTTTTAAGATGGCTGAGGGTCAGGTATGGTGCAATTGTGGAAAGGCAGTATGTTGCTACAGGGAGTACTTTGATTTTAAAGCAGTTTATAGCTGTTTTTACGTCCACATCGTGCATATTGCCTAACAAAAACATTGCAGACGTAGCTTTTGCTTGTATCTCTTTGATATGTCTGCTAAAAGAGAGCCCGGGGGTTAGTGTGACGCCTAGATACGAGAAGTGGCTAACTAATTTGAGTGGTTGTCCATATACTGACAGGTCATGATCCCTGGCCGCGTATGACCCTCCTCTGCTAAAGCGTAAGACCTGTGACTTTTCCGCGTTAATTTGAGCTTGTTTTCTTTGCACCACTTCGCAGTTTCGTTGAGGTAAAACTGTAGATGGTTACGAGATTTTCCTAAAATGACTAGATCGTCAGCATAAAATGCAAAATGGGCTTTAAGATTTCGCAGTAAGTCCGCGAGTCCAGTCACGTACAAAATAAAAAGAAATGGGCTAGCTGAGTCTCCCTGGGCTACCCCGATGGTTTGTGTTACGGGTGTTTGTACATAGTGGTCGCCGTTTTTCACCCAAATTATATTGTGCGCTAATATATTATGAACGAGATTAAAAAGGGGGCCTGTTATGTTAAAACGTTTGCGAAGAGTGTCTAATAAACGAGTCCTTGGCAGGCAATCGAAAGCAGTTTGAAAATCTATAAACGCAGCGTATGTCATTTTTTTGTTAGAAAGGCGTTGTGATACATGGTTTAAAACAAACTCAACTGCATCTGACGTCAATCGCCTCTTTAAAAAACCGTATTGTTCTGCTGGAATTTTGTTTTCTACGCACGGGTACAGTCGACTAACAATGAGCGGCGATTAATATCTTGTAAAGGACGCTTGTAAGTGCTATGCCCCTGTAGTTCTTTGGATCAGTTGCATCTCCCTTTCGCTTAAATAAAGTCTGTAGATAGCTTTTCCGCCACTCATCGGGAATTTTGCCTTGTCGAACACATTCATTGTATAGATTTGTCACAATAGGGCATAAAGCGTCAATATTTGACTTCAGGTGTTCATTAAGAATACGATCGGGTCCTGCTGATTTCCCGCTTTGCTTCGACATAATTGCAGTTTTGACTTCGTCTTCAGTAAAATCAACAATTTCTTCTAAAAGGTCTCGGTCTGGCAATATGACGTCTCTCGTAAATAGATTTGTAAAGTGGGCTACCCACTCTTCGTCATTTATCAATGGGTTTGAAGGTACTGGTCTCCTTGGAAGAAGTCGCCATGGTTTCCGCACGCTTTCCGAAATTAGCCTAATGCGTTGTTGTCCCTCGTAATGCCGTTTCTTTTCTTGTATTCTTCATACATCTAAATATTCGTTTCAATTCCGCCAGTTGTAGAAGTTCAGTTGACGTTGTGGGTTTATACAGACAGATCACCTTCTTCATTTGTCGACACTCCTTGTCAAACCACGGCTTGTGTCTCTGCAGTCTCACGTTCTTTGGTTTTGCAGCCGTGTGGATAGACCACTTAATAGTTTTTTCAATATAGTTTATATCATCTGTGCCGTAGGCCATTTGTAGTGCTTGTTCCAGTATATGGACATCCAATGAGCGAGATGGTCGTATATATATATATATATATATATATATATATATATATATATATGTATATTTATATATATATATATATATATATTCATCGCGGCCCAGACAACGGTATCTAACTTGTTGGAACAAGTTGGAATTTCGTCATATCCTTCTAGCTTTTAAAACGCTTGGTTTCGCGGGATGTCGCACATTCGCGGGTTCAAGGAAATTTCCGTCAGAGGTTGTCCTATATATATATATATATACATATATATTGGGTGTTCCAGAAATCGCTTACATAAATGTTGAGGCCTCTAAGGTACAACTCGGCGAAAAAATAATTATTTCTATGGGAATGAGGGGCGGTAATGTATTCTAAAGAAATAACTAATTAAGCCTGAAAGCAAAAATATAAGAAGTTTCGGTTCTTGAGAATTATCTTCAATACAACATCTGTTGTATGTTGAGCTAACGTAGAATGCAATTTAACAAATTATTTTTTTCTTCCAAGTACGCAGATATGATTGGTTGCTCGATAGGATGACTGAGACTCTTGCGATCGCAGATTTAGTGAAAATATGTCAAGATGAAAAGCTCAATACAACCTTGTTTGGTAGTTTTGCTCTCATTTAAAAAACGACATTTCGGCTCCTCGTTCTATAAACATTTTTTTTTGTCGAGTTGTACTAGACTTCGAAGTTTGTTGGGCGTATTCTGAAGCAACCGGTGCCTATATATATTTTTAAGGACATATCTACCGGGTTCTGCTTGGCTCGCAGTAGCTCTCTACAGACAACGTGGTAGTACAATATTTTAAGAATATAGGTCAGTTATTGATATGCTACGCTTACGAGTTCTCATCGGATGGCATGAACTAGTGCGTCATATGTTCATCGTGTTTAGAAACTATCTTTAGGAGATCAGTCGATGTCAAAAGGATGAGAAAAGTCCTAGAAAATAGCACAGGCTGCATAGATAGGCGTTCGAAATGACTGATAAGGAGAAATATATATATATATATATATATATATATATGATTGAAGAATATGCCGTAGTTCTGTGTACTAGCGCCAACTTGATATATGCTCCCGCAAGACCCTAAGCTGGGCTCGAGGTGGTGCAGACCTGAGGAGTGGATTAGGCTCCCCAACTGCTACAAGTGTCATAGGCCGGGCCATAAGGCCCAAGACTGCAAAGCAGAGAGCCAGGTGCCTCGGGTATGCCACAAATGTGGTGAACCTGACCACCTGGTAGCCAATTGCAAAGCAACGACACCAAAGTGTCTGGTCTGCGGAATAGAGGGGCACCGAGCGGATAGGATGTCTTGCCCGGCATATAGGGAGCAGGTCGAGCAGCGGCGGGAGGCCCGAAGGGGCGTCGCCAAGGGACAGGTAGATGGCAAGGAGACCCAAGTAGAACCCCAAATAACCAAGAAGAGCAATAAAAAGGGGAACAAAGACAAGGGGGCTAAAAATAAGAAGACAACCGTTATCCCAGCAGAGGACGGAAAGGGTGATTGGAACTTAGTAGGTAGGGGCCCTTTATCCGACCAATGTTAAAGATACTTCAGGTAAACCTTAACCGCTGCAGGGCGGCGCATGACATGCTCGATGAGATAGTACGCAGAGAGTCCATAGGCCTCTGCCTGCTTTCCGAGCCAAACATAGCGATCACCAAGCGGAAGGCAGACTGGGTATCTGACGCAGAGGCGGATACCGCAATCTGGTGGACGGGTTCCGAGAGAAACCTCGCGATTAGGGGCGGGGGGGTCGGGGAGGGGGTTCTCCTGGCTGGAGATTGACCGGGTAGGGGTCATCTATAGCTGCTACTTCTCTCCCAACAGGGAGGAGGAGGAATTCGAGGAATTTCTCGAGGAACTTGCCCAGAGCGCGTGGGCACATGCAGGTAAGAGGGTAGTGATCACCGGGGATTTTAACGCAGCCAGCATAGCATGGGGTAGCCGAACCACAACTAGACGGGCCCAAACTCTACAGGAGTGGATGGCTGAAAAAAGTCTAATGGTTCTTAATGACGGAAGGGTCCCCACCTTTTCCAGAGGGAGCCAGACGGCCTTCATTGACCTAACAATGGTCAATAAGGCGGCCTTTCCACTGGTGGTAGAGTGGAGGGTGAGGGAGACGGAGGAGACCATGAGTGACCACAGATACATCTGTTTCACTATCAGTACCCCCGAGGTGGCCCTCGCCCCGCCCCCTAGTAAGAGATGGCAGATGCGGAAACTCGACGCCAAGATTCTAGTGGCTGAAATAGACGAGGGTTGCAAACAACTGGGAGACACGGTGGGGGATGAATACCAAATAATTAGCATACTCTCTACAGCATGCGAGAAAGCTGCTCCCTCACAACACCATGGGAGCCGCCACCCTCCTAATTACTGGTGGAACAAAGGGATCGCAGCTGCCCGCAGGGCTTGCATTAGGCTAAATAGGATTTTCACGAGAACACGCAGCTGGTTAACGCAAAGAAAACGACGGGTGGGATTTTACGGGGAGCGAGAGACCGCAAGAGCTGAATCCCAATTGACGGAGTACAAGGCTGCTCGATTGATACTCCGAGGACTCATCGCCAAAAGTAAAGCCCGAGCGGAAAAAGAGCTGATAGACGCGGTGGAGAGCGACGTATGGGGCCTGCCGTACCGAATAGTTATGGCCAAACTCCGGAGACCTCCCCCGAAACTCCCGCCGGATGTGCTGCGGGAGACTGTAACCGGTCTTTTTCCGGCACAGCCGCGGAGAGAAAACGAGGAGTTCTTGGTCACCCCGGAAGACATTCCGGAGGTGACACTGGAGGAGGTCGAACAAGCCCGGAATCGGTTGGCAACCGGTAAAGCGCCCGGCCTAGACGGAATTTCCCCAGAGGTAGCGAGGCTACTGGTCAAAAGGTGGCCTAAGGTCTTCCAAGACCTTGCCAACAAGCTTCTGAGAGAGGGGAGATTCCCGAGGCTGTGGAAAAGGGCAAGCCTGGTTCTAATCCCCAAACCCGGGAGGAAGACGGGGCCTTCGGCTTACCGGCCCATATGCCTCATTGACGCCATGGGTAAGCTATTGGAGAACGTTATAGTCAAGAGACTAAACGACGAGATTCAGGAAAAGAACGCCCTATCAGATGCCCAGTACGGCTTCCGGAAAGGCAGATCCGCATTAGGGGCTCTAAAGAAGGTTCTGAAACGGGCGGGTGAGGAGACTATGAAGACCCCTAAAACAAGGGGATTCGTGCTCCTGATCCTCCTGGATGTCAAAAATGCCTTCAACACAATGAATTGGAAAGTAATTGTGGAGGCGATGAAGAGGAAGGGCTTTTCCCTCTACCTCCGTCGAATGATTTCATCCTACCTGGATGACAGAGGCTTGGTTGCAGGGGGGCAGGAGTACGAGGTTACTGCCGGAGTCCCACAGGGCTCGATTCTAGGACCCGTGCTCTCGAACATAGCTTACGACGGGGTGCTCGAGATACAAGGTCTCCCGTATGGGGTGGAGACGTTGGCGTACGCCGATGATCTTGCACTCATGATAACGGCCAGGACCGAAAGAGCTCTGGAGAGCGCCGCCAATGAGGCCTTGTCAATGGTGTCCGAGTGGATGGAGTCCCATCACTTGAAACTGGCACCCGACAAGACGGAGGCAATGTACCTAACAGGCAGAAAGAGGACGACCGGCATTAACCTCGTGATGGCGGGCCACCCGATAGAAATCAGAAAGAAGGTAAAGTACCTTGGGGTCATGCTAGACACTGGCCTGAACGGATCGGCACACGTTAAGTACGTGGCCGAAAAGGCCCAAAGGGTCTCCCTGAACCTGGCGCGGATCATGCCTAGGGTCGGTGGGGTGGCTGAGGTGAAAAGAAGGCTCCTGGCCTCGGTGGCCGAATCAACGGCGCTATACGCAGCCCCAGTCTGGGGGGACATGGCAATGCGGACGGCGAAAAATAGGGGGGCACTAAGGTCGACCCAACGAACGCTGGCAATCAGGGTAAGCCGGGCGTATCGAACAGTCTCGACCGAAGCTCCCTGGTCCTAGCCAAAATGCTGCCATGAGACCTCCTAGTGGCTGAACGAAGTAAAATGTATCTAGACAAAGGTCTGGATCTCACCAGGGCCAGGAGTGCCACCATATCGGCCTGGCATGAGGAATGGGCGCAGGTGAGACCCGGTGTGACCACAGGGAGCTGGACCAAGAGTCTGATACCGGACCTCAGGGCATGGTATGACCGCCGACACGGGGAGCTTTCCTACTGGACGACTCAGGTTCTGACCGGACACGGCTAGTTCCAGAGCTACCTGTCAAGGATCAAGAAGGCCATCAGCATATCTGCGTACTGTGCGACTCTGGAGAAACGGACAACGTAGAGCATACTGTTCTGCGGTGTGATGCTCTCAGGGAAGCACGGGACGCAGCACCAACCGCTGTGAGAGGCCGACCCATCAAGGAGGTGGTCTCCCATATGATGACTTCGGCGGAGGCATGGAGGGAGGCGACGAACTTGTTCGACGCTGTTTTGACACTCAAGACAGCCAAGGAAACGGCCAGGCGGGAGAGGTTTGAGCGGGTCTCACGGAAGAGTGGTCGAGACGAGGAGCCAAGGGAGGGGGGAGGGGGTGGGGAGCAGCCAGGCCCTCATGGTCTCGACGCACCCTCACAGGACGGATTACAAAATGGCATTCCCCTATCCAACCGCAGGTAGACATGCGGGATGATAGTCAGGGATAGAGCTGATTGAAGGAGAACGGCAGAGACGCCTCTCCCACGGCTTCGATGTAATGCCAAAGTAATACCGAGCCTGGGGGGGTGGGGAGGAATCCGGGTTTAGTGGGTTTGCGAGTCTCACACTAGTCACGCAGGCTGCTAGTGGCGCATGTGCATCATGCATTCCCAAAACCTCCCAGAAAGAAAAAAAAACAGCGCTCATAACTAAACAGAATGTGCAAGTGTTTGAGAGAGGACACAGAAATGGGTTTTGCTGGATCGAAGTAAAAGAAGTCGGCAGAATATATTCTGCCTACATCAGCTCCAACTGCTTGCACAAAGATTTCGAGCGCTTCCTAGATGAACTCGCAAAATCGACACGCGACACGAAAACCGGAAACAGAGTGCTAATAACCGGGGATTTTACTTCAGCGTCAGAAGTCTGGGGATCACCTCGAGCCAATGAAAGGGGCAGAACTCTACTAGAATGGGCAGCATCACTCGATCTTCAAGTATTCAACTCTTTCAATGTCCTACTCAAAAGCGGCACTTTTCCGCTACCCTGGAAGCTTGCTGAAATGGTCCTCATTCCCAAGGGAAACGGGGGATACCGGACGATATGCCTGCTGAGTGCGCTGGCAAAAGGATACGAGGCCATAATTGAGGAAAGACTGAAGTTCTTCGCAAAGGAACACGGCCTGCTTTCGGACACACAATACGGCTTCCGCAAGAACCGGTCAGTCCTAACTGCAATACAACGCGTTGCGAGTAGGGCGGATTTGTTACGAAGTTCCACCATTCAGGTACGGCAGCTCCTCCTAGTCGCTCTCCTAGAAGTTAAGAACGCCTTCAACGTCTACCATGGAAAACAATTCTGGACACACTGATACAAAAAAAAATCTCGTATCTGGTAAATGTAATTTCCAGCTGCCTAAAAGCACGAACAGTTTTCAACGGCCAGGTCAGCTTCCAAATGACAGCCGGGGTCCCGCAGGGGTCTATACTTGGCCCATTTCTCTGGAATTTGGCTTACGACGACGTCCTCCGTCTGACAGGCCTGCCCAAAGGAGTGGACACAGTAGCCTATGCCGACGACCTGGCGATAGTCGTGCAGGCTAAAACTGCCGACGAACTTGAACTAAATATAAATAAAGCTGTTTACCTAACGTCAGAGTGGATGAGCGCAGCGGGACTCAGACTGGCCCCTGAAAAGAGCGAAGCAATACTCCTCACAGGGAAAAGAGGATCCGTCCGCTCACTCTAGAGCTTAACGGCGAGAATATTAAAATCGTAAAGGAAGTCCGCTACCTCTGGGTCACACTGGATACTGCGATGAATGGCCTCAGCCACATAAAAAAGGCAACGACAAAAGCAGCCATTGCAGTGTGTGCTATAGCCAAGATTCTGCCGAACATCCATGGCCCCCGGGCCCGCACAAGGGCACTGCTAATGACGGTCGCGGAATCAATCGCATTATTTAAAGCGCCAGTTTGGGCGAGAGCAACTCTCAAGACGAAGAAAGCGAAGCAGATTCTACGAAGGACCCAGAGGGTGGCAGCCTTAAGGGTAATCCAGGGGTACCGCACAGTCAGCACGAATGCTGCTCTGATGCTGGCAGGGTCGATCCCCTGGGATCTTAAGGCACTTGAAAGGAAGCGACTATGGGAATTAGGTGCCCCTACCCAAACGGAAAAGACAGTGAGAGAAACGACACAATTAAGACATGGCAGGAGGAGTGGGACGCCATCCCCCCCGGGGGTCCTGGAGGATCCCTGCGCGTACTGCTGCCAGATATCAAGGCATGGATAGAGAGGCCTGGGGAAGACCTCACCTATCACCTTACCCAAATCCTCACAGGACACGGAAATTTCAACTCGTATTTGTCCCGAATTGGAAAGGCTTTGTCGCCGATATGCGTATTCTGCGAAGAGACACATGAGGACACTCCAGGTCACACACTGCTACAGTGATCGGCCTGGGAGGCTGCGCGGTTAAGGGCAAGCAGACTCGTCCGAGTGAAATGGGGCAGGGAGGGAGACCCACACCACGAGGTCAGCGACCCACCTCGGTCCACTTTAATAAAGTTTACAGAATACATTCTCTCCAGTGAGCAGGCCTGGAAACTGGGAGCAGCGATGGCAAAAGAAGTCCTTAAGGAGAAACATGAAAAGTGCAAAGAAAAACAGGCACAACTGCGGCTTCAACCTGAAAGCATCCATACATATAGAAGTGCAGCTCGAAGAAAACGGGCTTGCAGGTGTTAGACAAGTGCTGGATTCTCTGGGCGACCCCAGCCAATTAATCTGAAAGGGCGCTCGCCACTTCTCCTGATAGTCCATAGTACTGTTTTTATGAAGATCTGGGCTATCAGAGAGTGAAGCTTAAAGGGGGAGGTGCGTTTAGTGGGTATGGGTCTCAACGGAGTAACATCCAACCGTTGGGGTCGAGTCCCACACTGCTAGAGATAGAGACTCGTAGCGATAGTGCGTAACTGCATTTAATACTTCCTCCACAAAAAAAAAAAATATATATATATATATATATATTTATATAATTATGACACCTGACATACAATTTTCAGAGCAGTGTCGACATGTCGCGCTTAAGGCGACGAACAGATGCAACTGGATCCCCAGATCCTTCATTGTTAAAAATCCAGAACTCTATATAAAATTATTTGATACTTATGTAAAACCAATCATGACCTATGCCTCTCAAGTGTGGTACCCCATATACATATATAATATATATGTATATATATATAATATATATACATATATATAGAAAATATTGTGATAATTTATTAATCATTTAAAATACGTTTGCACACTCGGCAGTGCTCGCCTTAATAAAAATGGTGGTAAAAAGGTGTCACGTGAAGTTAAGAGTCAGTTGTCCGTGTCCTTGCTTGATGGTAGCCCCCGCTCTTATGGACCCGGTGCGAGCGATATATCCTCAAGGTTCCTTGCAAAGTTAAAACGGTGAGATCCATAAGATTTCTCTTCGTGACGCTGAGCCCCAAGAGCGTCCTCGCAGATTCGGAGTCCCATACTTCACTCATAGAGATAGTGATGGATCCGAATCTGCGAGGTTTTTGCGGGTAGGGGAGCGCCGCTCTTAGGAACTCGACGTCATATTTGGCGATCTTGTCTTGCCGTGCTTTTGCCAGGTCCCGGTTCGGGCCGCAAACCTCGGCATCTAAAACCCAGACCTCGGTAGGTGTTGTTATTACGAGGTCGGGCTTTAGACCCGGTGCGCCCGGTCGACGGAATACTCGCTCACGAACCACCTCATGACCCCTTTCGCGGAGAAGACGCGCCACGCGATCACAGACGTCGTTATGTCTCTTTATGGTTTGTTTGTGTGTTATATCGCACATCTGAGCGACATGAGCCAACGTCTCAGGCGCATGACACCCGTGCCTACAACGTTTGTTGTAGCCCGGGCGTCCCCTGGCCAATCTGGCACGCGTTGGTAGTGCGTTGATCCTGAGCTTTAGTAGGTTTATAGACTCCTTACCAGATAGGTAGGGCATACCCTTAATCCAGTAATGTACAAAGGGCGTTTCGTGTGCTTTTTTAAAATGTGCCCCATCGAACGTGTTGTGTAGTTGTTGAGACCAGTAATCGGTCTCTTGTGTAGCGGTCTCAATGGAGGTTCCCAAGCGCTCGCAAAGAAGTCTTGTTTTCGCAAGATCTTTTTTAAAGTGCTCGGTGGTTAGCATCCATTGGACCAGAAGGTGCGTGGAGTGTTGTAGTGCTGTCAGGCGGGAGAGGCGGATTCTGGGAATGAATGTTTGGAGGCAGGGGATGTCCAGACCGCCGTGTGTTGTGTGCGTGTACAGGTAGGCGTTCGGCACCGAGTTTTCGAGCTTAAGCCATTTCGACTTAACAACCTTTCTGATCTATATATATACATATATATATATATATATATATATATATATATATATATATATATATATATATATATATATCTATATATATATATATAAATATATATATATATATATTGGACCGACATAGCCCGCCGGCAAATTTATTTGTCCATGTTGTCTGTTATCACAATGTGTCACATAACGCACTGAAAACTAACGACTCAAGGCTCTAGGTCCAAGATGGGGCTGGTCCACCTGGCCATATATATACATATAATATATGTATATATAATTTTTTTTTTTGAACAAGGTTATTTATTTATTATAAACACAATTACAATGGTATGTTGATTCATACATTTACAAATATTTGCAAGAAGTTGTATATATATATATATATATATATATATATATATATAATATACATATATAAAGATATATATATACATATATATATATATATATATATATATATATATATATGTATATATATATCTTTATATATGTATATATATATATATATATATATATATATATATATATATATACAACTTCTTGCAAATATTTGTAAATGTATGAATCAACATACCATTGTAATTGTGTTTATAATAAATAAATAACTTTGTTCAAAAAAAAATTATATATACATATATTATATGTATATATATGGCCAGGTGGACCAGCCCCATCTTGGACCTAGAGCCTTGAGTCGTTAGTTTTCAGTGCGTTATGTGACACATTGTGATAACAGACAACATGGACAAATAAATTTGCCGGCGGGCTATGTCGGTCCAATATATATATATAATATATATATATATATATATATAGATATATATATATATATCTATATATATATATATATATATTGGACCCAGAAGCTGTCACGCCTAACGTGTGTAGATGACATCCCGGTGACCGCCACTTGCCCGGGCTTGGCCTCGTTTAAGGCCAGGATTCAAGGTGTATGCACCTCGCTAACGGAGGAAGAGATCGTAACGGAGCTGACAAACGTTGGCGTCACAGCTGCCCGAAGACTGATCGTTTCTTCCGGCGATCAAAAGAGGCCTCTGCCAAAAGTCATCTTGACTTTTGACCGTCAACCACCGGCGTCAGTGTTCTTGGGTTATCGCTCGCATGCGGTGGTTCTAGAACCGGACCAGCCCAGAGTCTGCTTCAACTGTTCCAGGGTTGGCCATATGGCGGCTAACTGTTCACTTCCTAAGGCTTGTCGCAACTGTGGCAAAGGAGGCCACCTTGCGGCAGATTGTTTGAACCCGCCTAAATGTGTCAACTGCGGGGGACCCCACGATGCAAAATCACCCAGCTGCCCAAGACTATTTTACCTGAGAGAAAGGAATCGTATTTTGATGGAAGCCAGAACCCTGCACCAGGTTCGTGCTACTTATCCGGATGCATCAATTAACGAAGCCTTGGCAGTTCCTGCGCCCTCTTTACAGGGCTCTAATGTCGCTGGATCACTTACTGCCTCCACGGCCGGGGTGACATATGCCTCGGTGGTTCGTGGCATCGCGGTTGGTGAAGACACCACTCCGCAGATCCTTCTACCCAGGCCTAGGGCGGCACCGAAACAGCGTCCCCGAGCCAAGCCACGAACGAAGGTGACACGCACTCGTCTCCGGGGACCTCGCAAGCCAGTGGCTCACGGCTCGTCCGGATTAGTCCGGGACTTAATATCTGTAAAATCCGAGTTGTCGAAAATGATTAAGTCAATCACGAATGCGCTACAACCATTATTGGCGCTTTTGACGGTTGCTAGCGATCTCAGGCAATCATAATGACGGACGATCACAACATAGGCAGAACGGTGACAGAACCCACACTGGTCACTTCGTCGGATCCTTCAGAAGGAGTCGGCCCAAGTTTTACGTCTATACAGAACTCCCTGGGGCCCAACAGGGTAACATGTCACCTATGCGGCCAGACCTTTGCTAGGCGAGGCCTCCGTAGACATGTCACAGTCAAGCATGGGGGCGGAGACGCCATACCACTTCATAACGGGCCCTCAAACGAAATCAATCCCGATCTCACGGAGTGCATCCAAGCCTACATCAAAAATGGAAAGTTGGTTCGCATCCTGCCCAAGGTGGTCAGGAAGTCGGTGGCTGACGCGCTGTCAGAGGTGTGCTTAAAGGTAGCCTTGGACAACGACGACGCCGCCTGGCTTGGACTTTTTTCCTTCGCTCCAGTTGTGCTAAGGTTACCGGTAGGCTGCAGAGATACACGCTCTCTGGCAGTGGTCATTAGGAAGAACTTGGTGGAGTTCCGTCGCGGTGCTCGACTTACAGATCTGGCTCTCCTGCATACTGCGAGCGAGTCGGGTAGTAATGCTGAGCGAAACCATTCGATCACGCGGGCCGTGTCGGCCAAACTGTCGGACGGAGACGTGTCGGGGGCCGCCCGCCTTCTTCTGTCAGACGACGTCATGGTCGATGAACCAGCCGCCGCAGCGTCGCTACGGGATAATCACCCCCCCGCGCAACCAGACCTATGCTGGCCGTCTTCTTCCCCTTCACAACTTTTACCTTCTTCAACCTCGGTCAAGGATGTTCGATATACGGTGGGATCATTTTCAAAGAGCTCGAGCGCCGGTCTAGATTTTATCAGACCTCGACTTCTACAGGACCTGCTCTCACCGACTCTCGGCTGCTCATCCGAAGGACTTGGCAAAGCCCTAGCAAAAGTAATCGATTTACTGCGATGGGGAGCTCCGCATCCAAGGTGGTGTCCTCTTATCTTTGGAGCGAGGCTGTTTGCACTAAAGAAGAAGGACGGCTCGTTTAGACCTATCGCCTGTTCATCGGTACTACGCAGAATCGCGGCGAAATTGGCAGTAAGGGACTCTAGAGATGTCATCAGCCTAGCGATTGGACCGCACCAGCTGGGTTTCTCCACCAAGGGAGGTGCTGAAATAATGATTCACGCTACCAGGGCTTTCATTGATTCTCGGCTCGATTCATCCGTGCTTGTCAAACTTGACTTTAAGAACGCGTTTAACACCGTCAGGAGGGATCACTTGTTGAAGGTGGTTGGAGACGAGACCCCTGCCATTTATCACCAAGTAAAATTGGCCTACGGCGATCCATCGCACTTGGTCCTGCCCTCGGCACTGCTCACTTCGGCTGTAGGTGTTCAACAGGGAGATCCCCTCGCGCCCCCTCTGTTTTGTCTTGCCGTTAAGGACTTGGTTAACTCACTCGAAAGTCCTCTCAATCTTTGGTACTTGGACGACGGCGTAATTGGAGGTAACATCAGTACGGTCTGTGAAGACCTAAAGAAGATACTTAGTTTCTCCACATGCAGCGGTTTGGAGCTGAACCCAATCAAGTGTGAGGTTCACATAATCGGCTCAGGTACAGCTGAAATCTCCGCCATACAGGACCTACTTCCAGGTTGCCGCGTAACAGGCGACGATCTGGATATTCTTGGCGTACCCCTGTTCTCTCGCCACCTTGGACCGACAATCGAACGTGGGATGGAAAAACTGGAGGTTGGTTTTACTCGTCTTCCCCAGCTAGGCGCCCACCGGGGGTTGTACCTCGTGCGTTCGTGCTTCTCTGCGTCGAGGCTGAACTACCTGTTTAGGGGAATCAACAGTTCAGCCTTCTCGGCCCAGTTGGAGGAAATTAACTCGAAGATGGGCTTAGCGTTGGAATCTATACTCAACCTGCGGCTGCGAGACGATTCCCTAGTTCAGGCCTTCTTACCGGTAGCCAGAGGCGGACTGGGCCTGCCTGAAGCTGTTTCCCTTTCAGTCGCAGCACACATCGCCTCTTTACATTCGGCGACTAGTGGTGTCGAGTCTATCCTGGACTCCCGGGCGATTGCAAACTTCCAGGCCACGCTTGAACAGACTCACGATGACGCCATCGCATTCTGCGGGTCTTTACCGGAGACTCCCTCTCTTCAGCGCGCATGGTCAGAACTGGCAAACGACGGCCGATGGAGCGGCCTGTGGGACCGAACAACTACGGCCGCTAGCAAGGCGAGGTTACAGGCACTTTCCTCGCCTGGTGCAGGTGCATGGTTACACGCTCTCCCGAGCCCTCAGCTGGGTACCCTGCTCGACGATGAGTCTACACGAATACTAGTCGGGTTGAGATTAGGAGTTGAGCTAGTGTCCCCACACCAGTGCAAATGCGGTGACGAGGTCGACTCCCTAGGTCACCACGGACTTTCATGTCCGCAGAGTTCAGGCAGAATCGCACGCCACTCAGCTTTGAATGAAACATTTAGCAGAGGGCTACGGTCGGCGGGCTACCCATGCATTTTGGAGCCTCCCGGTTTAGTCAGAGACGATGGGAAGAGACCTGATGGCATGACCCTAACTCCCTTCGAGCGGGGGCAAATGCTGGTGTGGGATGCGACCGTAACCGACTCTTTAGCCCCTTCAATGGTCGGTGCGGGCGCAGCCCGCCCTGGACACGCGGTAGCCCTAGCGGAGGCAGCCAAGTGCCGAAAGTATTCAAGCGTCGCTTACCCACACATGTTCTCACCCCTTGCGTTTGAGACGTTGGGGGGGCCTGGGCCGCTAACGAAGAAACTGCTTAACGATGTCGGAAGAAGATTGATGCTTGCTACAGGAGACAAAAGGGCGGGGGAATATTTACAGCAACGTCTGTCATTAGATGTTCAGAGAGGGAATGCCGCTTCGGTGAGAGGCACCCTGGCTAGGTGGACCAGCCCAAGCCTGGACCTAACGCCTTGAGTTATGCCCCGAGCGGGCTGTGCACATGTTCTTACATCACAAATGTATACCTTGATACAC